>JANAVB010021999.1:26701592-26779092 GCA_029216955.1 Iris pallida
GATATGGAGGTTGCACTCTCCCCGGGTGCGCCTTCAGAGGATGTTCAGGGGACCCCACCCGCGGAATAGATGTCGGCCCTTGCCTGGAATGTCCGGGGGGGGTGTTCTCTGGGGAGATGGAGGGAGATTAGTGAGGTGCTGAGGAAGAAGAAGTGTAAAATCTCGTTCTTACTAGAGACTAAGATCAGGGGGGCGAAAACCCTGTCTCGTAGAACCCCTACGGACTGGGTCCAGCTCCACAACCTTGGTCTCTGTGATATGGCGAGAATCTGGGTTAGATGGAACGGAGCTAGTTGGGAGGGGGAGGAGGTCTTCATGACTGACCAGCTGGTGGCCATCTCCTTCACCAACAAGGGTGGGTTCTGATTCTTACTTGGTGCTGTCTATGGGCACAATGACAGGAGGCTGCGGGAGGTCTTGTGGCAGGACATCATTAGGCTGAGTACATTGGCGGTGCATCGTCATCTCCCCCTGCTTATTATGGAAGACTTCAATGCCACGCTATATAGAGGGGAGAAGCTGGGGGGGCGGCCGGTGCCGGACCAGATTCTATCAGACTTCCAGTCCTGCCTTCTCCAGTCCGGGCTCAGGGATCTGGAGAGGGTGGGGCACATATGGACGTGGCACAACAAGGCGGTGGTTGGCAGGGTGGCTTGCCAGCTTGATCGGGCTTTGGGGAACAGTGATTGGTTCCGTCTATTCCCTTCTGCTGTTGCTGAGGGGCTTCCTGCGGGGACCAGTGACCATTCGCCGATCCTGGTGCGCTTCGTGGAGAGTCCCAGATGGAGAGCCCGTCCGTTTCGGTATGACAACATTTGGTTCCTTTCGCCTGGCTATGAGAAGACTGTGGCGGAGGGTCTTTGTCAGGATGTGGTCGGCACTGCTCAGTTCCATATGGTTCACAGGCTGAAGAAGACCAAACGCGCCATCAGAGACTGGGTGAGGGCCCTTCCCCGAACCTCCTTACAGGAGAAGGAGGCGGAGTTGAGAGACCTGCAGTCAGACCTTCAGGGAGACATGATGAGTGGAGAGTTGGCGGCTAGAGAGAAGAAGATGGCTGCAGAGGTCAACACCTTGCGACTCCAGCAGGAGATTAGTGCGGCCCAACGGGCCAAATGCTCCTGGCTCAAGGATGGGGACCGTTGCACCAAATTCTTCTATGATGTCATTCGGGCTCGCCAACACCGGAACTGTATCCAGAGACTTCTAGGCAGTGATGGGCGTCTTGTGACCGACCAGGTTGCTATCCAGGAGGAGGCTGTCCGGTTCTACTCTGAGCTTTATCATCAGACGGACTATCCCATGGTATTCCCGCAGCTGACTACGAAGACGTTGATTACTGAGTATGGCAACAGTCTTCTTATGGCTCCTATCCGGATGGCGGAGGTGGAGGCGATTGTGATTCAGGCTGATGCTTCCAAGTCCCCTGGGCCGGACGGGTTCTCCAGCGACTTCTACAAGCGCCATTGGGGTTCCCTCAAGGCCCAGGTTCTAGAGGCTGTCCAGGAGTTCTTTGAGACGGGCAAGCTCCTGAAGGAGCTGAACCACACCTTCCTGACGCTGGTGCCCAAGAAGGAGGGGGCGACTTCTCTTGCTGACTTCCGACCGATTGCTTGCTGTAATTATTTGTATAAAATAGTTACTCATCTTATGTGCAGGAGGATGGAGGATGCTATGCAGGGCCTGGTTTCTTGGAATCAGGCGACATTCATCAAGGGGCGGTCTATTACTGAGCATAGCCTGCTGGCTCATGAGATGATTCGGAAGTTCCACAAGCCAGGAGGGATGAAAGCGTGTGTGAAGCTTGACCTGAGGAAAGCCTACGACACTGTCAACAGGGACTTCCTCTGTCATTTGATGGGTGCGATGGGCTTCTCCGAGACATGGGTGGATAGAGTCAGAGCATGCATCACCTTCCCTACATTCTCGGTTCTCATTCAGGGGATACCTTACGGGTTCTTCGGCAGCAACATGGGGCTTCGGTAGGGGAACCCGCTTTTCCCCTACCTATTCACCCTCGTGATGGAGTATTTACCTGTTTGATGGACATCGCGGTGCATCGGGAGAGGATTGTACCGATATACAGCAGGGTATCACCGGTGGTCTCACACCTCATTTATGCGGATGATCTATTGGTATTGATGAGGCCTTCCATGCGAGGGATGAGGGAGCTTGCGGTGGTGATGGAGGAGTTCGGACAGTTATCGGGTCTTCGGTTGAACAGGGACAAGAGCAAAGTTTACTTCAACAGCTCTTGCACTTTGAAGGAGGAACGGGCCCTGGAGCTTGGGGTGGAAAAGGGTGACCTCCCGGTGAAATATCTGGGGGTGCCACTATCTGTCAACTACACGAAGGACCGAGAATGTCAGAGTCTGGTGGACTTTGCGCAGAGGAGGGTAGAGGGCTGGCAGGCGGCTGGCCTATCTTTTGGAGGGCGTATTGAGCTGGTACGATCGGTTATATCTGCTATTGCTTTATTTTGGCTCCAATCTATTATGGTTCCTTTGGCTACTATCCGAAAGATTGAGGGCATATGTGCCAAGTTCATATGGCATGGGGGGATTCATGCCATCTCTTGGGAGCAGCTCTGTCGTCCTAGGAAGGAGGGAGGTGTGGGTCTGCGTTCCCTAGTATCTGTCAGGGAGGCGGCGGGGATCAAGCTGGCGTGGAGGTTCCTTCTGGACGGTTCTCTTTGGTCGGCTTGGATGTCTAGTCGGTATCTCCGGGGTAGAAACTTCTGGGTATGTGACATTGACAACAACTTCTCTGTGTCTTTAAAGCATATCCTGAGGAACCGACCTGTACTTCGGAAGGCTATTCGGAGGAAGATGAGGGAGGGAGGGGAGACGGACCTATGGCTTGATCCGTGGATTGCAGGTCAGTCTCTCCTGGAGATTCTGGGTCCCCAGACGGACGGTGTAGCATACAGAGGTCTGACTTGTAGGCACATCATCAGGGGTGGGGTCTGGAGACCAGAGGAGTATTGTTTCACTGCTCAGTTAGGAGGGGAGATCAGGCAGGTACAGATCACTCCTGATGTACTGTCTGACGTCTGGGTTTGGGCCCCTCCCGGCTACACGGAGGGTGCTGGGGAGTTCAGATTTAGCAGCTGCTACGATCTTGTTCGTTCCCACTTCGACAAGATCGAGGAGTACGACTTTATATGGGGGAAGGGCCTTGCCAGAAAGATACAACTGTCTGTATACAAACTGGTGCTGGGCCGGTTGCTTACTAGGGACAGACTGCTTCGGTTCGGGGTCCCAGTCCCTGACCCTAAGTCTGTTTTGTGTGAGACAGAGAATGAATCCATTGGGCACCTGTTCTTTCAGTGCCAAGTGGCGTGGAGCATCTGGGCAGAGCAGAGCCGGAGATACTTGGGAGGGGTAGGAAGGGAGCGTGACTTCAGAGAAATCCTTAAGTTGATTGGAGATTGCAGGGGCCAGGAGCAGAGCTGGGCCAGACGTGCTAGATTGAGGCTCGCTGCATCAGTTTGGCATGTCTGGAGGGAGAGGAACCGGCGCTTTTATGAGGGACTGTCCACCCCACTGGTGGGCATCCTTCATAACATTGAGTCGGATGTACTAGTAATGTCCCCCTGAGTTGGGATTGTATCTCTATGCTGTAACCTTATTGAGTTGATTGTGGAATAAAATTTACCCTTTTTCCAAAAAAATATATATATATATATAATATATATATATATATATATATATATATATATATATATATATATATATATATATATATATACGAAACAAATTATACACGTGTAGATAGATGTATACACGTAACTACATACGCATACACTTATTTAACAGGTCATAAGTTTTATATACCTATACATTAACATCTATATTTAACCCTACTAGCTCAGGACCTTTACTTAAATTTTTAGTTACACTTAGGGCCTGTTTGGTAAACAGGATTTTGGAGTGGATTTCTTCATTCACTGGGAAGTGGACGGTGGAAGAACAGTTCCATTGTTTGGTTGAGAGGAATTTGGGGGACATGAATTTGGACTGCAGAAGGAGTGCAGTTCATGTTCCCCTCCAAATCTAGGTTTTCCACATCCTCTCAAAAAGAGAGGATGTGGGTTGGAACTGGAAGCCAGCAGAAGCTACTCGACCGGCGGCCAGCGGGAGCCACCTGACCGGCGGCCAACGGGAGCCATCCGACCCGCGGCCAGCAGGAGACACTCGACCTCTATGGCCTCATCACCACCACCCGAGCTCCATGGCTGCACCACGACGGCTACACCATCGTGGAGGAGGAGGACGGTCTCGGCCGCACCACTACGGCTGCACCATCGTAGGGGAGGAGGACGGTCTCGACCGCACCACCACGCTTTGGGAAGTGAAGATCGGGGAAGATGAGGTAGCGAGTGAGGAGTGACGGTGGTTTTGGGGGGATGACCGGGGAAGAAGAGGTCACATGGAAGAAGGGATCGAGAGGCGGCGGACTGGAATTATTTTGAGAGTGCTGAGAGACGAGTGCTGGGAGAGATGTGTGGTTTTTGAGAGTGCTGAGAGACTCTCCTCTTTTGATTTGTTTTGAGTGCATTTTGAGAGTGCTGAGAGAGAGGTGTGGTTTTTTCTAGTGTTTTTTTGAGTGGATTTTGCATTTTTATAGGATTTTTTTTGACTTAATAATAATAATAATAGTAATAGTTATTTAAGTATAATAATAGTTTTTTAACTTAAATTTATTATTATTATTATTATTTTAAACAAAATAATTGTCATATATTTTTATTATTATAATATGTTATTCTACTTCCCACTTCTCACTTCCCATCTCAACCAAACACCTTTGTCCCCTACTAGGGGGACAAGAAAATGCATGAATTCCAATTCTTCTTTCCTCCTTAAAAGTCCAAATCCAAATCCAAATTCACTTCATGTTTACCAAACAACCCCTTAACATAACAAAATATTTAGAGAAAATTTGAGTGGCACCCCACTTTTGTTACGCTTATTTAAGGTGCACCCCACATGTTTACATGAATGCATAACACCCCCCCCCCCCCCCCCACTTCAGACGTTTTTCGTCCAAGACTAACAGTTGACCGATTTTGTATGTAATTTGTGACCAAAATAACCCTCACGTGCTCTAGGTGATGACATTAAAATGGGAAAACCCTAAACTACCCTCTCTTCTTTGAACGACCCTCTCTCTTCCCTCCCTCTCTCTTCCCAACAGAAACCCATTCCAAAACCCACCTCTCTCTCTTCCACTCTCTCTTCTCTTCCGTCGAAATTCCCCTCGTCACCGCACTCCGTGGTCGTAGCAAACACCCAGGTATGAAACCGACCTCGCTCTTCTCTTCCTTCTTTCTCTTTCGCATAACCACGCTGAAATACCGATCGTTTCCCTTTCTTTCCGATTTCTGTCAGTCGAAGCGTCCACGAGAGTCCATGGCGAACCAAACACCCAGGTACACCCATGGCGAACCAAACACCCATGTTTTCCATCTTTTTATTCGATTATGTTTCGTTTTTAAGGATTTTCCATAAATTGTACACTAGAAATTATTTGTATTTCTTTAATGTATGAAAGTGATTAGAGTTTTCCCTAAAATTGTGCACTGTAAGCGTTTTTAGGTTACGAATTAGGGTTTCCCTAAAATTGTACACTGTATGAAAGTAATCTTTAATGTATGAATTTAATCACTGTATGAAAGTAATCTTTAATGTATAATTTTAATCACTGTAGGAAAGTAATCGTTTTTAGGACTTTTTCTTAATTTGTATATCTGAAATTAGGGTTCATATGTACTATCTAAAATTAGGGTTCATATGTAGTATATGAAATTAGGGTTCAAATGTGAAATGTAGTGTTCATATGTGAAATTAGGGTTCCAATGTATTGTTTGTCTGTAATAGTGTAAAATGTAGTGTTTATATGTGAAATTAGGGTTCAAATATGAAATATAGTGTTTATATGTGAAATGTAGTGTTCATATCTGTATGTAGTGTTCATATGTAGTGTTCATATGTAAAATTAGGGTTCATATGTGAAATGTAGTGTTCATATGTGAAATATAGTGTTTATATGTGTAATTAGGGTTCAAATGTATTGTTTATCTGTAACAGTGTGAAATGTAGTGTTCATATGTGAAATTAGGGTTCAAATGTGAAATATAGTATTCATATGTGAAATGTAGTGTTCATATCTGTATGTAGTGTTTATATGTAGTGTTCATATGTGAAATTAGGGTTCATATGGGAAATGTAGTGTACTACCATTGTCGGTTGCTATTGTATGCTATTGTAGGCTATTTTAAGGGTATTTGTATTATACAGGAAGTACATGCTTGGGGTCCATTTTAAGGGTAGTTCAGTTGCTGTTGAAGTTGATCCAGACTTTATTAGTCTGTTGGATTTACCCTACACAGTTGAAAGTAACCATTTGGAGGGAGTTTATAAGTACTACTGGATTGATGACTTGAAGAATAGGGAAACAGTGGAGCTCCTCACTGATGCTGGGTTGTTGGACATGTTTAGTAAACAACTTCCTGACATGAATGGAGAGATACACATATTCTTAGAAGAATATGACAACCCTGCAATTGAAGAGCAACAGCCTACTGAGTTATTAACACCAAGAAAGACTAGGAGGATTAAGAAATTAGCCCACAAACCAGTTAGAAAACATGTCAAGGGTCTTCATGAGGAGCAGTTGGGTCCACTACCTATTGACAGTAATTTGGACCTTCCTGAGGAGGAGTTGGATCAAATGCCCTCAAGGCTCTTCACTGGTAGATTAGATGCAGTTGCTGGAGGGTCTGACCAAGTAGCTGATACACAGACAGAGGGTCAGAAAGAATATGGCACACAGACTGAGACACAACTTATGGAGATGAACCACAGGGTGAGGAAGACTTTGACACACAGAGTGAGGAAGCAGTAGACAGACAGGGTGAGGAAGGAATAGAGGTTGAAGAAACAGATGATGAAGAGGAGTATGTACCATCAATTTCAGATGATGAAATAATGTCAAATAATGTTCATATTCCAGAACCAGATGTGGAAGAATGGGGGGAAGAAACAGAGTTCCAGAGGGAAGAGCTGCTGAAAAAAAGAACAGTTGCAATTGATGAACTTGATGATGAAGAAGAATACCAAAGCTGTGACTCAACTGATTCTGAAAAAGCTGGGGATGAATTTTATGACTTATACACTGATGATGAGATGGGTGAGGAGGAATACAGAGTTCCTGGGGTGAATGATCTCTACCTAGGCCAGCAATGGATGAATCCAAGTGAATGCAGAATGTATTTAAGGTCATATGCTATAAAGAAGAGGTTTGAAATTAAATATGTGAAGAATGAAGGGAAGAGGATATGGGGTGTGTGTCAAGAGGAAACCTGTCCATGGATGTACAGGGTGAGGATCTCACCAGATAAGACTACTTGTACACTGAGACAACTTAATGAAGAACACACTTGCAAGCACTCCTCGAAGATGCAGAACAAGATGGCAAATAGCAAATTCATCTCTCAAGTGTTAGAAGAGGACATTAAGGCACACCACAGTTCATGGAAATCAAAGGATGTTCAGAAGCAGATGTGGGCTAGGTTTACAGTGAAAGTCTCCTATTGGAATGCACACAAGGCCTTATTCAGAGTGAAGGAGATGATATTTGGGGGTTATGATGAGAGTTACAGAAAAACCCCTGAAGTTGCAAAGCAGGTATTGAGAAGCAACCCTGGTAGTGTAGCTTATTGTGGGAACGTACCTGGGACAACAGAGTTTGCTTATTTATGCATAGGGTATGAGGCAAGCTTCACTGGATTCAGAACTGGGTGTAGACCTTTAGTTGGTTTAGATGGGTGTCATTTGAAAGGGAAGTATGGTGGGGTATGTTTATCTGCAACAGCTCTAGATGGCAACAATGGGTTGTTCCCACTTGCCATTTACCTCTGCACATCAGAAAGTGAAGCTACATGGGTCCATTTTCTTAGTATGATCAAGCAGAAGCTGCTGCAACATCCATGAGAGATTTCTTTCATCTCTGATAGGCAGAAAGGCCTGGGCAATGCTATTGATAAAGAATTCTATGGGCATCTCCACAGGTTTTTCTTTAGACATTTCTACAAAAACTTCAAGTCCCACATCAATGGTAGCCTACAGATGAAGCATCTAACATGGGGTGCAGCTAGAACATATAGAGAAGTAGACAATGCTAAGTGGATTGAAGCAATAGGTCAACAATGTCCAGAGGGTCTTCAGTATTTGATGAAAGAGCACTTGGGCAGATGGTGCAGAGCATACTTTGACAAGACAACAAAGTGTGAGCATATCACCAATAATTTTTCTGAGAGCTTCAATAACTGGATAGGAGAAATTAGAGGTTAGCCAATTACAATGATTGTGGAGATGTTTCACTTGATGGTGATGAAATTGATTTATGAAAGGAAAATTACTTCTAGAGGGGTGAGCATGACTTGACTCCAAGGACTATAAAGATCATTCAGCAGAGGTCAAAGCAAGTCAACAAGTATCAGGTCAATGGTGTTGATGATGGGCTGTTTTGTGTCACTAGTGTCTTCTCCATTGAGAATAGATGGACTGTTGATGTCAATGAAAGAAAATGTGACTGTTGTGTATGGAATTTAACTAGGATCCCCTGTGTGCATGCTGTTGCTGCACTGCTACCTAGCAGGCCTACATGGTCAATGTAAGTATCACATTTCAGAGTTTGTCTTATATCATATTTCAGAGTTTGTCTTACTTATATCATAACTCATCTTTTGTCTTACTTATACACTAATCAGAGTTTGTCTTGCTGAAGGTTCACAAGTCCCTACTATCATGCCAAAACCTACAAGAAGGCTTATGCTGGAAAGATTGTTCCTTTGCCTGAACAAAGCCTATGGAATTCTGTAAGTTTCTCTTAATTTGAATGTCCCTTTGTTGACTATAAAGATGATTCTGTAAGTTTCTGTAGGCTTCTCCTTATGTAGGCTTCTCTTTACTTTCACTATTCTGCATGTTGCAGCCACCATATGAGGTTGGTCCACCTGGTAGACATAGGCAACCTGGGAGACCAAATGGTATTAGAAGGAAGGAGGCAGATAAGGCACCAAGACCTGCCAAGAAGCGAAGGATTTATTGGAGGTGTAAGCTAACAGCTCATCATAATGCTAGAGGGTGCCAAGGAGGACCAGTTGGGGGAAACACTAAAAAACCAAGGGCACCATATCCACCAAGACCACAAAAAGAACCAAGACCTGCAAAGCTACCAAGGATTACCAACCATGTTTACAAGAGACCAAAGGTTTCAAGGGAAAGGAGGAAGGCACCACAGCAATCAAGTGATTCCAATGCAACACCACAAGGAGTTCCAGTGGAAGATTTGATACAACATAATTTAGCCAATGTACCTGGAAGGGCTGATGGCATTATAGGATGTCTACCACCAAGGGGCTCAAACAACTCAGTTTTCAGACCTCCTTTGAGAGTTAATAGCAGGAGCAGTAATGTGCAGCAATAGCACATTAATGTGAAGTGAACATTTTGTGCAGTAAACATTTTGTTAGAAGTGAACAATGGAAGTTATATTGAACATTTTGTGCAGTGAACATTAATGTGAAGTGAACAACTCATCTTTTGTAATCTGCAGTAGAAATATGCAGTTAATTAGACCTTATGTTGAACATTTTGTGATCTGCAGTTAAAATATACTGTTAGTGAGATGCAGTAAATATTTTGTCATCTTTTGTAATCTGCAGTACAAATATACTGTTAGTGATGTAATGTGCAGTTAATTTGAACATTTTGTGAAGTACAATGAAGTAAAAATGCAGTTGAAATGCAGCTTGTTAGATATCTGCAGTTGAAATGCAGTTCTTTTGTAACAATTTTCCTCTTATGCAGTTCTTTCCTCTTGATATGCAGTTGAAATGCAGTTCTTTGATCTTGTTATATATCTTGTTAGATATCTGCAGTTGAAATGAAGTTGTTTTGTTAGATATCTGCAGTTGAAATACAGTTGATATAACTGTTAATGAAGTAAAATTCAGTTCTTTTGTAATCTTTTGTTACATTTTTGCTCTTCAATGCAGTTCTTTCATCTTGTTAGATATCTGTAGGCTTCTTTTGTAACATTTTTCCTCTTATGCACTGAAATATCCTCTTTTGTAAGCTGTTCAATACAACAGATTGTACTCTTGGTGCAGTTGTAATCTTTCAACATACAAGAATTTCAGATTTAAATACAAGCAACATTTTTTCAGAGTTACTTTCAACAAATAATTCATAGCACCATTTTTCCAGAATTTCAGATTTACATAGCAACATTACATACCAACATTTTTTCCAAATTTTCTACACAACTTTTCTAAAGTTGTGTTCAATACAATTTGTACAGGAATTTCAGAGTTACTATCACTAGTTGTAGCCTCGTTCAATCATTGGAATGCATTGTTACACTTCATGCATTGCAAGAATCTTCTTCCCTTGCTATGACTCCTCTTGGACATTAAGATGACTCTCCTTCCTCCACAATTTGGATTAGGGCAAATGGTTTCCCTCCAAGGACAATTTTTTCTCCAATGACCTAACTCACCATATGTGAAACAACCTTCTCTTTGAGTGGTTGAAGATGAAATTCCTGAGCTTGAACACAACAGAGCAACATCCAGCCATTGAAAATCCGAGCAGATGGGGCACTTCAAAAATTTTCGACCGGGATTGCCTTCAGTTCTGGACTTCGAAACGTACCTAATCCCCTTGCAACCTCCGATCTTGCATGGTGAGCTCAAAAAAGCACATTCGTCTGCAAGATGGGTGTTCGTCGAGCATATTTGACATTTGTCCTAAACAAAATAGAAAATCTCACGAATTGAGACAGAGAAACTACAAAAGCAAAGGCTTTCATATATTAAAGGAAAAAAATTAAGTCAATTTTACATTACATGGCTTCCAAAGTCGGCCATGGAGCTCAGAGAAAGCTTCGGATTTGAAAAGGGAGAGGAAGACTTCGAGTTTAGGTCAAAGTTGAAGGAGAGAAGAGAGAGAACGTGATTCCTAATGTAGGGAGGAAGAAAGGGCAATTTAGGTATTTTAAATTTATGTTTTACTCACCTGAACTGCTCTGAGCACGTGAGGGTTATTTTGGTCACAAATTACACACAAAATCGATCAACTGTTAGTCTTGGACGGAAAACGTCTGAAGTGGGAGGTGTTATGCATTCATGTAAACATGTGTGGTGCACCTTAAATAAGCGTAACAAAAGTGGGGTGCCACTCAAATTTTCACAAACATTTAATACTATAAGAGGGAAGGAGAGGGGCAAAGCAGGTATTTTACCTTGGTTGAAAGGCCACCATTCTATTGTATACTTCATCAATGCATATGCTGTAGTAGCTCGTCAAAAGAACCAAATAAGCTTTTCTCCTTCCACATGTAGTACCCACGTATGGGACGCGTGGATTTGTTGGCTTGCTCCCTAAACCTGTTCTCTTGTTGTAACTCCCATGACTTGGAGTTGAGTGTGCCCTCCAGTACATCAACTAGAGGCACCAGGAGGCAGAAATTTGAGTTGTGTTCCATGTGGTGAAGACTATGGTGTGTGGGAGTATAGACGGCGTATCGGAGGAACAGGAGGATAGGCCAGAAGGGAAAATCCTGACATTGCTATGGCCCATGCACCTCATGAAATAAAAAAGGAGGACATATCCATACACCAGCCAAGAGATCCGAAGCCCAACAAGGTGGTCCCCAGGATGGGTGGAGCTATGACCCCACAGGCGCTCCAAAGGGGTAGCAAAGCCAGCTAAAGAAGAAGAAGAAGAAGAAGAAGAAGAAGAAAACAAGGAATTAAAGTTAGATGACGCCTTTGATGGCTTTTAAGTGTGCTCAGTATTTCACTGTTGAAATGTCTGAAATGGAGTTGTGTTTGTACGTACCTGTGAAGGACTGTAGGACCTCAGAGGAGTGATGGACCGAATGGTAGTGGTCAAAGAGAGGGCCCTTATGGCTAGTCGGTGAGTCCAGTAGAAAGAGGTTCAGACATCCCCCACGTGCACATCCAAGGCCAGGATGAGGCCCCTCGTGTCCCAGAGGGGTAGGCCATGGAAAAGTAACGAGGACAAGCAGAATGCCATGGCTCCAACATAGGCTTGGAGGAGAAGGAAGTTGTTGTTAATCTCGGGACATAATTTTTTGAAGAAAAACTGATATTGGTGCAGCACTTCAAGGAAGGTGCACAACAGAGATATCGGAGGATTCTGATAGACGAAATCAAAATGTGACACTTTGAAGAAGGCACAAAAGAATTCGTAACAGCAGCAACAAAATTCACTCAGAAACTTTCTGATTAGATCAGAAATAGACTCGTTCAGAACAAGTTCTAAGTGGACGGGCAAAAAATGGAATAGACATAATGATGAAATGGCCTGCTGGGGTAAATGATCACAGGCGCTTAAAGCTTGATTCACCCCACACGAACAGCTTTCAGGAACCAGCAAGTTCGGAGATGAACTTATGGAACACTTTGCTCTTCTGACTCCTCGGACAACGCTGAACTCTCTGTCTATGTTCCTATCTTCTCTGCTATCTAGATTTTGGAAATGACATGTAGAATGAATAATCACCGAATGAGAGAGAAAAGAGGAACATATATACTGCCTATCCAGTAACCGTCCAGTCCATGAAACGTACGAGATGAGCCTTGGAAATGATGAACCGTTTCGTAATTGTTCAGTTCGTGGATAGACACATTTGTGCTAATTTACGTACAGCGTGCGCCATCTGCGCGACATACGCAAATTACGCCCGCGCACACTATGCACAAACCGTCGTGCCAACTGCTGCGCCATCTAGCAGCGCCATCAGGCCGCGCCATCTGGCCACGCGATCAGGCCATACCATCTGGCCAAGCCAACTGGCGGCCATTTGGTCGCACGATCGGGCAGCGTGAACAGGCGCGCGAACGGCTGTACAATAGGCTCGTGCAACGAGCGCAACTTAAGTGCACTATGCGCCTAGCGACGATGCTGACGTACTAAGTGCAAAATGTGCCAACAAAATGCCACATTACGCCTCATGAGCTCGAGTCCGAGTCTCTTGGCCCCTATGGGGCTTAGCTCCAATGGAACTAATTCCAAAAAAAAATTAATGCTTTAACATGGAGTTTTAGCCTTACCTTCTAGTAAAATTACCCATATTGTTCCCTCCTTAGGGTCATCACCCCATGTGCATATCTCAACAACACACACCAAGTATATATTAAGATACACTTCATGTTGCTTTTCCAATGTGGGACTAAACACTAGGCATGTGTTGAGAGCAAGCTCTCTCTACATGTTTAAGGAAAAGTGCCAACAATCCCCCACATATC
The DNA here is from genome assembly GCA_029216955.1 of Iris pallida. Lineage (NCBI taxonomy): Eukaryota > Viridiplantae > Streptophyta > Magnoliopsida > Asparagales > Iridaceae > Iris > Iris pallida. The sequence continues at coordinate 26,714,938 of JANAVB010021999.1, forward strand.
TCGATATATGGATTTGAGTGTTCTCCAAAGTAACTGTCCATCATGCATTAGGATAGATGTCGCTGACCACTTGAATCTTCCCGCATGGGTCAAATATCAGACTATAATACAAGAATGGACTAAGCCTTGAATTCTGTACCATAGCTGTAATTCTTCTCACTCACATAATATAGTCACATGTGCTTCTGGCTGCACATTAAAGGCCCTATGCCAGCCTGGTTTCAGTGTATAATTTTGGGCGTCTATAAGTTTACCCTCAAGAGACGGCATACTATCTCTGTCCATACACTATAGGTGAGTTTTTTATTAAAGAGACATGGCATGAAGCCTTGCGCTTCCCTTGCGGTGCAACTCCGCTATGACATGGCTTAAAGCCGAGGCATACCCCTATCCGAAAACCTCATCGTAGTGCCATACTACTGTAGCATGAGGACACAAGCCTCTTTGTAGTACCAAACTACCCAGCATGAAGCCTTAGGCTTCCTTGCGGTGTTACGCCACAATGACATGGCTTGCAAGGTCGAGGCTTTACCCCCACCTGGGTACCTCATCGTGGTGTCATACTACTGTAACATGAGGACATTCTTCCCTTTGTAGTGCTGTCTACAACTCTTTAATTTTATCATACAACATTAGGCTACCTGCTATTTGTGGTGTTACGCCGCTGTGACTTGGCTTACAAAGCCGAGGCATTACCCATACTTGGGAACCTCATAATGGAGTCACTCCACTGTAGTATGGAGTTACACTCCTTGTAGTGTTGTGCTACCATACTTCCTGTAAAGCACACCAGACATTCACTCTGCCTGAGAACTCAATAAGGCGTTTAAGCCATCCGCTTCACAGGATCTATTCTTCGCAGAAAACATATAGTAGACAACAGTGGTCGTAGGTCCGTAACCTTTCTATGCCACAGAGGATATGCACCCACTGTTCTTGATATTTTTTCAGTTAGTGGTCTTCCCTTAAACCAAAGCTTGATGCCTAGTAGATTTCTCTTTGAACTAATAACATAAAACTTTATGGTAGGATTACAATAACATAATACTAGAATACCTTCAAGCCCATTTTACAAGCTGTGTCATCGACCAGCTGGCACTTGAGGCCCTTTGTGAACGGATCTGCCAACTCCGAACATCAATTATTGCAATGATATCTCTCTTGACGAGATCGTGCACTGCCTTGTGCCGCAGTCGCCTAGTTGTCGCAATATATCGAAATCATCGGTATCTGTGCCCCAATCACTGAAAGATCATACATGAGCTCCCGAAGCCATTCTGGTTCTTTTGCTGCGATATTAAGTGTAAAGAACTTAGATTCCATGAAGGAACGAGAGAGCATAGTCTGCTTCTTCGACTTCCACGATATAGTAGCTCCACCTATTGTAAAAATGAATCTACATATAGATCTTTCGCTCTCCAACTCTAAGCACCAGCTGGCATCACTGAAGCCTTCTGCTATCGGCGGATCTCCGCTGCAGTGCAGTGCATATGTCTGAGTCTTCTTGAGATATCTCATTACCCATTTTACAGCTTTTCAGTGCTCAATGCCTGGGTTGCTCATGAAATGACTCAGCATTCCTACGGCAAAAGCTATGTCAGGCCTAGTGGTAGTAGTAGCGTACATCAAACTCCCGATGACGCTTGCATACTCCAGCTGGCTGACGCTTTTCCTCAAATTAGGCTTCAGCTTCAGATCACACCTGTAAGGCGTATCGATCACTGGAAGATCTTGATACCCATAGCGTGTGATCATCTTCTCAATGTAATGAGACTGTGATAACGCCAGTCTAGTTTCCGTCCGGATGATCTTGATCCCCAAGATCACATCAGCTTCCCCCAAGTCCTTCATACTGAACTTAGTCGAGATGAACTTATTTGTCTCCGTGATACAGCCTATATCTGTACCTAGGATCAGTATGTCGTCCACGTATAGACAAACGATTACACCTCTTTCATCAGCAAACTTTATGTAAACACACTTGTCCGTCTCGCTGACCCTGTAGCCATTTGACCTTATAACCTTGTCAAATTTCTCATGCCACATCTTGGGAGCCTATTTAAGATCGTATAAGAATTTTACCAACTTGCAGACTTTGTATTCAAGACCCTTGACGACAAATCCCTCTGGCTGTTGCATGTAAATCTCTTCGGTCAGCTCGCCATTTAGGAAAGCTATTTTTATATCCATCTGATGTATCACCAACTTATGTATTATTGCGAGAGCAATTAACATTTTTATGGTGGTCATCCGGGCTACTGGAGCATACGTGTCGAAGTAGTCGATCCCCTGCTTCTGAGAAAACCCCTTGGCTACTAGCCTAGTCTTGAACTTGTCAATAGTTCCATCTGCTTTCATCTTCTTCTTGAAGATCCATTTGCATTCAATGGGTTTTGCTCCTTCAGGTAGATCAACCAACACCCAAGTGTTATTAGAGGCGATTGAATCAATTTCATTGTCTATCACCTCTTTCCAGAAAATAGCGTCTCTGGTCTTTATCGTCTCATCATAGGTAAGCGGATCTGCTTCCACATGATAGGTGACAAAGTCATTTCCGAAGTCCTTCGGCCTCCTCACTTGCTTAGTTGACGGCTCAGCGAGTTCTGGTTCAACAGTTGTTTCGACAACAACTTCTTCTTGGACTACATTCCCATTGGAAACTTCAGTTTCTTGCGCACCCTCATTGTTCTCCGGAATATCCGCAAGAATAATATTTTTGTGCCTTGCAAACTTATCTTCAAAATATTCTACGTTGTGAGATTCAATGATATGATTTGACTCAATATCAAGAAATCTTTGAGCATCACTCTTCTCGGCATAACCCAAGAAGATCGTCTTCGTAGTCCTTGTCCCGAGCTTCTGAATCTTTAGATCTGGAAGTTTCACATATGCCAGACACCCCCACACTCAAATGACATTCAAGTTAGGTCTGACTTTGAACCAGAGTTCATGAGGAGTAACGTTCGAAGTTGCATGCGACACTATATTCAGAATAAAAGTGGCCGTCAATACAGCTTCTCCCTAGTAGCATTTTGGAAGACCCACAATCAACATCATTGAATTTATCATTTTTGTCAACATTCTGTTCTTCCTTTCCGCTACTCCGTTAGATTGAGAAGAATACGGAGCAGTAGTCTCATTGACAATTCCATGTTCTTTGCAGTATGATACAAATTCATGAGACCGATACTCTCCTCCTCTATCACTTCTTATTTTCTTGAGTTGTTGTCCAGTTTGCCATTCAGCCTCGGCCCTGAACTCTTTGAACTTCTTGAACGCTTCGTCTTTAGCCTTGAGCAAATAGACAAATGCGTATTTTGAGAAGTCATCGATGAAGGTTATAAAATACTTCATCCCCACCTTTGTAGAGAATTGTTTGAAGTCACAGATATGGGAGTGTACCAACTCTAGAAGATCTGTGCTTCGATTAACCCGAGGAAAGGGTTTGCTTGTGATCTTTGTCTGAGCACATACTTCACACTTCTCTATCTTACCCCCACATTTGGAGATACTACTAAAATCTGCTTAATTGGCGACGTAAATTTAGCGACGTTACAAATACGTCGCTAAATTGTGGACATTAGCGACGTATAAACGAAACGTCGATAACCGTCGCTACTAGCGACGCAAATAGCGACGTGACAACGACATATACTAGTTACGTGAGCTAGTCGTCGCGGAACGTCGCTAATTGCAACTGATTTAGCGACGTTAATAATAACGTCGCTAAATTTCTAACTAAATTAAATTTCCCTCCCCGATTCATTTCTCCCCATCTATTTTAATCTCTCACTCTCTTCCTCCGGTGCTCTCGCTCTCACTCACTCCAGCGCTCTCGCTCTCGCTCTCTCTCTCTCCGGCGACTTCACTCTCTCCGGCGACTCTCCTCTGGTACGTGACTTCCTCTCTCTCTCTCGATCTCTCTCTTTCTCTATTTGTTGTTAGTGGTTGGAGGGGTGCTGGTGGCTCGGAGGGAGGGGAAGGGGGGTGCGGTTGGTTGGGGGTGGCTGGGGGGGGTGGGGCAGGGGGGGTGAGGGCGACTGAGGGTGAGGAGGGGAGGCTGGGGAAAGGGGAGGGTTAGGGTTCAGGTTAGGGGGTTGAGGGGCGGGGGGGGGGGGGGTGAGGGCGGCTGGGGGGGTGAGGGCGGGGAGGGCTTGGGAGGGAAGGGGGGATGGTGGGGGAGGGGTTGTGGATAGGGTTCGGGTTAGGGTTAGGGGTGGTGTAGGGGTTGGGAGGCTGGAGAGGGGAGGGGGGCTGGTGGGGAAGGGGTTAGGGATAGGGTTCGGGTTAGGGTTAGGGGTGGTGTAGGGGGGGAGGGGGGAGGGGTGCGGGGGGGCTGGGTCAGGGGCACCGATAGTGCCGAAAAAACTGATAATTTAGTAATAGTAATTTGTTTTCTGACACCGAAAAATGTGATACTCCGATTCGAAACCACGTACCGATAGTACCGATATTTGTAACACATAGTTTTGTTGGTTGGTTAATTTATAACACGATAGTGCCGATATTTGTAACACGTACCGATAGTGCCGATATTTGTAACACGTAGTTTTCTTGATCCCGATACTCATAGGAATGGTCCCGAGTCACGGCCGTAGTATATAGTATATTCATTTTAGTTTGTAGTATATTCGTTTTAGTTTTGAAGTTTATTCGTTTTAGTATGTAGTATGCAGTAGGAATGGTCCCGACTCATAGGAATGGTCCCGAGTCACGGCCGTAGTATGTAGTATGTAGCATATTCGTTTTAGTTTTGAAGTTTATTCATATTTGCAGATATCTAGAAATGGCTATATTCCTGTATCTGCTAGACCGTTCGTGGATGTACAACCGTATTCAAGATGACAGGTACGATGTGCGAGATGAATACATCGCCGGAGTAGAACAATTCCTCCAATCGCGAAGGCGTTTCCTCAATCCATGGACGACATGGACATTAAGTGCCCGTGTGCAAAATGTCGAAACATGAAGTTTCAACCAGAATTGGATCTGACGTATCATTTATACACAAAGGGTTTCCTTCCGAATTACTACCAATGGACCGCAGACGGAGAGCTTGTACCTTTAGTATTCCAAGCGGAGCCTTATGTGGAGCCTTTTGTGGAGCCTTATATGAATGTCCACAACCGAACTGGTGTCGACAACGAGTACGTGAACATGGTCTTCGACGCTGCGGGGCCTAGTTTCGATCCATACAATCGTGATGCAGCTGAGGAGGCACCGAATGCCGATGCCGCGAAGTTTATGGAGTTGCTGGAGAATGCAAGGACTCCTTTATACCCTGGCTGTGAGGACCATTCACCGTTAGAGGTGATCACTCGGCTCTTGAGCATAAAGTCTGACTTTAACATGTCCCAAGAATGCTACAATAGAGTGCTCGAGTTGATTACCGATATCTTGCCGGAGGGTGCCAAGTTACCGAAAGACTTCTACCGCTCTAAGAGGATGGTGAGATCTCTCTGGATGGGATACGACAAGATCGATTGCTGTCAGAACGGATGCATGCTTTACTACAAAGATCACACACTACACCAAAATGAACAATTTGCGACACTTAAAGTTGTCCAACAACGACGTATTAAAACTGTCATTGCATTTTTGACATATTAAAACCGTCGTTTAACATCAAAATCCATCTCAGCAAACAATAGATTTTGATTCAACGGATTAAAACTATTAATTAACATCAAAATTCTAATTAAAATTTTGGCTCCCAAATTTGTTAAAAAATTTGGCTCCCAAATTTTATTAAAAACCCGCACATGCTGTCCTTTTCTCAAAGCCTCTCTAAAACTCTCCTCTTTCCTTCTCAACCTTCTTCATAAAAAAATTCTCCCTTCCCATCATTTTTCTTTAGTCCCTCTCGAACCTCCTCCACTCGAACTGGACAGGCCCTCCATGCAAGAAAGACGAGAGCCGGTGGTTCGGGATCACTTGCTCCGGCTCGGGCGCCGTCGTTGGCATCTCGCTCCAAGGGATCCGGCTTACAGGTCTGCTCCCCCTAGCTTGGGCATCAATGCCCTCTTCGGCGGCCTCCTCGCCCTACGCGGGCTACGGCACCTTCGGGTCGTCTCCTTGTCGCGGAACCGGTTCTCGTGTCCCGTCCCGGTCGACTACCTAGCGGAATCTGACGTTCATAATGGTCGGATCGTAAGTAATTAATTCTCTATTAATTTTTTTGAAGATTAATAGGATTTTTTTGATTTGGTATGTTCTTGTGATTTAATTATGATACAAACTAAGGTTAACTTTGGGGTTTTCCATGCAAAATCGTGTTTTTATGAGAGAAATTAGAATCAAGTTTAGGGTTTCGAACCTTAATAGCGTAGTTCATCTGACCTTCAATGTCACATCTGATCTTCAAGTTCCTTAGGTTGTTTTTTGAAACAATCTGGGCGAAGCTTGGAATTTTGAATCGAAATCTTTTAGCTGATCATTTTTTAGGGCATTTCCTGATTTGTTAATTTGCATGAGATGGTCAAGGCTTGATCTAGAATTTCTTTGAGGCAGGAGGGGGAGGAGCAAGTAATGAAGCAGCAGAGGAAGAAGCTAGAGTACTTGGAGTTCGTCCAGGTGGCGGCGCTCCAGGCACTGTTCTGCGCCTCGAGAATCTACTCCTTCGCGAAGGAGAGGATTGTTCCGTCCAGGACAACCTCTTCGACGGAGCAATCCCATCATTCGAGCAAAACAGTTTGGCCTCGTTCAACGTCTCCTATAATTTTCTCCGGGGGCCGATCCCGCAAACGTCAGTGATGCAGAGGTTTCCGAATAGTTCGTATGATCACAATCTGGAATTGTGCGGGAAACCGTTAATGGATGAATCGTACTGTCCCACGTCGCCTCCTCCTCCATGTTCCCCTCTCAACCTCAGGAACTTGATATGGGCCACTTACACGACTTTCACTTACTCTGATCTATATCATGTCTCATGGAGGTGCATGTTTCTCGGGCTCCCTACCCAAGTTTTGATAATCATGTTACTTTATAAAAGATTTATGATAAGGTGATATATGGTTACACCCTGATACTTTTATGAAAACAAATTATCAATAACGGTAGGTATTTGAACTTCATTAGATTCATTGGAAACAAATTATTGCCATCTGCTTTCATTTTATGTCCAACCATGTATTGGTTTATGAAGTGATAAAAATAACTTAATATTTGGAAGGAGAAGACCCTTTAATAGTTATTGAGTGCCTCCTTATCTGATGTTCTTTTAGTGTTAGTTTGTCTATTTGAAGCACTATGTTTTGGCTTCCATTGTTATTGTAAAAATGTTATATCTAATAAAATTTATATTTTAGGTGATTGCAGTAGGCTGTTCATGAGATATACTATTCCTTGGTTGATACAAAGGAAGATTGCAGGTTAATATATTCATAACAATACAAAGTTGCTTTCCTTTGTACTTCCTTACTGGTGATTGGAAAGTGTCATCATTCTGAGACGATACGAATAAGGAAACAGATTAAAAACCTCAATACAATAATAAAGAGGAATTGGAACAAATTTTTGTTAATTCCTTCCACTTTGTTTTCAGTATTTTCCTTTATTTGTATTCTCTCGCAACCTAAACAACTGAAACGCTTAATTTTTCATTGGACCTTTACATGTTTAATACAATGTATATCAAGGTCCACGGTGGGGAGCTGCAGTTATATGTAGTGTGTTTTTTGATGCTTAATTTCTAACAATGCAGTATAGGTAAGCTTTTTTCTTTTAGACTTCACTTTCTAACAATGTAGTTATATGATTTATTTTGTTAGACAATGTTTTGATCTAAACATTATTAGGTTATGATAAAGGAGGCAAGAACACTCCAAAAATGTGGGCTGTAATCGTTAGTGACTCCTATATTAATAGTCTTGACATGTATGTACTTTTTCTTTTCTTTTGGGGCCAGTTATGGGAGAGCAGCTGATGTTATTGCTGCAGCCAATACTGCAGCAGAGGTTGCGCTGAGGCTAGTGAGACCTGGAAAGAAGGTACTTAACACAATCTTTCGTATAGAACACTATGCTCTTGGACTTGCTTATTTGGAAGTTGTGATCATTCATTTATTAGGGTGCGTTTGATTGCAAGGTGGAAAATACGTGGAAAAGAAATTAATTCCATGAAATTATTTTCCTAGGAAAAAAATTCCATGGAATTTTAAAAAATTTCCATGGAAAACTTGATTTGGGTGTTTGATTGCCATTATTTTCCACAGAAAATAGTTATTTTCCATGGAAAATGATATTTTCCTATGGGTTGGACAAGTTTCATTTTCCACTATTTTAGATGAAAATATGGAAAATGATAGTTTTTTGGAAAATAATTCCATGGAAAATATAAGCTATCAAACACTACAATTGGTGGAAAATTTGTGATGGAAATATTTTCCATTGAAAAAAAGTCCAATCAAACACAGCCTTAGTGCCCTACATTTACTTTAGAGGGTATAGGTAAATTTTTTTGTGATTTATGATCCATAAGGAATGTAGTTATATAGCATTTCCTCTAGGTTAGCTCATACTCTATGTTTAGGTAGCACAAGCCAGCGTGCTTCTTCTTTTGTGATTGTTGTCTTTGATTTAATTTTGAAAAAAATGTGTTATGGTCATAAATTGTTCTGTTGCCCTCTGTTTGTTTGTCAGGACTCTTTTGCTTCAAACTGTACTAGGTTCTTCATGAGGAAAGGACCAATATGTTATTAGATTGATCATTTACTTTATTTTAATGTTTTCTTCTCCACTTTTCTTTTAACGATAGATCAAATATGAATTATTAATCAAAGATATATTCGATATTATACATATGTCGAACTTATGAATATCTAGCAATCCTGAAGAATAGTTGTTGGAATTAGTAGTGAATTTTCTGGAATTGTATGTGAGAATATAACTATTCGATATTACATTATAAAACTATTACATCTGCTAAGTATGTTTGGGTATTTTCCTATTCTAATTTATGGTTTACTACCTGTTAGTGCCATACTGCCATTGTTAACCAGATTAATGGTTGTTGTTTACCTCTTTCAATTTATACCAGTTTGTGTTGGTTATAAAGAGTCAGTTTCTTTGCTTCTACATATGCAGTCAAAGGGGGGAACGTGATGGTAAGGATCCAATTGCTCACTACACCAAAGGAAAAAAAGTCACTACATATGCAGTCACGGTTCCCTCTCATTCTCCCCCTTCTATTTCACTTTTACTTCACGATTTCCTCTCATCCCCCTCTCTCTTTCATTTACACTTTCACAAAGGAAAAAGGTCACATGGATGTGGCCAACCGCCACGACAGGCACTCCTCCATCACCGCAAAGCAATCAAGAGGCGAGAAGGGTGCACGTGTCCCAGTACATCGAGTGACTTTTGATCAGGAATGTGGTAGCATAGAACGGAGTGGAGATCGACTGGAAAGGGGAGATGGGGGAAGGGGGGTGAAGGAGATCAACTGCTTGGAGTGGGAGAGCTTCGCTTTCCATCTGAGCCCATTGATTGTTATGTTCTTCGCAATAACTCTAGAAGCATGATTCTTTGAACCATCTAACTTAGATTCTATGAACAGACAACCTTCTCATTCTCTCCAGAACTTACCGTCCTGAAACATTGCATCGATTTTACTCCTAAGGAGATTGTTATAGATTCTTTTTTGGAAGTTATTATCTTGTTTCTGTAGAAAGTATCAATTATCATTCTATATTCTTGGTTGATGTTATTCTATTTTCTATTTGAGATTTTTCAACTATAGCTAGCTCCTCCGTCTGTTGTGATTTTTGAAGGTCTGGATTGTGCAAGCTTTGAAATTGATACTATGTGCCTTTTCATTCTGAGTGTTGCGAATCATGTGACATATTGCCCTTCATACCATCTATTTCAATTTTTTTTCCTATTATTTGTGCAATGCAAGCTTTGAATAGGAATGCTACATATTAATATCTAATTTTAGGAGTATTGGAGTATCTTAAGGTGCTGATATTGGGAGGGAGAGAGAAAAAAAAGAACATGGAGTGAAGTTGTAAAAAAAATATCTGGGTTACTAATGTAGAAGATGACCCTTTAAAGAACATATGGAGGAAATAGATTCATTTAGCCAACCCCAAAAATTTGGAAAAGAAGAAGGGCTTTGCTGTTGTCATTAAACTCTTACTGTAAGTTTTCCATCTGTATAAGGCTGCAAGCTAGTTTATATTGGATTGTTTGTTGTTTCCTTTACTTCATTTTTTGTGTCTATCCAAGCTAAGCTCGACACTTATTATATTGCATTTGATTTTCATTTCATTCATTTGAGTTTTATATGGTTCTTCCTTTGTGTTACTTATAATAGACCTTACATAGATTTGTGTTCTTGTGCTCGTCAGCTTATGAGAGAAGCTCTCTTCTTTTTAATATTTATATGTCAATTCTGTATTATGATAACCTATTTAGACAGTTCATCCAGGGATCATCATATTTAGTGTTGGGAGAACTTCCCTGTTGGTGAGAGGTTACCTTTTGAATCTTTGTTGTAGGTTGTATCCATGGCAACTTCCCCCTTGTATTATTTTCAGCTGAGAGACTTGTGGGGAGTGCCTCCAGACAAGGTAGGTTTCCAGTACCTGGCAACTGATCTTCCATGTCTGACCATGGTGCTATGTTGATAGGATTTTTTTGCCTACTTTGAATGTTGACATCATGTCAACTTAGCAGGCGGTCTCTCAACGTGTTCATGTTTGTAGTCTTTTCAAATTGTAGTTGCATTCATATCATTTTTATGGCAAGATGGCTTGGATAAAGGAAAATATCCATCTTGGGTAGCTATAGTTAACCAAAGGTTTCTGTTTAGGTGCTTCATCAGAACTTCATTTGTCTATAGTCTATATATTTCTAGAGCACATTTATATTGAACATAAGCGTGTTTATTGTCAATACTCAATGTCGTAACATATTTTATTGCCATATTTCTTTTATGTTAATTTTTTTATAGTAATTAAGCATGTCTTTGTCTAAACTCAAGATGTTTTCAGGGAATTCCTGTGGCTCCTTTGTGGGACTCATACAAGGGGCAATTTGTTGGTGTACTCAGTCCATTAGACTTCATATTAATTTTGAGAGAGGTACGTAATTATCATTTTACATTTCATCTTGGAAATTTTTGTATCTTGGTTTCTTTTTAGGCTTCACTTGAAAAAATAAATGTACACTTTTCTTGCTTTAATTCTGGTTTCTGCTAATTATCTAGTGTGGCTCGTAGCAAAACATTTTTAATCAAACATCTTATTTAATGGAGGAAATGTTCTAAGAATTTTTCTTGTTTTGACTAGATTAAAAATAGATGAAAATTGAATTTTATTTTTAAATTTCTGACAGTAATTGTCTGCTACAACTTGAAGTTTCATTGCAATCCTTTTGAAAACTATGAATTTATATGCATCATATAGGAAATAATTTTTGGATTGTTAACATAACATGACAGTAGTTGTGGAACATGAAATTGCAGAGTGAACAATAGCTCAGATGCGACAGAAGGTAGAGGCAGGGATTTGGAAGATTCTAATAGCCTTTATCTGGTAAAACTCCATCTTGATAATATTTTGGAAAATTAATTTAATTCCATTGGCTAATCATTCAGAAATCTGACCCTAGTTATTTTCTTTTTATTTGTGTGCTCTTCCTGTGTAAAGAAAATGGTAGAATATGGTGTAGGAAAGAATGAAAGTAATGCAGTTGCAATATTATACAAAAATTCATTGCAACAAAAGAGTTTTGAGTTGCAAAAATGTTTTTTTTTCCAACTGTGATGCAGTTCCAAGTGCATATATATAATTTTAGCATCTCTCTCCGATTTGAACTGAGATTCTCACTTGGCACTATGTTCTCCTTATGTGAAGTTTCTTTATTTTGGCACTTAGTTTTGAAGTGAGATTCTTAGATTGGAGTATTAAAAATTTACAGCATTATGCCTGGTGCCAACCGGTACCTCCTCTGTACTGTAATCCCCAGAGAGGAGCTGTGTCAGTGCCAAATATCTCTTTCTTTATCTATCTTTGTCACTTTTTGCTATAAATCCCTAACTAAACAAGATGAATGGATGAATAAGACATGCATCAGGCACATGCTCTATATAGGAATCAACAACGACAATGAAGCCTTTATCAAATAAATTTGTTGTTGGCTATTTGAAAAATCTTTCCTTTCATCACCCAGTTCTAATAGTTAACTAGTATCCTAAAAATTAGACGGGGCATAACCAGAATTTGAGGATGGGATGTGAAGCAAGAAAGGATATACTACTAGTTATAATGTTTGACAAATTTGGTCAAACTACCAAGTTACACAAGGAAAAGTTAATTCAAATCGCACCTGTAAGATATAAGTCCAGTAGTCACAACTATGAGGTAGACAACACATTCTTTCCAGCCATTTCAACACAACACCGCTGATATTTTCTGTTGGTTAATGGCTTATTCCAAGAAACAATGGAGCCATCAGATTTTTCCTGTTGGCTAGTGTACTTCGTAGTCTCCATAATGTGTCCTATATGTGTCGATGCGACACAGACAACCATAAAATTATTGTTGTACTGTCTATTTCCTTAGAGGTTCAAGTATGCCCATAACCTTAAAACTTTTGCACGTTGCACAAAAACAACTATACACACATGATGACAGTACTCACAGGAAACTTAAGCAACTCGATACTGCCTGCAAACTGAACATCAAGCTTGCAGGATAAACCCCTGCTTACCTATGTTGAACACACCCTGTTGTAGCAGTTAACTGTTAATCCCTACTCCTCCTACAGCTGCTATGATGCTAATGTTTTGCTGCTACAAGGCCACCTACGAAAACATGAAAGATAGGTTAGCAAATATGCAATTTTTTTAATTTTTGAATAAATATGTCTTTTTTCAGGGTTGACATAGCTAAGTACTTTTTTAATTAACTCCTCATCACACTTGCAGTATGAAGAATGGATCTTTATATACACTTTTATCTCAGATATATTGGAGACACTAAGTAGGAAGGACATGTATTTGTAGCCTGGCACATTTGGTAGAGTTGAAGTTCATTGACATTTGCTGCTTATATGTATGCCATTACCGAAACCTACCATCTTCCTGTACGATATTTGAATACATATATTTTAGTTTGCTATGTGGGTTGTACCTGTCTGTAAGTATTCATTACTTATGTATTACACTACATTTTTTTCTTTATAATATGTGCTCAAAACTATGCAAAATTTCTCAGTGTTCCTGATCGATTTCAGTTGACCATAGACAAGTAGTACAAGAATTTGTTCAGGAGCCATTAACATTTCAAATTTAAGAAACATCAAGTATTGTATAAAAAAATGTTAATATAGAATATGGACAGGTGAGGACACAATAGAAGATTTAAATTTGGTAATTAGGAACTGTAAGCATGTAGGATGATACTGTATATCTAGTTTTAAATAGTTTCACTTGTTAATCTTAGTTTTTTCTGATGCAAGCTTAGGAATAGTAGTCTGAATGACATGGTTTTTGCAATCAACAGGCAATTTTTGCATTTGTGATCATTTCTAAGCTTGTCTGCCTTTTCCTATTGGCATGACACCCTTCTTAATTACCTATATGATGGTCTCCACAGTACTTCTTGTAAGCCTTAAATTACATCTTTACAATTTTGTTGTTATAGTGCACGACTATCTAAAATAAAATGTTATGGCCAATGAACCAGTTTCAAAATAATTCACCTATGTCATTCAGGTTATAAAGCTTAGTGACTTTGGCGCGTCCGAGGGGCAGATGCCAACAACATATTTTGTCTGAGGGATATTGATGATGCTGATAAGCTTGTTGCAGCTATAGAAGCAAAAAAGAACAGAACGGCTGTGGTTGTTGGTGGAGGATACATTGGCCTTGAACTGGGTGTTACTCTTAAAATTAATGATCTCGAAAATTAATGATCTCGATGTCACAATGGTTTTGAAATTCTTTTTTTCTGTATTGCACTTGAGATTGTAAGCTAGCAATAACATTCTCTTCTTTTTGTTCATCATGAGAATGAACCGTTGTGAGCTAGCAACATCGGTTACTTTTTGTTTTTTGATGGAATATTGCTATGTAAACTCGATACATTTATTAGTTAATACAATTTTAATTGAGTTTATGCATTGTTGATGTTTATATAAAATTGTATTTTCTAATGTATTTCGGTTTTATATAAGGAATAAACACGTTTAAATATATTTCATATGATTGAATTGATTATTTTTTTTAAATTTGTTTCCAAAAAAACGACAGTGCTTACCTGTTGAAAACATTAAAAAAAGTGGTAGACCAATTTACAGACTATTTGACAGTTTTACTCTGTCGTTTTTATTTGACAGATAATAACTGTCATTTTATTCAGCTATAAAACGACAGTCCAAAACTGTCATTTAAATTTTGGGACGCGTTATTAACGACGGATGTTCTGACAGGTCAAAACTGTCGTTTAATGTGATTTACGACAGTTTTGGTCTGTCAAAAAATACATGTTTTGGCGTAGTGACAAGGATGCAGAAGTGTATGGATTCTGTGGTGCTGATCGCTACAAGCCAACTACTGCAGACAAGTCTAGAAGACCGACTGCTTCAATGCACTACTTGTCGTTGATGCCGCGGTTGCAGAGATTATTCATGGTGAAAGAGACTGCAGAAAATATGAGTTGGCACAAGCGACAACAGACCGAAGGAGTGTTGGATCACCCATCTGATGGAAAAGCGTGAAAGCACTTCGATCGAGCATATCCTAACTTCGCTTCTGATGCGCGTAATGTAAGGTTGGGGCTCTGCTCTGATGGTTTCACCCAATTTGGTCTTTCAGGCTCCCAATATTCATGTTGGCCAGTAATCCTCACTCCGTACAACCTACCGCCTTGGATGTGCATGAAGACACATTACATGTTCTTAACTATTATCATCCCCGGTCCGAACAACCCGAAGAGGAACATCGACGTGTACTTAAAACCGTTGATAGATGAGCTGAAGTAGCTGTGGGAAACAGGGGCGTACACGTATGATGCTTCGAAAAAACAAAATTTTCAGATACGGGCAGCACTAATATGGACAATTAACGACTTTCCGGCTTATGGAATGTTATCTGGATGGAGCACTCATGGTCGGCTTTCATGTTCGTATTGCATGGACCGTACTAAGGCTTTTCGTTTGAGACACGGAGGAAAGCCATGCTTCTTTGATTGTCACCGGCAGTTCTTGCCGAAAGACCATCCGTACCGTAGGAACAGAACTGTATTCCGTGCCGGAGCTATAGAGAAGGGTGATCCACCGCCAATGTGGTCCGGAGAGGACACATGGGAGCAAGTAAAAGAAATCCCAAGTGCTATTGAAGATCCTAAAACGAGCAGCCGTTGCGAGGGATTTGGCGAAGATCATAACTGGACCAAAAGGAGTATATTCTGGGATCTGCCATATTGGAGCACAAATCTGATTAGACATAACCTTGACGTCATACATATCGAGAAGAACGTGTTTGATAACATAATTAATACTGTAATATGTTTTCCATAAATAAATTTACTTTATTTATTGTGTTTCTGGGAAAATTACAACTGTAGGAATCCGATCTAGAAGACGATCGCTTTATCCCTTGGACTATGCAAAGAAGAAAAGCTCTCAAAATTTTGACAGTAAGTTAGATAACTATGTATCTGTACAATGAATAACAAAAAGAACTCTATTTATAGAGTCAAAAATAACTGAAAGGATAACTGTCTTCACAGCCTGTGCCTAGTTGAAAATCACGCAGGATTTAACATACGCAAGGTTGTGAGCAGTTACTGGACGTGGCCTGTAACTGTTGGACACATGGCAATCATGCATGAGTCGTGTGCAAGTTACAGGACACGCAAGCGAGAGATCAGTGGCATGGCTGCCACGTACTCCAATTTGATGAAATCCACGCAGACTTGTTGAAGACGAAATCCACGCAGACTCGGGGCAGAAAGCTTCAAAATCCACGCAAACTTGGGACAAGAAGCTTCAGAATCCACGCAGGCTTGGGGCAAAAAGCTTCACAATCCACGCAGACTTGGGGCAGAAAGCTTCACAATCCACGCAGATGTGGAGCAAGAAACTTCAGAATCCATGCAAACTTGAGACAGAAAGCTTAAAATATACGCGGACTTTGGGAAGGAACATAATCCATGCTCGATTGAGGCAGGACTGCCAGCTGTCTTGATTCGACGTGCTTCGACTGACACAAAATCTCTGACAGTGATTGCTTTTGTCAGTTGCATTAAATGACAAGAAGCTCTTTTGGTGCGCCAACTTGACGAAGGCTGAGTCTTGCTGAAGAAGATTTCGAAAGTCACGCAATAGTCGGCTGTGATCTCTCGAGTTCTGTGCATACATGGCATACGAGAAGACATTCTTCGACTGTCGTGCTGTCAGTCATAATTACACTCTGACAAATGATGAGCTGTTTTCCAGCGTGACTTTTAAATATTGTCCTGATCAACTCAGCGTGACTTTCATTTTTAAGGCCTACAAAACTCCCTTCAAAGTTTTTGAAAGTTTGAAAAGACTTCAAAATTTTGAAATACTTTGAAATCGAGATGTTTAAAATGAATTTAGTCACGCTGAGATGACTTTAAAGAGATATTTATCCCTAAATGATTGGACTGTTGGGATTCTGTGCAGTTAGGATCCCGTATCAAGCTCCTAAATCGAGGCAAATCAGGATGGGCCGTTTGGAATTCTTCATGAGCCTATAAATAAGCCATAGATTACTTCTTTCCTTCTTTACTTGCATTTGAAAGAGAGAACCTACAGAAGAGAGCTTCATCTTCCCCGACGAACTCCTTCTTCCCCGACTTCTTCTTCTCCTTTCTCAGCCGAAATGGCTCCCAAGAAAGCTGATGCTCAGGCCAAGGGGAAAGCCCCTGCAACTTCTTCGAGTGCCACTACTGACAGACTTCCTCGACAGGAAGTCCCGCAAGCTCCTATGCATCGTAAGTGATGGAAGAACATGAACTGTTGAAGACGAGTTTGATGAAGATGAACTCCACATAGAATTTTTAGGATCTTAAGATAATAAACTTCAGAAATATATCCCCCCTTCTTAGGGCAAAGGATATTAATAAAGTATGCCCCCCTCTTTAGGGTCGGCCATACTTCACATCTTCGTGTTTACGAAGCTCTGTGTTCCACGCAAAGGAGCATGATTCTCATGATTCTGCGTGACTTTTCACGTTGGGCAGAAATGTCCATGTTGAAATAGTCATGCAGCTTTCATGATGATGCTGCGTGATTTTTCACATGTTGACAGAGATGTCAATGTTGAATTATTCACGTAGACTTCTGAGAGTCATCTTCTGGATAGATTAGTCTTGATCTGTCAGCGTGTTTTTTTGTCATTTTCACTTAAATGTGATTCTGGCAATGATGCGTGACTTTCATCTTAATCTGTCTGGACTTTGCGTGAATTAATCATCCGCGTGAATAAATCACTCAGCATGTCATGGTAGTATATCCATATAGAGTCTGCGTGACTTTTGAAATTTCTTTCAAATACTGTAATACACGCATAGACATAGATATATCTGACTTTGTCTTCTGTCATTTTCTGTAGTGAACATCCAAAGCGAAGAAGCAGAATATGAAGGGTGTTTGAGTTTCTCATTTAAGCATGACCTATCTCATGTACAATTCCCTCAATTTGATCTTCCTGAAGCAAGACTATCATTGTTGGCCAATCAAGATCATACCACTTTACTCTGCTTAATGAATGGACAACCCTTTCAGAGTCTGGATCTGGTATCCCACAAGAAACCAGCATTCTTGTTCGGAGATGCCATAGCACATAAATCTCAGCCGAAGGGCATCAGAAAGAAAGTGTGCTTCTACTTCGAAGGGGATGTGAAACAACCCATGTATTGGCCAAAGGTTTCCAGAGGCTTATCAATCATGAGGCTTATGCATGCCAGCTATCCAAGAAAGATGTCCTGGTATTTGACGGAATATCAGCAGGCGAAGGCAAGCCGTATTATTTACAGGAAGGAGGGATTTTTCAGTGCCCCGGAGGATCATGTATCAGTGTTTCGGGGTTTGAAGCCTGGATGCATACCACCTGAAGATTCATCCATATTGATGCCGTTCAGGATGCCCATTTTCATAAACGAATTCATGTCAAACAAGAATGCATTCTATCCCACCGATTCGACGCCGAGGATGAACGGCCTAATGAATCAGGAGAATGTGAGATGGAGGACTTTGGTCCACTGGACTTTGGAAAATTTTGAGACTGAGTTGAAAAAGATTAATCTTTATGATGCCATCGTCAATTCGTCCTACGGCTTCAAGCCCAACCCCTTCCTATTCCTAGCTTTGGTTGAGAGATACAATCACAGGACGGGGACCTTTATGACTCCGAAAGGAGAGATGGGCTTCGCCCTTCATGAGATGGAATACATCTCATACCTGCCTTCAGGATCTCTGTCGTATGAGGAATATGTTCCTACGACAGAAGAGCTGAACTTTCTGTCAGAGAAGAACCCAGAGATGGTCCATCTATTTGAAGAGATGATGTGCCATTTTGGCACATGTACTCTATATTACAAGGGTTCCAAGGATGAAGCTGGCAACCACATTCAGAAGTGGATGTCCTACCTTTTCATGAACCATGAAAAGGATGAGAAGAAAATAAATGAAAAGAGGTGTTATCAGATTAGCAACTTCAAGCCTCTCTCTAAGAGTGAAATCATTCATCTGTTGGAGAGATATGACTGGAAGGATTTTACGATCACTGAAGACTGGTACGAGTTCAAAGCTGGAACCACCTTCAGCTCTTATGTAAGACAAAGCGGAAAGATTCTGTCGAGGAACGGTCATTTGGCCGGATTCCTATCTCTGTGGTTGAGGAGATTCATCGTTCCTGGCTTCAGTTCCTTGGACAGGATACACAGAGGCGTTATCTTTGCAGCGGTGCGCCTTGTGTATGGTTACAAGCTAGACTTATTATCGGCAATGACCTGTAGGCTGAATGCAGGTCTCCGGAATTTTGTCACTAACATGCTGTCTGCTCAGAGGATGATGACTGAAGAATTCCCAAGGATAGAGATGCCCTTCACGTATCTTTATGGTTGGCTTCTCCTTCATCATGATGGTCTGATACCTCCAGGGGCAGGAGGAAGTAGCAGTCTTTTTCTGGAGAGGTACTCTGGAGAGACGTTCTGGAAGGTTCATACCCTCCCAGAATGCAGAAATGTCTTGAATCGGGCATCACATTGTTCTATCCAATGTGTCCCTCCACCACAGGGCTATGAGAGCATGCCCTTAAATATGATGGACGGAGATATGGGGAACAGGTTAGACGATGTAACCTTTCAGTGGTTGCAGAGGATACGGCCTTCCCATCTAGTGTATCGTCATGAAGAAATGGCATATCTGGAGCCATATTTACCAAGCCGATTTGCCAGGCAATTCGGTTATGATCAACTTCACGTTGGGAACGCCACCTCTTGCTTATCTGCTCGTGGAGGGCTTGTCGACGGAGCTCGAGCTTGGAGATATTTTGCGGCTAGGGATACAAAAGTTGTATTCTCTATGCCTAATCCTTTATCTAGCTCGGGGCCAAAGATGCTTTATACATATGCTCGCTTTTATGTGTCGTCGAGCACTTTTAGGCCGAGTTTCAATCCGAAGACCTTTGTTGCGGAGGATGAATCGAAGAGGTCAAAGAAGAGGATTGTTATTCAACATTTCCCTCCGGAACCCGAAGATGAGACAACGGAGGTTGAACCTCTGTATGAATTATTTCAGGAGGGAAATTTTCCTGATGAAGTTCTCCCCCCTATATTCGTATCTCTTTCTAAGAGGAAGAGAAGCGATGAATCTGAGACCATCTCCAAGAGGAGTACTAGGTCTCCAACATCTAAGAAAAAGAAGAAAGGAGTCTCAGTGACTGCTACGTCATCTTTAGGCGGTATCTCAGTTGATGAGGACGATGCCGCTGATAAAGACGAAGAGACTGATGAAGACGACGCTCCTTTGATAAGAAGGTCGAGAGGCAAATATGTCAAGAAGTCTGTCAGCAAAATTAAGGGCAACAAACTCCTAGAAACAATCATGAGTGGAGGAGTTTTGCCAGAAATCAACGAAGCAGTTTCTACTGAGAAGACCGAGTCTGATGATGAACAGACTGAAGTAGAGTCTGCTCAAGCTCAAGAAATAACTGCTCCGACCACAAGTGGAGTAGCTATTGAACCCTCGGAGATGAGGATGATCCCATTTGAGCTTGGGACTGAGGGCGTCATTCAGGCACTGGATGACCAGATTGATTACTCTGAAGAAGAACCAGCTCCAGAAAAAGTGACAAAACAGTCAGAAGTTCCTGAAACTCAAGCTGAAGAAAATATTTCTTCGGCCATAGGCGATGAAGACGTGTTGGCGTCTGAGCTATCAGCTGCTGATGATTTGTTGAAGAATGTTTGTCAAGACATCATTCTTCGAATCGATATTCCAGAGAGGACTGAACCGGCGGCAGTCAACACTGAGCTTGCTATCGTCGTTGTCCCTGAGACTCATGAAGATGTGAATATCATTGACTCCGAATCAGAAGCTCGTCCTGAAGATGAAAAAGAAGAAGAAGCTGAAGGAGGAGAAGACTGGCATGCTGGCACCTCTACTCCTTATGATGAAGACAAAGTCAAGAAGAACAGAATGGAACTTAGCCCTGAACCTGCTCAATCACCGAACAACGCTCTAGCACCCAGTAATTCTGGAGCTGGAAGCAGCCATATAAAGCAGGTATCGGATACAATCATGGATCGGCTGCGAGAAGAAGCAAAACTCCCTCCACATACCGAATATGAACCTCAGCCAGGTAGAACTTTATTTCAAATTTTGTTTTCGCTGTTTCTTTTTTCTTTAAATGCTGATTACATTTTTCTTTAACTGTAGGAACTGCTGCAGCAATGAGTTCAACTCATGCTCCGCTTATCTAGGCTGATGCTGATGAAGGGAGTTCACACTTAACTTCTCCGGTCGCACATACTTCTGTTTCGAGGATAGAGAATATTCAAGCTTCTTCTTCCATGATGACAGCGACTCCTGGATTTGAGACTGGGCTAGCAAGAACCCTGAGAATGTATCCGGAGATCATTTACTCATATTTAGATACATATTCCAGACGTTTCTTGAAGGATGAAGCTATGCCCTTTTCTGATCTTCGAACTATGGTCAAGTTCCCGCTCATGGCGCTGCGACATGCTGGTTGTGAATCTCAGTGCATATTCTTCGAACATCTCTTGGATGAATTGGAAGTAATTATCCGAAAATACTGGAAGACTAAGAAGGAAGATCTTCAATCTTTAACTGCAACTGAAATTAATCAACTAGAGCATGAAGCATAGTCCCAACAAGCAGCTCTTGAAGCATTTCTTGCCTCTTCTACTGAGAAATTAGTAGAAAAGGGCGAAGAAATATTAGCTACTCGTCAAAGAGTAGAGCTTCTGGAGAAGGATAAAACGTCCAAGACTGAAGAGCTGAAGAAATTGAAAGAGGAATTAGCTCGACTTCAAGAGCGCATTGCTGTCATGGAAACAGAACAAGCTGAGGTTGCTGCTGCTTATATCTCTGAAGTTGAACGCTGTGAAATTCTTCAGAAGGAACGAGAACAGATGCAGGCGAAACAGATTGAAGAAGTCAACCGTCGCCAGTCTGCTATCATTATTTTTGATGAAAAGAATGTTACAATTGAAGCAGCGGAAAGAGTTCGAAAAACTCATGAAGAGAAACTGAATGCTGTTCTAGATCGTATCAGGGAGCTGATAACTCCGAATAAGTGAATCCCTCTCTTTTTTTTTATTTTTACTTTCACTTGTATTCCATGTTTTGATTATGAAATGAAAGCAAATGAAAACTTTTGATCTAATTTTTGACTTTATTGTGATAATGGTGTATTCATAGAAAATATGTTCAGAGGTAAATAATACATGACACATGTCAATAGAATAGAATATGCAAATGAACTTTGTAATTCTATCAAATGATATTAAACCAGAGATGATCTTAGTTTAATACTGATTAAAAAAATAGAATTCAGACATAAAAATATCTTTGAACTCAATTTTTCATGATCTTTGGACTCGAGAATCAAAAGACTGGATATCATTTTCAAAAATATGATACTGAGATAAAAAATTCAGAGGTAATATGGACATGATTTTCTAAATATCAATTTTACTAAGAAAATGATACAATATAGAATATCTATTTTCGCTGGGGATAACAGATATCGAAATGATCGGATGACGATGAATGAACGGATGAACCGTCAGGTGATAATGAACAGGTGAACTGTCGGGTGGTAATAAATGAACGGATGAACCGTCGGGCATTTAATGAACGGGCGAACCGTCTGATGAATGTGACGCTTCATTATTTGAGAGACTTTCACTAATAAATATTAGCTTAGGGGATCCCTCTTCACTAACATCTATTTGAACAAGTTTATCTTCAGTCGGAGGTTCTTTTTGCTCAAATCGGAACTCCCATTGATTATCTAACCTTTGGGACCATTGTTCTGATTCAGGTGAGATTTCAAACTCATCTTCGTCTTCATCACTTTCTTCAGAACGGTCAATGGAGACCATGTTGGAAGACAGAATGTTGCAGTAGAAATCACCGATACTCGTATCGGAATCCCAAGAGGTAGTACTAGAAGAATCAGATCTCTTATCTTCGTCAGATTCAGGATCTTCATGAACGATATTGATGAAAGGAATAGGAGTAGTATAACCCAATCCGCATTTTGTTCTCCCATATTTCAGAGGAGGGATCCGGACAGGCATTTTTCTTTCTTTTCCACTATTGAGGCCAGTTCTGAAGTCATAGCCCATATTTTTAATGATGTCTTTAGATTGCTGACTATAACGACGTAGTTGTAATCTTCCAGTATCATCATTCTTGTCCTCATCTTCGAAATCAGAAGGATTTTGGGGCCCTTTGTAGAAGAATATTGGAATGTCTCCTGACTTTCTGCTGGGAACTAGAAAGTATGAAGATTGTACAGGTTCTAGGGATACATCTGTATGAGCAGTCTGTACAACTCCTATGGTTATTGTGCTCAAGTCATCTAACAAATGTAAATAACTATGAACATAATTACACACATCAACATACTGCAAAGATGGAGACTTTTCATTAAATGAAAAAGCAGCAATATTTACATTGGGAGAAGGCTGAGCCTTAGAGATCTTAGCCAAATCAATGACTAAAGGGGGGAGAAGATGAACGAGAAGAAGCGTTGTTTCGATTAAGATCGATAACAAATGGCTCAGAAGAGGTGAGCTCCCTTGAAGCTTGAGATGGAAGAGTAATCCACCCTCCAACTGGAATTAGCAGAGTATCCTGTTTCACATGTGAAGATGCAGGAACTGCAGTACGCCCACTGACAGGAATGATCAGTGTATCTTGAGTAGACGACTGAGGTAATGGAGAAATTCGTCCACTCACCGGAATGATGAAAGAACTTTCTCCAGAGGGTTTGGGAGATTGTTGCTGAGTAGTTCGACCTTTAACAGGAATTATTAAAGTCTCACTTTGTGAATCCTCTTTCTCCATAGCTTGTATCACCCTTGTATACTCTTCTTTGTATATCCGGGAATCATTGAAATATGCTTCAACCCCATGGAAGGGATTTATATCAGCAACTTCTTTTTGTACTCTTCCATTGCTATCAATGTATTTAAAACACTGATGAAGAATAGAAGGCACCACATTATTTTCATGAAGAAAGGGCCTCCCAAGAAGAAGATTGTAGGATCCCACAATCTCGATCACATAGAAAGTGACTTTGGATCTGAAATCACCTATTTGAAGCTTCAGATGAATCTTTCCCAAAGGCTCGCTCCTGCTTTGATTGAATCCCAGGATAGTAGTAACTGTCTTGGAAATCTTGTGAAGAGGGATTTTTAGTTCATCCAACAGACTCTTTGGCATTATGCTTATAGCAGACCCTGGATCAATGAGGATACGATCTATCTTCATCGTGTCGATATAACCGGTATAATAGAGAGGCCGATCATGTCGATTATCCTCCAGTAGCATGTCGTCTTGTGTAAAGGTGATATTTAGGATAATCTCCAGTACACTGTTGCAATGTAAGCAAGTGGCAGGTTCTGCATCTGGCTTCTTTAACTGTGCAAGACAAGAGTCAGCTTGTAGAAGTGCTTCACTTAACGTCTCCCGAGTCTCTTTAGAAAGATGTAAAAGTTCAAAGAGGGACATTCTAGCTGGAGTATTAGCAAGTTGAGCTAGAATGTCGAAATTATAAGGCTTCTGAAGCCCAAGAGGAGGGGACTTCTTGATTGGTTTATCAAACCGAGCCTGTTGTTTGCCTTTCTCAAGAGCTGTAGGCTTGGAAGAAACAGGTTCAACTGGGGTAGTTGAAGGAACAGGTACGGTGGATGATTCTTCTTCAGGAGGAACATTAGGAGCGTCTTTATCAGCAGGAGGGGTATCAGGAGTATCCTCAGGATTTTTGGAATAATCCTTTAGATAAGGTTTCCCTGTTCTAGTAGCACCAGCAAGTGCTTCTTCTTTGTCTTTTGGCTCTGTGTCAGAGATAGATCCAAGAGAAGTCATATGACATGACTTAATCTTTCCAGCCTTCTTGGACTTTCGAGAAGTAGTCTTTTGAGGAGAAGGCGATTCAAAATCTGCCACTAGATCAGGATGGATCCACATGATTTCTCCTGTTTCCAAAGTGATTGGCACTAATTCTTCAGACTGTGGAGGAGGAATATTCACTATTTCAAGAGTTGCCTTGGGAATAGGAACGATCCCACTTTCAAGGAGCTGAGGAGGAAAATCTCCGAATTGCATAGAGACGACGTTGGAGGTGACGGTCTTCTCTTTTGGAGTAAGAGAGATAGCTCCAGATTTAATCATTTCTTGGATCTTTCCTTTCAGTACATAACATGTACGAATTGTGTGACCCAACATTCGGTGGTATGGACAGTATTTGGGATGATCTGTCTTACCAGCTTCATCAGATTTCTTGATTTCAGGTAATTGTATTTTATTACCTTTCAGCAGACATTCAAAGATACCAAGGACATCGTCATCATCGAAAGAGTATTCTTTCCTGGGGCGAGGTGCTCTTGTTTGTTGGGTTGTAGAAGTAGGAGAAGTTTGCACAGTTGATGCATCTTTGCTCTGAAGATTAACTTCAAGAGTTTCTTTTCCCTTGCGAGCATTGTTTTTAGCATTATTGTTAGCACCTTGACCTGTTTCTTTGGGAGTCATCTGCACTCCTAAACCTTTGAAGGTTTCAGCACTAATTTCTGCGGCCTTAGCACTAACTATGAAAGAAGGCCAGTCTTGAAATTGGGTGGATCCTGTCCACATGCTGATGATTGGCAACAAGTTTGATTTGCATGTGTCGATGGTGACAGCATCAGGAGTTCCAAGAGGCATCTTCAGAGCTTCTCTTCGAAATCGTTCAATGAAATCCTCTGTAGTTTTATTATTTTTCTGCTTGATTCTAATAAGAGCAGACATAGTCATGTCATTGAGCCCTTCGTAGAACCTTTCAAGAAACATCTGTTTGAAACCGGCAAATGAGGTAATGCACCCATCTGGGAGACTTCTATACCATTCATAAGCTGTTCCCTTGAGACATCCAACAAACACCCGAGTAAGGAGGGCGTCGCTTGGTTGCAATTGATCAGTCATCACTTCAAAGTGATTAATAAACTGACTTGGAGAAGTGGTTCCATCATAGAATGAGATAATAGGAGGCTTGTATTTAGGAGGATACGATACTTGCTTCCATTCTATCGGATAAGGTTGCTTGATGCCTAATCTTTGTAAACCATCCTTCTGTTTGAATGCCTCGAATTGAGTTTTGAGATTCCTCAATTCTTTATTAACAACTCCGGAAGATTGTGGAGTTGTAGCTTGTAGAGAATAGTTGGGAGGAGGAGCAGCATTATAAGCACTACCCCCAGCTCCAGAGAGACTAGGATTTGGTAGAGCTGGTCCAGGAGTATTGGATTGTATTGCTGGAGGAACTTGTACTGGACTTATAACAGTGTCAATTGGTATGGCATCTGGTACAGTCTGTCGATTTTGCATCTGAGTTGCCATGAGTTCATACATCGACTTCATAGTATCGGCCATAGACTTCATTTGCTGTTCCAAAGAAGCAATCCTTTGTTCTTGAGGAGTCAAGGAAGAAGAAGGTTCATCAGTATTTCCATCAACCATATAAGTCGTGACTGTACGAGGGATTATTGATGAACTGGTGGATATTGTTTGTTCTGAATCATTGCTTTGTGCATCAAAGTCAATTATAGGAGAACTACCCCCAGTAGGAAGAGGTGGGAAGTTAGATTCTCCAAGGAATTCAGAATCATCTTCAGAAATCAAAGTTCTTTGACTAGAGGCCAGGACTCTTGCTCTTGTGCCTCTATATACTCCATCTGGACTATCAGCTCTACCCCCAGTATCCCGAGAGGTCATGTTGACAGAAGCAAACAAAGGCTCATCTTCATCAGGCATAGGTTCACACTGAATCCGATTGAAGACAAATTGTCATTTTGTTTGACATCTGCATTATATTGTGACTCTCGGCTGGAAATCACATTCATGATCAACATAGTCCTGAACCATTGATTGACATCTGCATTGAATTATGACTCTTGGCTGGAAGTCACATTCAGCATGATCCATTGTCATAGAATTATTCCTTCTCTTCTGTTGAAGGTGTTCCCGTAGATCTATCTGTGAAGATTGAGGTAGATCAGAGAACACTCTTTGTGTATTTTTAGGAGTATATTTCTGGTTCTTGGGTCTTGATGGCTCTTGATTATATAGGGAGTGATTAATATGAGCCACATAATTTCTAGCATACTCTGCATCCGGATCTTTTATCTTCATTTCCGATTGGTGTGGTTTCTTAACACCAGAAGTGCTTCCCAAACGGGTTTGATTAAGTTTTGTTCTTAGATCAATTGAAGGTAACACATTGGTTTTTGAAACTTGGAGTTTTTCTTCCATTAATCTGGATATTTGCAGAGAAGGAAGAGTTGAACCACCCCCTTGATTAGGAGTTGGTAACAGACCTTTTCTAGACAAATTCTGTGCCCAATTCGAAGAAGTTGTAGAAGAAGACATTAAAGAATGTTTCTTCTTAGACTTATTCAATTTTTGAGACCTAGAATGTCCAGAAGGAAGAGTAGTCAAAAGACTATCTCCTTTTCTTTGACTAACAAAATTGTCAGTCAAAGCTGTTCCTGAAGTAAAAACTACAGGAACAGAAGAAACAACTAAAGAGTCATCTCTTTTCGAAGGGACTTTGTGTGGAAGACCACCCCCAGTTCTAGTAGAACTTGGCACAGAAGAAGAGATAGCTAAAGAGCTATTCTTCTTAGATGAAATACACGCTGAAACAGATTTGGTTAAAGAACCAGTACTGTTAGCGTGGCTTTTGGATTTAGAATTACACGCTGGAACAGATTTGGCTAAGGAGCCAGTGCTGTCAGCGTGACTTTTAGGATTGAGATTACACGCTGGAACAGATTTGGCTAAGGAGCCAGTACTGTCAGCGTGATTTTTGATTTTGGAAATACACGCTGGAACAGATTTGGCTAAGGAGCCAGTGCTGTCAGCATGATTTTTGAACGTCACGTTGGAACAGATTTGGCTAAAGAGCCAATACTGTCAGCATGACTTTTGGAATGGAATTTGCACGCTGGAACAGATTTGGCTAAAGAGCTAGTACTGTCAGCGTGACTTTTGATTGCTGTCATCTTCGAGCGCACAAGAGTGTGCGTGCTTGCAGTAGAGTTCTTGCCAGTGTTAGGAGTAGACACTGTGGCAGAGACTTCACCATTGGCTGCCAACTGATTCTTAGGGACATAAACAGAGTGTCCCGTCGACTTGGCAGTGATGATGGAGGCTGAAGTGGGTTTGCCACTCTTAGCCCGCTGCATTTCTTCATAGGCGAGTTGATCGAATTGGATCGTCATCACCTTCTTCGTCGAGCCGACTGACGAAGTGTCGTATTGAGTTGTTGCCATCTCAGAAGAGGAGATGGTTTTCCCCAGCAGAGTCGCCAATTTGTTTTCCATAAATAAATTCACTTTATTTATTGTATTTCTGGGAAAATTACAACTGTAGGAATCCGATCTAGAAGACGATCGCTTTATCCCTTGGACTATGCGAAGAAGAAAAGCTCTCAAAATTTTGACAGTAAGTTAGATAACTATGTATCTGTACAATGAATGAGAAAAAGAACTCTATTTATAGAGTCAAAAATAACTGAAAGGATAACTGTCTTCACAGCCTGTGCCTAGTTGAAAATTACGCAGGATTTAACATACGCAAGGTTGTGAGCAGTTACTGGACGTGGCCTGTAACTGTTGGACACATGGCAATCATGCATGAGTCGTGTGCAAGTTACAGGACACGCAAGCGAGAGATCAGTGGCATGGCTGCCACGTACTCCAATTTGATGAAATCCACGCAGACTTGTTGAAGACAAAATCCACGCAGACTCGGGGCAGAAAGCTTCAAAATCCACGCAAACTTGGGGCAAGAAGCTTCAGAATCCACGCAGGCTTGGGGCAAAAAGCTTCATAATCCACGCAGACTTGGGGCATAAAGCTTCACAATCCACGCAGATGTGGAGCAAGAAACTTCAGAATCCACGCAAACTTGAGACAGAAAGCTCAAAATATACGCAGACTTTGGGAAGGAACATAATCCATGCTCGATTGAGGCAGGACTGCCAGCTGTCTTGATTCGACGTGCTTCGACTGACACAAAATCTCTGACAGTGATTGCTTTTATCAGTTGTATTAAATGACAAGAAGCTCTTTTGGTACGCCAACTTGACGAAGGCTGAGTCTTGCTGAAGAAGATTTTAAAAGTCACGCAATAGTCGACTGTGATCTCTCGAGTTCTGTGCATACGTGGCATACGAGAAGACATTCTTCGACTGTCGTGCTGTCAGTCATAATTACACTCTGGCAAATGATAAGCTGTTTCCCAGCATGACTTTTAAATATTGTCCTGATCAACTCAGCGTGACTTTTGGACTTGTTCTGATCAACTCAGCGTGACTTTCATTTTTAAGGCCTACATGATGGACGTCAAGGGAAAGACAAAAGACAATCAGAAGGCTAGATTGGACTTAGCCGAAATATGCAGACGCCCTACATTGCACATGATAGACAACAGAAAGGGAAAGCTTTTGCGGCCTAAGGCAATCTACTTGCTGGACAAGGAGGACAAAGTGAGACTTTGTAGATGGATCCAGGACTTGAAATTTTTGGACGGATACGTCTCCAATCTAAGAAGATGTGTCGACATAAAGGAGTGTAAACTGACCGGAATGAAGAGCCACGATTGCCACGTATTCATGGAGAGGTTAATTCCTGTTGTATTTCGAGAATTATTACCGCCGGTAGTTTGGGATCCATTAACAGAGCTTAGCATATTCTTCAGAGATCTTTGTTCTTGCAAGTTGCTCGTCGATCGTTTAGAGAACCAAGAGAAGGACATTGTGGTAACACTTTGCAAACTTGAGAGAGTTTTTCCTCCTGCATTCTTCGACTCAATAGAGCATTTGTCGATTCATCTTATCCATGAGGCTCTTGTTGCTGGACCTGTCGGTTATCGTTGGATGTACCCGTTCGAGCGACAGTTGAACCACCTCAAGAGGAAGGTGAAAAATAAGACACGGGTGGAGGGTTCTATTTGTGAAGCATATGTCCTTGAGGAGATTTCAAACTTCTGTTCCATGTATTTTCAGCCTCATATTGCTACAAACAGAACAAGGGCTCCTAGAAATAATGACGGCTATGAAGTTGGTATTGAGGCAAACCTGAAAGTATTTACTGCCTACGGAAAATCATCTGGTAAAATAAAAAAAAGATATCTAAATGACGACGAGGTTAGCGCTGCAATGTTATATGTATTGCTCAATTGTGACGAGGAAGAAGTAGACAAGCTAGAGGGGTAAGTAAAATTATTTCGCGTGCTTCGTTGATATAACTAATATACCTATGCTTCGTTGCTTTCCAGCATATTTAAGGATGAGGTAACGTCCAACAATCCGTACGCAACCGAGGAGGAAGTAGAACGGCAAATGAGACTTCATTTTCCTTTTTGGTTGAGAGCATATGTACGGACGTAGTCATAATTTACTTTTTTTTGTACATTTATACTTGCACATAATAATTAAGTTAGCATCGTTTCTATGGTATTTAGGTTGATCGTCCGGAGGCAATCCTTGAGAATGAGTATATTAAAACTCTAGCCAAGGGGCCAATTTATCAAGTGAAGACCTGGCCAAGTTACTGCGTAAATGGTTTCAGGTTCAAGTCAACAAATGCTCGAATAAGAGACGACTTCTTGGATTTGGATTCTACGAAGAATAGCTGTTTGTGCATAAAATCTTCAAACTACAAAGACGTCGACCCAGGCAATGACTTCTTTGGCGTCTTACGGGAGATTATGGAACTGACATACAATTATGCTATAGAACCTTGTAAGATCGTCTTGTTCAGATGTGACTGGTTCGATCCGATCCAGGGTCAAGGTTGGAGAGTTGACAAACATGGTCTTGTTGACATAAATTATCGCCGTCGATATCAAGCTTATGAGCCGTTTGTTCTAGCAAGCCAGGCTCAGCTAGTTTACTTTACCAGCTATCCAAAACGAGGAGCCGGAAGATCAGATTGGTGGGCAGTCTGTAAGACTAAATCTCGAAATACCTTCGATGTCGACGAGATAGCTTATCAGGAAGACGAACTACCTCTTATTACAAATATTGTCGATGTGGACTCAACGAAAGTTTCTTATGACATGTTTCATCAATTGGAAGAGGTAGAAGTATCAGAAGAGGAAGAGGAAGTTGATAGAAGTGAAGAGAAAGAGGAAGAGGAAGAGGAAGAGGAAGATGAAGAGGAAGAGAAATCGGAACAAGATGAATTTTCAGAAGAGGATTGAATATGTTTAATTTTCAGATGTAGTATGGTTTACTTTTATTCTTTTCAGATGTAGTATGGTTTACTTTTGTTTTAGCAACGTTAATAAGCGACGTTTTCAGATGTAGTATGGTTTACTTTTGTTTTTTCAGATATAGTATGGTTTACTTAGCGACGTTCCCTGGCTGTAGTATGGTATACTTTTGTTTTTTTAAGATGTAGTGTGGTATACTTCTGTATTTTTTCAAATATGGCTCGACGTTGATCATTTGGTTCCGGTGCTGGTGGGAGTCGACGACCCCGACCGTCTCCATCTACCACTCCTACCGACTCCTCATCCCCCCGCACTCCAGTATACACTAGCGGTCTAGTCGTCGGCAGTACCTCCATATCCGGCTCTAGCAGTTCGAGGCTAGGGCCTTCTTCTTCTACGCAGCCAGTACCATCGAGTATTCCAGAGGTCGACCCCACTATTGAGGAGCAGGCCGAGGCCGAGGCCCACGTCGAGGTTGAGGGCGATGGCGAGGCCCATACCGACGGCGAGGGCGAGGCCGAGACCGAGGGGCAGGCTGCGGGCAGGGGCAGGAGTAGGGGCAGGGGCAGGGGGCGGGGCATAGTGCAGCTCCCATTTGAGACGGATCCTCCGTATCGCCCGGAGGGGCATCTGAGGTTGGAGATTTGGGCCTATACTCGTACCAGGCGGTAAGTAAAATTGTTGCATTTAATTTGTTTAAATTTATTATAAACTTGTTTAATAAATTTTTATTTTTATTTTGCAGGTATTATCCCTCCTCCGTACACCGGTCGCTGGGTACATTCCTGCAACAGAACTACGGGGGGCCCTGGATCAACTGGAGGGATGTCCCGGCCGACAGGAAGGCCTTCTGGTTTGAGCACTTTTCGGTACGTAAAAGTTTATTTCCTTTTAATATTTAGTATGTTATGTTATAAGTTATGTACTTCTATGATTTTTTCAGCGGACTTACTTCTTTCCTCCCCACTGTGCCATTGCTGTCGAGGCTATATTTTTCGGCATCGCCAGCAAGCTCATTAGGGACGCGATCATCGACCAAAAGGATCGCGACCGCCGGGGAGAGCCTATTCAGGGTTGGATCTCTGCCGCCGACTGGGCGGGTAATGAAGAGGAGATTCGAGAAGGAAGCCTATAAGAGAAGTCCGCGAAGTCTAAAAGAGAGCGACAGGCGGGGTCGCAGTGGTGTGGTGGATCAAGGTCCATCATAGATTTCTTCACCCATATGGTACGTATCTCGCCGTATACCCATAATTAATACTTTATAGTAATATATTTCTTTCAACTTAACTGACAAATCATATAATAATTTTCTAACAGGTTGAATCGGGAGAAGACCCGAATATGGTGACCTTGTTCCTCGCCACGCACATGAAGGGGGAGCGGTTCGTAGACAACAAGGCCCGGGACACCTATGTAAGTTTTACTTAATGCTAGTTCATTAATATTAATTTTTAGTTACGTAGAAAATTCATATAGATGTTATTTCTAGGCCGAGTTTTAGAAGTTTTACTTAATGCTAGTGCATTAGTATTAATTTTTAGCGACCACGTGAGAATTCATATAGATGTTATTTCTAGGCCGAGTTTTTGAGTCTTAGGGACGCCAGGCCGACACGGTCAGAAGAGGCTGGTGCTAGCACTTCCTAGCAGCCCCCGGCCGCCGCAGCTCAGTCAGATGACGAGCTGTGAATGAGGGCCGTTGGTGGCATACATAGGGGTACGTACTATGGCACGGGCTCCTATGGTGCCTTTATTGCGTCACAGGCCTCTGGGACCGCCACTAGTGTGCCCGGCCCTGCACATACTGAGGAGTCGCTCCGCCAGCAGCAGAGTGACGTCCTTGCGCAGATCGCAGCTCTGCGTGACGAGATGCTAAAGAGGATGGGGGCGCCGCATACAGATGATTCTGTGCTCATCTCACACTTTAAGAGGCTGGAGGAGACTACGGAGGTGCTGCAACAGATGACCCGTGCTACGCAACGGTTGGTCGAACAGATGCAGCATTTCCAGGAGATGGCAGCGGAGCGACCGTCTGCTGGTACGCCGGGAGCATCGTCTACATCCGGCGGTGCACGGGAGGACAAGCTCGTCCACCTGTTGTCACCGGAGGAGTATCAGAAGATCCTGACGTTGCGACGACAGTCATCTGGTGGCGCTCCTCCTCCAGCACCGGGTCCAGCTCCAGGCGATCAGTAGTTTTGTTTTTGCATTTTTGGACTGTACTATATTTTTTACTTTGTACGTATTTGGGAATATTCAGTTTTTTCGTTGAGGATATTGGGTTTGTACGTGTTTACGGATATTGATTTGGTTTGTTCAGGATATTATATATTGACATTATTTGTTGCAGATGGGCCTTCTTCTTTATATTTTTTGTATATTCTGGAATGTATTGTGCATACCGGTGTTGAGTGTTGCACCGAGGGGGTCGGCGAACCCAAGGATTGGATTCTGTATTTTATGTTTTGTATTCTGTATTTTGGCTCAGGCTCTAGCTCCATTTGCATTCTGGAACCTTTTTTTTTTATTTTTTTCCTTAGCGACGTTGTTAGCGACGTTATTATTCGTCGCTAAATTTTAGCGACGTTAATCGATGTCGCTAAAAGCGTCGCTAAATGCTGACGTGGCACCACGTGGCACCATAATCTGATGTCAGCTCGTCGTCGCCAAAACGTCGCAAGAGTGTTGCTAAACGGCGCCTACACGATAATGTCGCCTTATACGTCGCTAATTAGCGTCAACGATCAAACGTCGCAAATAATGTCGCTAGTTAGCGACGTTAATAACGTCGCCAAATAATGTCGCCCTAGCGACGTTTTGCAACGCTTTCTCGTTTAGCGACACTTTTTTTTCGTCGTTTTCAAAACGTCGCCCAAAACGTCGCTAAATACACTTAGCGACGCTTTCATCGAGTTTAGCGACGTAATGTAACGTCGCTAATCTGACAAATTTTTATAGTGAGATAAGTCCTAGTCTATTATGCTACAACTCAAAAGAATAACCAGAATGAGCGATTGCATTAATTACATTAAACTGATTTACAAGCTGAATTTTAAACATTCCTTCGGTATAAAATGCTTTCCCGAAGTATGTTCCTTTTATGGACATCACCATCTGGCCAGCATTGATGTCCATCCTTAGGCCTACATTACAGAGTAGGCCTCCCGAGATTAGGTTCTTTATAATAGCAGGTACATGCTTCACACCTTGAAGCATTAGAGACTTCCCTGAAGTCAGCTTCAACACCACTGTCCCGATCCCTTGTACTTCAGCTTGTGTCTGGTTCACCACCATAACAACTTCAGAAGTTGGTGTGTATATGGTGAACCATTCCTTGTTTGAGCAGACATGGCAGGTGGCACCAGTGTCTATCCACCAGTCAGAGTCAGCCCCCACCGTATTGACCTAAGCAATCATTGTAATAACGTCAATGATCATTGAAACCTTACTGAGCTCACCTTGCTCTGATTGCTTGGCTCTGATTGCTTGGACTTGTCTGTATTCACTCTTGAAGTGGCCCTTCTTGCCACACTTGAAGCAAGCCAAATAGGAATTTGGCTTCTGTTGCATGAAAGAAGTTTCCTTCACTTTCAGATTATTGGGGTCCTTCTTTTTGCTGTGGAAGCCGCCTGCTTTCCCTTAGTTTCCTTGGTGTGAACCAAATTGGCATTAGCCACCTATTTGGTCAGAGTATCTACCTTCAGTTGAGCCCTCATCTGGTCCTCAACATAGATTTCTTGCAGGAGATCTTCTAGACTGATCTCCTGTTTCTTTCTATGCATGTTTGCATAGAACTTGCTCCAACCAGCGGGGAGCTTATAGACGATCCTACCAACAACACACTTATCAGTGAGGGGCATCCCCTCATCTTCCAACTTCTGTCGCAACTTCAGGAACTCCTTCACCTGCGGCAGCATAGTTTTCTCGTCTTCAAAGAGCCATTTATGATATTTTTCAACAATAAATATCTTGCTCATATTTTTGTCATCTTCATACAATTTTTTCAGAGACTCCCATATCTCTCTGGCAATTGTCTTCTTAGAATATGATTCTGCTAGGGAGTCCTCCATAGCATTAAGAATTAGAAGCCTACAAAGGCTATTCTCACTTCTACATTTGGTCTGACTTTTAGTAGCAGCAGTAATTGCGGCTGCAGACCCAATTTCTGGAACAGTCGGTTCTTCCTTGGTTAGCACGTGGTCAACTTCAACAAGTTGAAGATTGAGGCTAACCTTCCTCTTCCAGACTTGATAGTGCTCTCCATCAGATTTCTCTAACTTGTTGAAGTTAGGATTGATGAGTGAAGCACGAAAGTTTTCCATCTTGTAAAATCAAGCTTTGAGATTGTTAACCCCGAGGCATAATTTTTTGATGGAAAACTGATATTTGTGCAGTACTTAGAGGAAGGTGCACAACAAAGATCCGGAGGATTCTGATAGACGAAATCAAAATGTGACACTTCGAAGAAGGCACAAAAGAATTCGTAATAGCAGCAGCGAAATCCACTCAAAAACTTTCTGATTAGATCAGAAATAAACTCCTTCAGAACGCGTTCTAATGGGACGGGCAGAAAATGGAATGGACAAAATGATGAAATGGCCTGCTGGGGTGAATGATCACCGACGCTCAAAGCTTGATTCGCCCCACACAAATAGCTTCCAAGAACCAGCAAGTTCGCAGATGAACTTATGGAACACTCTGCTCTTCTGACTCCCCGGATAGCGCTGAACTCTCTGTCTATGTTCCACT
The DNA here is from genome assembly GCA_029216955.1 of Iris pallida. Lineage (NCBI taxonomy): Eukaryota > Viridiplantae > Streptophyta > Magnoliopsida > Asparagales > Iridaceae > Iris > Iris pallida. The sequence goes on from JANAVB010021999.1 coordinate 26,750,675, forward strand.
CTTCTCAGCTTTCTAGATTTTGGAAATGACTTATAGAATGAATAATCACCGAATGATAGAGAACAGAGGAATATATATATTGCCTATCCAGTAACCGCCCAGTCAATGAAACGTACGAGACGTGCCTTGGAAATGAGGAACCGTTTCGTAACTGTTCAGTTCATGGATAGACACGTTTACGCTAATTGGCGGACAATGTGCGCCATCTACGTAACCTGTACCAAATGTGCCAACTGTGCCCACGTGCACTTGCGTACAACGCGCACTACACGCACCATGCACAAACCTCCGCACCAACTGCAGCGCCAACTGCTGCACCATCTGACAGTGCCATCAGGCCACGCCAACTGGCGCGCCATCTGGCCACACGATCAGGCCACGCCAACAAAATGCCACATTACGCCTCATGAGCCCATGAGCCCGAGTCCGAGTCCGAGTCTCTAAGCCCCTATGAGGCTTAGCTCTAATGGAATAAATTCCAAGAGCAAAAAGCATTAATGCTTTAACATGGAGTTTTAGCCTTACCTCCTAGTAAAATTACCCACATGGTTCCCTCATTAGGGTCACCACCTCATGTGCATATCTCAACAACACACACCAAGTATATATTGAGATACACTTCATGGTGCTTTTCCAATGTGGGACTAAATAATAGGAATTTGTTGAGAGCAAGCTCTCTCTACATGTTCAAAGAAAAGCTCCAATAGTTGTCCCAGTCCCACTCCATGTCGATTTGTTTGAAGTCCATGCCGTCTTCTGGACTCTACGACGACGAGTAAAGAAGAGCAAACTGTTGAAGGTGAACCACAGCTGGTGTGTGAGGCCTCTGAGGGATGAGATGATAAGGAGGTGGAGGCACAGTGAGGAGTAGCCTGTGCTACCTTCATCAGTAGTACCGTAAGTTGTAGAGTAGAGGACTTGGGAATGAGAGGCCCATAGAGCAGATACTTGTAGGAACCCAAGTATCCCAAGGCCATGAAGGTAGGGGAGCAACCATATTTTCTTCTACAATCCGCGAGAGAGAGAGAGAGAGAGAGAGAGAGAGAGAGAGAGATGAGGTTGCGGCAGTTCCTCTTTAATAGAGCAATAAGGAAAAATGATAGGGTTTACAATCTTTCACTACTATATATACGCAGGAGAGAAAGGACATATATTGTGGCCTTAGTTAGCTTTTAGAAATAGTTTAAGATTGGGCTTGCTAGGCTAAATGGTTCTCACCAACTAGGGAATGGCTGATGGTTTTTAAAAAAAAGTTTAAGGAATTAAATAGATCTTAGGATCTGCTTGGGCTTATCTTAACATGTTATGAAAATGTAGGATTTGGTATTATTGGGCTTAGGATTTAAGGAAATGATAAAATAAAACCCTTCTTGGGAGAGGTTTTAAGAGAAAATGGTCTATGAAATTTAAACACTACATATATAGCCTTGCAGGCCTTACAAATTATTTAATATATATAGAGTCTTAAGGCCCCCGACAAATATAAATACATATAACAATGCATTATCTTATGCCTAAAGGGTTACCCCAAATATAATGCTTAGGCTTAAAAATTACATATATAAAATTTCTAACTGTTTTACGTAAAACTAAGAAAAGGGGATTAGAAGACTTTAACTTAAACATGTAAAAAAAATGTTTTGGAACATTACAACTAAATACATTGGCAATCATAAAAAAACATTTTGATAAATCCAAATTTTGGGTAGGGGGTTTACACGTCCAATCTAGATCTTTGGCACTTCTCCCCGACTTGTTTGTTGCACCATGTGAATTTGCTGCCACTGAACTGGACCGTAACAAGGTTTGCTTGAAATATAAAGTTAGCAAAATCGAGCATAGCAACCGTAGATGGGGGTAATCCCCCCATTCTCTCCTCAGCCCTGACCACCACGTTGAAATCCCCTCCACACACCCACGAGATGTCTAGGTTATTTTCCTGCACCTGGATTAGATCCTCCCAAAGTAATCTCCTCTCCTTGATCGTGTTGCCACCATAAAAAACCGTTAAGAGAAATTTGTCTACCAATCTAGCATCATCGACTATAACAGAGATGACTTGATCGAAATCCCTCTCTGTCTTCATGTTTATGTCCCTCTTCGACATCAGCAAAATGTCTTTCGCCCTCTTGATACTTTGGTCAAACCCAAGTTTCATTTGGTATGAGAGCAGTTTATGCTCTTTAATTTTAGGCTCGATAATGGCCAGAATCTCCACATTATGCATCCTACAAAGCACTTGAACGCTGTTAACATATTGCTTGTTAGCCATCCCTTTTACGTCCATATTAGGAATTTAGGCATTCTAAAATAGAGGGGTTAGGCAGAGTCGCTGGAATTTTGGACGTTGATCGTCGTATCATGAGATTCTCCTTCACCGTCTGTTTTTTCTGCTTCTGTATTGGTCGTTTCCTTGTCTTTTTTCCCCTTCCTTGTCTCTATAATATCCAGGCTTGTTGAATTGGCTTCTTTCTATACCGATAATTCTCCCCTTTTGCTACCTTGGATCCTCCTTGGCTTCTATGTCTTCTTGCTCTCTGTCTTGTCTCTGTCCTCCTCATTTCCATCCTCACATCCAATTACCTTGTCTTCCTCTATAGACTCCTCCTCGTCCATATGTTCTGGGATATCTTGCCAGACCCTTCTATCACCTTCTTTCACATTTGCTTCTTTATTTGCCTCTGCTCCATACGTGCTCATTGTCGCCTTCATTATTCTTCTATCCTTCCTTGCCCTTGTGTCTGTAGCCATGTTCTGTTCCTCTGTATCCTTCTACTTCTCTTGCTCTGTTCCTGCCTTTAATGTTTCTTTGTTCCCATCCCGTGTCTGGAGTGATCTCCCCTTCTTTCCTTATTGCCTCAACGCCTTTAGCCCAATTAGCCTCATGTCTAGTCTGTCCATCCTCTATTATGGCTTGGATGTCTTTTTCGGATGCTCCTCCCTTTCCCTGAGTATCCTTCGGTTCTGTCTCTTTTCCTCGGGATACATCCGAGCCCACCAGAATGGCCTCCTTTTCTAACTATCTCCCCTTACCCTGAGAGCCCTCCTGACCTTCCTTTTGGACTTCCGTCCCCTTCTCTACTAGATTGGGTCTTTTCATAATACTGATAATTTGGTTGTTTTGAGTTGTGCTTATGCCTTTTCATTTCCTTCTACTTGTAACCACCACTTTTCTAAATTGGGGTATTTTTAGTAATTTTGTGATATTTTTGAATTTTTAGTATTTTACTAGTTAATTTGATTGGTATGTAGTTTTGATCGGTGTTTTTGGTAGTAGAAGGTGGTATAACCTTAGTCAACCTTGATTAGAAGACTAACCATGTGATTGTAATTATTTTGGGCTTGTTAGATTTTAACTTAGAGCTATTGTCCATTTTAGGAAACATTTAAATCATTTTTAAGTCATTTTACACATAGCCTTTAAGCCTTTTTGTCAATGGGCCTTTAAACCAACTTAAGGAGTTCTTGGCCCATGACCAAACCCTAAACCTAATCCCTATACCCCCTGGCCGGCCATAAACAGCAGCCCCCCTTTTATTGTGTTTAAACCTAGTAGCCGTCACAAGTTCACAAACCCTATTTTTCCCTTCTCCTCCAAAGGTCCCATTTTCTCATTTCTTACCCAAATCCTTCCAAACGAAGTGTGTTGCGAGTGTTGGGAGGAGAGGAACCTGCTGGAGACTTTCTAGCGAGGGATCGGAGGTGTTTGACCGTAGGAAATCGACATCGACGCGTTTGGAGGCACGTTGTATTGATATTTTGACTCTCAAAAGGTAAACCCCTCTAAACACTTGTTATTATCAATTTTTCTTCATAGATGCATTCATATAGGTACCCCGAACCTGTGCATAAAGTTTGGTAGGTTTTTGTGTTCGTTTGATAGCTGTATCGGACACGTGTCGGTCCATTGGAACACGTGTTCGACGAAATGTCACTTAGAACTGAAAGTTGGTATTTTTCGATTCTGTTTTCACAAATTTCTTGCTGTAATTATTTCAAATAACTTTCGTGAAGACGGATCTTGATTCGACATGATTTCAGTGTTCGATTCGGACACGGACACGCGTGCACGAGGCCCGTGCACGCCTTGCTGTCCGAGTGTCATAACTCGACGCACAGGACTCCGTTTCGCGTGAAATTTCATGGACACGTGGGGGCAACCTCTGCCAACGTGATCCTATAATTTTACGATATTTTGTGAAGCGTGTACGGAGAAATCTAACACGCACGGGTCAGCCCGCACTGTGCACGCGGCTGAAAAGTGCCGCTGACACGGCATTCGTACGCGAACACGACGCGACGAGGACCCATTCCAGGAGCACGAGCATGAAACCATAGACTTAGGCTACCCAGGGACCCCATTCCGAGACACGGCGTGGCTCGAATCACGAGCCATGGGACTCGACACGCGCCCACGAGGCCGCACGCGCGCGCACGTACATCCGTGCTGGTTCGCATGTCCTGTGTCGCGTGGACGCGACGTGGTATCATATCAGTGTGTCATAGACCTAGACTAGGACCCCACCTAGCTATTTGCACGAGCACGAGGCTTTTCGTGTTGCGTGCGGCGTTCAATCGAGCAAAAACGCACGTGCACGTGCACTTGTCAATACACGCGTATCCAGTTTTCTCCGATACGTACTCCGTGGACACGATGCGGACGTGAGTTCGACCCCGTGAGTACCCGAGCACGTCACACACGTATACACGTTCGTGTTTGTCAAGTTTCATGGGTTCTAATTGAGTATTGTGCGTTTTGGGCTTTGAGTTGGATTTTTGGGTATCGGTTTATATATTTTTGAATTGATTTTGTTATAATTGATTTTCTGAGAATTAAAATCAGAATTTTTGAGTTTATATTATGCTAATTAGATTCTGGACTTGTTGGTATTAACCCCTATTTATACTTTCAATTGATACTATCATATGTTATATATATAGCTCTTTATATCTCTATGTGTGTATATATATATATATATATATATATATATATATATATATATATATATATATATATATATATATAATATATTTATATATATATATATATATATATATACAACCTTATATATACATAGAGATATATAAGGTTATATAAACATATATACAACCTTATAATATATATATATATATATATATATATATATATATATATATATATATATATATATATATATATATATATATATATATATATATTTTTGTATATATATATACAACCTTATATATATATACAACCTTATAATATATATATATATATATATATATATATATATATATATATATATATATATATATATATATATATATATATATATATATATATATATATATATATATATATATATATATATATATATATATATAAAATAAAAATAAATAAATATATATATGTGTGTGTGTGTGTGTGTGTGTGTGTCGTATATATAATGTGCATATCGATTTCAATTCTGAGTTTATAGTTGGTTAGTTGATTGATTTTGTTTTTATACATATACTTGGGTGTATCCATATATATATACATGTCTATGTATATAGTTTTTCTATATATACATATATAGTTGTACTTGATATATATATATATATATATATATATATATATATATATATATATATATATATATATATATATATATATATATATATATATATATATATATATATATGAAGAGTTGAAATATTTTGTGTTTTATTCTCAGATTTTGAACCTAAATAGCAGCCAACACACACACGCACACACTCTTTCCAATTGTATTGTAAGCCTATGTATATATGTATGCATGTATATATAGGTATATCTACATATGTATATATATTGTGTTGAATGAATGGATATATAAGTATATATATGTGTTTGCCACTAGGTGTAACCTATGGATTAAAGAGTCAGTTTAGGATTGACCTAATGAGCCTAAATTGGTCAAGTTGACTAGCAAGTTGACCAAGTTGACAAAAGTCAACTTTGGGTCAAACTTGATCCAAATCGACTCAAACGGACTTAGAATGACTTGATAACTTGTGTTTGACCTAAAAATTGGTAGATGGACTAGTTGACTTATAGTTGACCAGGGTTGACAATAGTTGACCAAGGGTTGACTTTGACCTAGAAGGATCTAGAATCATTTAGAATGTATTGTAGGCTATTCTTATTTCATATTAGACACTTTGTAACCTATGGTTGTTCTAAATAGGACTTTGTGACTCCAGTTTGGACTCATATTCTTATAAGGTATTCGGAATACCAGGCGAGTACATTCTATGATAGTTCTTTCATTTACTTGTCAATTTCTATATTTCAGTTTTAGTCAGTTCTATTTGATTCTCGATTACAAATACGGATTGATATTTCTGGAATTCATATATACGACACATATACCTTATCTAGCCTCTATTACAAGAACCACTACAAGAATCACCTACAAGAACCTTCATGTTCTGGCTAGATTTGTTCTCGATTTATGTGTCATGTTATGGATTGACTCATATTTTTCGGGCGGGGAAATACTTGAGTAGACATGTAAACATTCCTAAATACTCGAACCACCTCCCTATGAATTATACAAGAACGATAGCCATCCCACACTTGGCCAGTGTGTGATGTGCCGGATTATCCCTAGCCGTTTACATGTCGATCTCAGTATTTTAAAATACACTGTGAGTATTGTCAAGAATCTTTACTAGAATCACCACAACAATCTTACTGGAATTATCACAAAAACTGTTAAAGAATCTCCCTACTTGAATCATTGATTGGAATCACACTTGACATATATTGTACCACCGGACTCATATCACATTATTCTAGTTCAGGTAGCTTTTATTTACAGTCTTCATTGAAATGATATTCTATTTTACAGCTTATACTTTCCTTTTTTTAACTATTGTTTTACATCTTAAACTGTCTCGAACTTCCATGCTTTATCGATATAACTGTCTATAATTGTTTTATTGTCTTTGTCATTTACTTGGATTTACTTGATGAGATGTATTCGTTTCTGTCCTGACTGGACCTGTTGAAAATATTACAGATGTTAGCCCTGAGGATGCATGCCCTACTCACTATGGATCTAGAGAGGGATTAGCTACCTTTGGCCCCGACACTCAGGAGTGATCGGGAGACTAGTTTAGTAGACTGTTTTAGATTTCTTTACTAGAACTTGACTTGTAATAATTTGAGAGTTGACTTATTTTGAGTTGTTTTGAGATACTATCATTTAGTAGTTTTTATTTATTTTCTTTTAGTTATAGAATTCTGTGTTGTCCTATCGTGCTTAGACTGTGATTGAGTTATATTATTTCTATACTCGTCCTCCGTTCGGAGTTGAGATTTAAGACAAGTACATTATATAATTGCGTGAGTTGGTTTAGATAGTGACCTAGAACAATATTCTACCACCGATTCTGCAGTATAGGCTAGACATTGTTGCGCACTTGTATCCTTACACTGGGTGTGGGTCGTGACACCTTTTTAGTGGTGGCCCATGCAGGTCAAGAGTCGCATTAGTGTGATATCGTGGTAGTACGGTGATTTAGTTGTACTGCTAACGAGCCTGCGATAGGAACTAAAAAATAGGCATTAGCGAAGAGGTACTCAATCACAGTTAGGAAAAATTCTAATCTAATTCGTGCCATCTACACATTCTTGTTGATAACTGCCTTCTTTGAAATAAACTGTCATCCTTTGATTATATCGCTTCTTTCTTAGTAATTGATTCTTGTTTGATCTGTCTTCAGGATGGTGGAGACACGATCGCATCGCTTTGGCCTAAGGGATACCACTGAGAGGTCTGCCACTTCCCGCCCGACTCAGTAGGACCCTGGGACCGTAGCACCTTTCGTTCCTGCTCAGGTGGGAGCATCTGCAGCTTTTGGGGGTGCTTCTCCACCGGTTTCGATGACTACCTCGGGGATTCACGGGATGCTACCGTCGCCGCCTCAGGGGATAGTTGATATGGAGTAATTCTTCGCCTTCATGCAGCAGATGATGGAGGCTCAACGACGTCAGTCGGAGGATATGAGGAAGGGCATTGATAATGTCCATCAGCTAGCCCTGGTACCAGTGGAGACGGTGACTACCTAGCCCCAGGGAGGGCAGATTCAGCCATACCAGCTGAAGAAACCGGGCCTTCAAAAATTCCAGAAGATGCGTCCATAAGACTTCAAGGGTATGGAGGGTATCCTTTATGCGACGACTGGATCGAACACATAGAGGAGATCTTCTGCCTTGCAGAGATACCAGCCCGGCTCCAGATAGAGGCAGTGGGCAGCCAGATACAGGACCTTGCCCGTACATGGTACCAGATCGACCCCAGAGTTGGTACAGAGGGACAGACTTGGGAGGCTTTCAAGAAGCTTTTCAAGGAGAAGTTCTTCTCCGATACAGCACTTGGCACCTTAGAGACGCAGTTCGAGAACCTGTTCAAGGGAACCGGACTTTAGAGGAGTATGCCGGAGAATTCTGCCGCCTGGGCAGATTCGTTGAGGGCCTTAGCGAGACAGCGTAGGCTAGGAGGTTCAAGAAGGGCTTGATCAAGGAAGTCAAGTCCTTGACCAAGAGTGACAAAGATGCTACCTTTGAGCAGATATTGGCAGGAGCCATGGCATGAGAGGATGAATTGGAGCTCAAGTCCAAGAGGAGTTGAAAAGATTCAGGAGGGGCCGGTGGGAGTGGAAAGCATCCCTGTGTGCAGAAGATAGTGCACCAGCCTCAGCAGATGCAGGCACCAGCTCGGATTCAGCAAGGACAGCATCAGCCTCAAGGTCAGGATCAGAGGATACAGAGTTGTTCCTACTGTAAGAAGCCGGGACACATTTGGGAGTCTTGTAGGAGGAGGTTGAAGGTTTGCCTATTTTGTGGATCCTAAGCTCACCAGATAAAGGATTGCCCCTCGGCACCCCCATTTGGTGGAGAACAAGGTCAGAAAGAGGGAGCTAGGACACCTGTAGCACAGCACCATACCCAGCACCCGAGGGGTGGAGCTTTTGCACTGAGGGTCGAGGAGACCGATGCTGCAGGTGATGGATTAGCAGGTCTGTCTTTCCTATTCTTCTTCCCCCTCTTGTTGTGTGATTTCGTTAGTACCTGTCAGGATATTCTTGTGATGTGCTAAATATTATAGTAACCCTGTTCGAGACTGTGAATTACGACTAGTAGGACCATGTTTTGCATGTTTTAGATATAATTTTCTTGACCATGATTGTCGGGGGTTTAACCTAGAAGAAGTGCAACCATCTTAAATTTTGAGGACAAAATTTTTCTAATGGGGGTAGATTTGTAACCACCACTTTTCTAAATTGGGGTACTTTAGTAATTTTGTGATATTTTTGAATTTTTATTATTTTATTAGTTAATTTGATTGGTGTGTAGCTTTGATCGATGTTTTTGGTAGTAGAAGGTGGTATAACCTTAGTCAACCTTGATTAGAAGACTAACCATGTGATTAGAATTATTTTTGGCTTTTTAGATTTTAATTTAAAGCTATTGTCCATTTTAGGAAACATTTAAATCATTTTAAAGTCATTTTACACATAGCCTTTAAGCCTTTTTGTCAATGGGCCTTTAAACCAACTTAAGGAGTGCTTGGACCATGGCGAAACCCTAAACCTAATCCCCATACCTGCTGGCCGGCCATAAACATCATCCCTCCCTTTTTATTGTGTTTAAACCTAGTAGCCGTCACAAGTTCACAAACCCTTCTTTCCTTTCTCCTCCAAAGGTCCCATTTTCTCGTTTCTCACCCAAATCCTTCCAAACAAAGTGTGTTGCGATCATTGGTAGGAGAGGAACCGGCTGGAGACTTGCTAGCGAGGGATCGGAGGCGTTTGACTGAAGGAAATCGGCATCGCCGCGTTTGGAGGCACGTTACATTGAGATTTTGACTCTCAATAGGTAAACCCCTCTAAATATTTATTATTCCTGATTTTTCTTCGTAGATGCATCCATATAGGTATCCCAAACCTATGCATGAAGTTTGGTAGGTTTTTGTGTTCGTTTGATAGCCGTATCGGACACGTGTAGGTCCATTAGAACACGTGTTCGACGAAATACCACTTAGAACTGAAAGTTGGTATTTTTCAATTCTGTTTTCACGAATTTCTTGCTTTTATTATTTGAAATAACTTTCGTGAAGACGGATCTTGATTCGACACTATTTCAGTGTCCGAATCGGACACGGACACGCGTACACGAGGCCCGTGCACGACCCCGTGCATGCCCTGTTGTCCGAGTGTCATAACTCGACGCACATGACTCCGTTTCACGTGAAATTACATGGACACGTGGAGGCAACCTCTGCCCACATGCTCCTAAAATTTTACGACGTTTCGTGAAGTGTGCGCAGAGAAATCCAACGAGTACGTGTCAGCCCATACTATGCACGCGGCTGAAAAGTGCCGCTGACATGGCCTTCGTACATGAACACGATGCGACAAGGACCCGTTCCAGGAGCACGAGCATGAATCCCTACACCTAGGTTACCCATGGACCCGATCCTGAGACACGACGTTGCTTGAATCGCGAGCCACGAGGCTCGACACGCACACACGATGCCGTACGAGCGCGTGCGCATAGCTGCGTAGGTTAGCGTGTCCTGTGTTGCATGGACGCGACGTGGTATCGTGTCAGTGTGTCATAGACCTAGACCAGGACCCCACCTAACTATGTGCACAAGCATGAGGCTTCTCGTGTTGCGTGTGGTGTTCAATCGAGCGAAAACGCACGTGCACGTACACTTGTCAATGCACGCGTATCCGATTTTCTCCGATATGCACTACGTGGACACAATGCGGATACGGGTTCGACCCCGTGAGTACCAGAGCATGTCACACACGTATACACCTTCGTGTTTGCAAAGTTTTACGGGTTGTAGTTGAGTATTGTGCATTTTAGGCTTTGAGTTGGATTTTTGGGTATCGGTTTATATATTTTTGAATTGATTTTGTTATAATTGATTTTCTGAGAATTAAACTCAGAATTTCTGAGTTCATATTATGCTAATTAGATTTTGGACTTGTTGGTATTAACCTCTATTTATACTTTCAAGTGATGCTATCATATGTTATATATATAGCTCTTTATATATATATATATATATATATATATATATATATATATATATTTATATATATATATATATATATATTTATATATATATATATATATATATATATATATATATATATATATATATATATATATATATATAATGTGCATATCGATTTCAATCATTGATTTTGGTTTTATACATATACTTGGGTGTATATATATATATATATATATATATATATATATACACCCAAGTATATGTATAAAACCAAAATCAATGATTGAAATCGATATGCACATTATATATATATATATATATATATATATATATATATATATAAAATATAAAATATATATATATCAAAATGTTGATATATATATATATATATATATATATATATATATATATATATATATATATATATATATATATATATATATATATATATATATATATATATATATATATATATATATATTAAAAATATATATATTTATATAAATATATATATAAATATATATAAATATATATTTTAATATATAAATATATATATTTATATAAATATATATATTTTTAATATATATATATATATATATATATATATATATATATATATATATATATATATATATAAATATATATATATATATATATATATATATATATATATATATGAAGAGTTGAAAGATTTTGTGTTTTATTCTCAGATTTTGAACCTAAACAGCAGCCAACACACACACACACACACACACACACACACACACACACACTTTCCAATTGTATTGTAAGCCTATGTATATATGTATGTATGTATATATAGGTATATCTACATATGTATATATATATATTGTGTTGAATGAATAGATATATAAGTATATATGTGTTTGCCATTGGGTGTAACCTATGGATTAAGGTGTCAGTTTAGGATTGACCCAATGAGCCTAAATTGGTCGAGTTGACTAGCGAGTTGACAAAAGTCAACTTTGGGTCAAACTTGATCCAAATCGACTCAAACAAACTTAGAATGACTTGATAACTTGTGTTTGACCTAAAAAATGGTAGATGGACTAGTTGACTTATAGTCACTACAAAAAAAGAGAGCTTTTGGGACGACACTATTAGATACGCTACTATAAGAAGTCCTAAAAACTTAATATTTGGGACATTTATCTATTTTGTAACAAAAAATAATATTATTTATGACAGATTCCTAAATGGATCATAATAATTTATCTTTTTATGACTATGAATGTTTTGGTCCCAAATAAACTTTTGGACCGTCCCAATAAAATTTGGCCGAAATGAAAAATAATTGGCGCCCGAATTTTGGTCTCAACCCATCCATTCTTTATTTTATATATTAATTTTTACATTAATCTTAGTTGTTTGATGTGAACGATTCAATCTGAACCGTTAATAAATAAGTGTTATAGAGACACACACTTACCCAAATATTTATTTCCCACCCCCGACTCTTCCTGAGCCCTAAGTTTCCCGCCCCTGAGCCCCCAAGCCCTAGAAAATAAAATCCCCCTTTTGGCCAGATCTTCTCTAAACCCCCTTTTGGCCTGTTCTTTCTTCCAAACCATCCCCCGGTGGCTCTCCTTGGATTAGGCTCTTTGTCTTCCTCCAGAGGTAGTAAAGAAGGACGAAGATCCAGAGGTGACGAAGGACGGAGAAGTACGTTCTTGAACTTTTTTAGTTTCTAAGTTCCTTTCAATCTGTGCTGTCTTTGTCTTCATCTGGTTAGTTCTCCCAAATCGATCGATGGTGTTTAAATCCCTAAAATTGTTTTTACAAGAAATGATTAGATTTTGGGTTAATCCATAATTAATGCCCAAAAATTTTGGTGCTCCCAAATCGATCGATGGACTCCATAAATTTGGTGGTCCAAATCGATCAGTTGCCTCACAATTTTGGTGCTCCCAAGTCGATGTGAGAAAAATCTGTTTTTATTATTATAGTCGGTCTGATTTTTCAGTCATCCTAATATTTAGGTTTTATTTGTTGGTATATAAATGACAATAGAGAAGTTTTAAATATGTTTTTTGTTGCTCTTATAAGATCATAATCTCCTTTCATGCTTGTGGACTTTGTCCCATGAATGAGATATGCAGAGATGGATGAATTCTGAACTCCCTCAACTACTTCCTGCAAAACGACAATTTGACAACCTGCAATTATGGTTCCAGGTCTATGTATATTGGTAATTGGGAAATCTAATTCTGAATAATTTGTGCCAAAACTATAATCTGACAGCTAGGGAGTATGGTTCTACATCTAGTTGTTTAGGAATTAGGACATCTAATTTCAACCTCCACAAGGAATGGAGGAAGTTACCAAAAGCGAAAAAGGATAAATAATTAGGGAAGTTTGACTGGATTTGAGGAGTTCAAATCCTTGCTGTGGTAAAATTAGTATTTGGCGGGTATTAGCCAGATTTGGCCTTTCAATTTCTTATCATGCATGTAATTGTCGGATAAATATATGAAGAATGCTGTGTAATTCTTGCCAAAACAAAGAATTATTGTTACAGGCCTATGTGTGTTTGGTTTTTGAGATCTCATTATAACCTCCTCCGGGAATTTAGGAATTTGGCAATAGTAAAAAAGGATAATAAATTAGGGTGATTTGACCGTAAGAATTGAGGAGCTATAATTTTTTGGTCTAGCAAATTATAGTGTTTCGAGGGGACTTGGCTACATTTAGACCATAAATTTTCATCTTAATTATAATCACAATTGAGACCTTAGAGTATTGTTTGGACGTAGAATTGCAGTTGATCTCTATTATAAGATCACAATCTCCTCATGCTTGTTCCATTTCATTAAGAAGGCTAGTATTGGAGAAATAGATGAGGAATCCTGAATAATTCTAGGCAAACTCCAATTTGGTAACTAGGAATTGTGGTTGTAGGTCAATGTGTCTAAGGACCCAAGTGACGTAACTCCAGAGCTGTAAGGAATTTGAGTTACCTTTTGAATACTTGGTGATGATCTAGTAATGGTATGGTCCAAATTTCAGCAGTAGTTTGGAATTTGGAATTGGTTATACAAATTTGATGTTATGAATATTACAACATTCAGAAACTAGAAGGGAAGATAAAAAAATCAGTCGATAGTTAAATCATGTTCCTATAAATGCGTCTCCAATATCAGGAACGGTATTGCTGATAATTTATAACCTTTCCTTTTTGATTTGGTATGTCAAACTTGCATTAGAATTGTTTGTTGTACTAGATGCCTAAAATATATTGACCATGATTATAAGTCTAGACAATGCTTGATTTTTTATATGTGACATCCTTTCTCGCCATGTCTATTCTACTGATGCCACAGCACTTATTTGACTCGAGTCCAACCCAAGTTTCAAGCTTTGCAATCAATTTGAGAGTTATTAAGCTTTGGACTTTTCAAATGTGAAACCTAATAGATGTTTGTTTGTATATATTTGTTACCTAATCCGATTACTCGATACCAGCATGTTTTGATTATTTAACAGTATTTGTGTTGCATCCTGATTAAGTATTTAATGCTTGAGACTTATCGTACACTCATTGTTGCAATAGCTCGATGTACGCTTATCCTTACTTTCTAGAGGCTCGTGGTTTAGTATAATTCTACAGATGAAAATGAAAAAAAAGAGTAGATTATAGTTAAGCTAAAAAGTAGACAAAATCTGAATAAATTTTTTTTGAACCTGGAATCCTGGCTAATATGAATAAGTTTCAGATAGAGTATAAACGACCTTGCGCCTATGGGCCAGGACTGGTACCCGAACTGACTTTACTATGCCACCTCTACGCCTGTAAGGTTATGTTCGCTGAGACCCTTAAACTTCTATGCGAAATATATAATTTCGGTGTAGTTGAGATTACATGAGAAATCAAGTGTGATGGTATGTTTGTGTTGGTTCTTACATGATTGCTAATTTAATTAATATTGCTGAACTCTGCTGCAGCTTCTGAAGAGTTCTTAGAACTGATCAAAAGTGCTCTTCTAGCAGCACTGGAAGGTATATGAGATTGATAAGACTATAAATTTGGATATATTTGAGCAATGCTAAATTGATGATTTATATTCTAAATCCAATGTTGGTCATCTTCTGTCAGCTTTGGGTCCAGGATCTCTATTTGGACTTATTACATTCAGTCATAAGATTAGGATTTATGATGTTCAAGGACCTATACCAGTTGTGAAGAATGTCTTTATCCCTCATGAATCAGATGATGGTTTACCAGTAAACCTTGATGATGTGATGCCATTGCTTTCATTCCTGGCTCCTGTATGTCATATTGACTAGTTTGATGTTTTCTGATTTATTAGCAAAACAATCACCGATGAGTTTGAATTGTATAACTTCTATTTGAGGTTGTATGCATCTAGATAATGTTGAATACCTAATGCATGAGGTTCCATTATCTGAAAATAGGTGAAAACTTGTAAGGATCGCATTGCTGCAGCCCTTGAGACTCTAAAACCTACAACTTCTTTGTTTTTATTTTTTGTCTTGATTCATCTATACTATTGCAGGAATTGGTTTTCATTAGTGCCATCCCTAACACTCGATTGCTTCCAACAGGTTAGGGTTTTAATTTTTTTATATTCTCGAGTGGTCAATGCAATTTTAGATGCTATATTCTGGAGAGGCCTCTATGACCCTTTGTAACCTTGTCAATGGACAAATCATAAAGTTCGTAGTTGTCAGACCCACTATTTCTCAAGTGTCCTCTATGGCTTTGCTGTTGTAAACTTGTATTGCAATGTCACATGCCATTTTTATATATGAAAATGGTTGAGGAATAGAAACAAGCTTTAATTATACATTATCCTATTTCTTTTATCCGTGCTCGACTCAGAGCTTGAATGAAATATATGCTTTCAATTATTTCGTTTTGTGTGTGAAAATTTGGTTCCTCTGTTGATTTGGATTCCAAGTGTTATCAATTTTTGTTTCATGATGATCAATATCGATTAGCAGCTGCTTTACATGCTTCAGATGTTGGAACAAAATTGAAAAAGGAACATTTTAAGCTTGTTTGAGAACATATATAATGGACCTTCTTTTCTTGGTAATAGAAATTGGTTTGTTTAATTCTTGTGTGGACACATTGCACACACAGTTGTTATATACTGAAGATTGGCAAAGTTTAGATAATCAATTCATCATCATCATCTCATGAACCTTTGGTATGGACTATTATCATACATTATATACTTATTTAGTTTTTCTTTTTCCTTGTTTATTTTCTACTGGCTCTCTGTTTCTTATTCAGTTTTTCCTAAATATACAAAAAAGTCTTAACAAAATAACTATTAATGATTTTTATTTGTCTCAGGTTTCTTCAAATTTGAGGAAGACTTGTGTTCTGTTTACCAGTCCATGCAAAAAGGCATTAACATGCCTGAAATTTTATCAGGTCTGTGTATACACTGTTTATCTCTACCATTAGTCAATGATTTACATTTTTTTAGCAGGTTCTTATTGATTTCCCACAATTGAGAACGATAGTGTCTGATGGTCGTGAAGAATCTGTCATGAAGCAGAGCAACATATCCTTATTACTAAATACATGAATCTTTTTGTTGCAAAAGGTATCGAGGGACATTCCGCTATACTGTTAGGAATAACCTATCCTTATTACTTAATACATGTTAATTTTGTTCAACATGAATCTTTTTGGAGAAAAAGTGATATTTAAAGTTGGCTACCAGGTTGGCATGATAAGATTGGTCGGTATTCAATTTGGAGAATACTGATATCTAAAAAAAAAATTTAGGCTAAACGGTGGGAATAACACCTCCCCTTTTTTGAGGCTAAAAGTATTTTCAAAGAACTATGCCTCTTGACTTAAAATGTACAGCTGTGCCACCTCGGACCTGAAGCAACCTTCATGGTGAGGGATGAAAAGTAGAGTTTCTTGGTAGAACACTGGGATATGCTATTTCTGTTGCTCTTCACTTGAGGTAGGTGAATAACTAGAGAAGTTTGCTTGGATGATTGTGATGGCATTGTTTTTGGACACAAACAGCTATTTGAAGTTGACTACCAGATTGGCATGATATGATTGGTAGGCATTTGATTCAGGAAAGAATTGCTATGCAAAGTTTTTTGAGTTCCACTCCCCTTCTTCTTAGCTAAAAGGGTTTGCAAAGAACTATGCTTCTTGACTTAAAATGTATAGATGTGCCATCTCTGACCCGGAGAAACCTTCATGGTGAGAAAGGAAAAGAACAGTTTCTTGGCACAACACTGATATGCTTTTTTTTTGGTTCTCTTCACTTTAGGTAGGTGAAAAGTAGAGATGTTTCGTTGGATGATTGTGAGGGCATTATTGTTCTCTTTGTTCAGTAATTGTTCCTTGATGTGTATCTATTTCAGTTTTTGGCTTGTTATATTATGTGGTTTCCTCATGTGCTCAATCCAAAGTTGGTTACTTGTTAATCGGATCACTTATCCTATTTTATCCTAATTGCGACTACTTGGAACCTATTCATCAACCACCCAATTAATTGGTTTAAGTAGTTAATAACATGGCTGATTAATCTGGTTTAGAATACCAGTTTAGATAGTAAAAAGATTCTAATCATCACCATATTTAATGACTTTATAGTTGGTTTATCTTTGTATGACTAGTGATATGAGAAAGTAAACATTGTTCATGTGCACACAATGTCTACATGTCTTTATTTCAGGATATGGTAAACAAGAGAGGTTTCACAAGGACTGCTCAAGTTTTAAGTGTGGTTGTGAACCACTATTGTCTTTTCCTGCATTGTCTTTCCATCATATTTTCTTTATTTTGATTCCAGTTTCTTAGCTACTACTCAAAGGAATATACAATCAAATTGCATCTCCTTTACCGATAATGCTACACTATATGCATTTATTCAATTCCTTTACCGACATACATTGTAAATGTGTTTTTAGTTTATCTGTTGTTGCAAAGTAGTCGCTCTTGCCATTTTAGATTATAATAAGCGTAATCCATTGGCAAAAGCCCATTTTTTTGTGCATTACCCCTCTAGTTGTATCGCGGCTGGATTCCTAGGGGAAATGCCCAACGCCAATTTCAACCATGTGGGATTTCTTTGGATAACATCTGCTCTAATGGAGGTAGAAGTGCCTGTTTTGGACTGCCTTGCTAAAATACTGAAGCTCCCAAACCAATTCCTTTTATCAGGTAAGAGCTTAGGGTAAGATTAATAGCTTAGTTGAAGATTTCTATATTCAGTTTTCCTTAAAGATAAACTGCATTTGTTGTTTTTTTGTGAGATTCATGCATTTTATTTTTAAGTACATCTTCACACAAACCTCCATGGCAATGTCCCTCTATGTTAATTATCTTCATGTTAGTCTTAAAACATGAGTTTTATTTACTATACATGATTGGTGTCTGTATATTCAAGTTGTGGCTAGTGTATGTATATTCATAACATATTTCAATTCATTTAGAAAGTGTTTACAAAATCTGTACTATATTTGAATGTAGTGTTAATTGTTATGAAAATACTTGCATAGACGATATCAGGTTCCTGTGGAGTACCTTGTTGTACAATCAATCTTGAGGTTATTAGTATAGACTGTATAGCAGTACCTAAAGCATGCTATCATGCCTGTAACTAGGGGTGATTGTTGTATTGTGCTAGATCAAGTGTAGAATTCATTATCTGCAGGTTGTTTTTTATGAGGCTGATTTGTTTACTTCTATTTGCAGGTCCTTCCAATGCTTTTTGTACCTATTTTGCAAATGATGGGAGATGCCACTTTGGAAAATCAAATATGTTTTTGACTTGTGTAAAAAGTTGTAGATTTTATTTTGTAAATTAAGTGAATGCTTAATGATGTAAAACTTGATGGGAGAACACTCGAAGTGATGTAAGACTTGGATTTCATTTTGTGAACAATGGGATATTACCTTTAAATATGTTTTATAGAAATTGTTTTGTTAATGTTGCGGCTACCATATGCATTTGCGATTAAATAAAATAGTTTTGTATAAATTTTTGTTGTATATAAAATTCAATTATATATTTTATATATAAACAGAAAATTAGTAATTTCATAATAATTTAAACAATTGTTAAGTTTTTCGGACGATTATAGTACAGTAACAAAAAGTAAATTACTTTTTTTGGGATTTTTTAAAATTTCGTCCCTTATTTATTAGCTTCTAGGCCTATTTCTTAGTTCAAGATCCCTCTTACTAACTGGAATAAAAGAATTAGTGGATCTGTTCCGTCCAAAATGTCCCTCATCCATCCCACTTTTCATGTTTCGAGCCTTCGCTCTTGCATATAATTATAAGAGGTCCAGGATCGAGTCGTCTGTTCATAGTTTCACTTCGCTTCTGCCATCCCCCGTCTCCAAGGGCGGGTAGGCCACAGTTCCTTTCAAACATGGTGCCCTACTTCTATATGTATATGTAGGCCACTCGGAGTCAGCCATGTGCTACAGCATAGACGCCTGTGAGGGGATTGCTATCGTCACCCTTTCTCCCGGTGTATGTGAAAAAGAGAAAGCACTTTTTCTCTTTTCGGTCATAGGTTGGTTGGTCCAAAGAACGAGAGTCGGCTTCCTTAAGGGAGTTCTTCCTCAGTAGCTCAGTGGTAGAGCGATCGGCTGTTAACTGACTAGTCGTAGGTTTGAATCCTACTTGGGGAGATTCGAATGTACCACTACAAAAAAATAGCTAAATAGCGACTGAAATTTCAGTTGCTGAAATAGACATTTTCGTCGGTAAAACAAAATAGCGACTAACCTGCGACTACAAATTTTAGTCGCTAAAAGCAACGTCGCTGTTTAATTTTAGTCGCTAGTTCGTCGCTACAGCGACTAACCAGCGACTGAAATAGCGACTAAATATAGCGACTAACTATCGACTAAATAGTTAGTCGCTCAAACAGCGACGACTATGCAACTACAATGCGATGAACTTACGATTACAGTTGATAACTAGCGAATGACATCTTTAGTCGCTGGTTAGTCGCTTCGTTGTCATTGGTTAGTTGCTTCTATTATTTTTTCAGTTTATATAGTCGCCGGTTAGTCGCTATTCAGTCGTTGAATCATTCATTTTTTCTAGATTTGTCGGAATCATGTTGTGCACATCCTGTAAGAGTAATATAAACAAGTCCACAACACACACTAATACAATGCAAACAACTTTTAGCACCACAATAATTACCAATAATATAAATAAAAATAATAACATACACAAAGTACATAAACATAAAAACTAAGAAATATATATCATAATCATGTCCAATATGTCCAACCATCGACCATACACCATCCATACAAAAAGATAAACTAGTACAACAATCACAAAATAATGTCACAAAAGCATAGAAAGTCAAGATGATGGTAGTTGCATGCTGCCCATAAACTGCGTCATGAACGTAACTAATGCTTGTTGCTGGCTCGTCGTAAAAACAGGAGCTGGAACAGAAGTAGCCGGAGGAGCAACAGAGGAAGACTCTCCAATTTCTCGTGATCAGCGGCATGAGAGGCATGTCTCTCCAATTTCTCGTAGGCCTCCTATATAAAAAGGTATCATGAATATATAAAATTACAACCAAACTACATGTTTTTGAAGAATATGAATTTCTATTCAATTTATAAAAATAAAGATGCCGAAGAATAATAACTGTTACATGTAAGAGATTAGAAATGATAATGAAGAACACTACAAAATACTACTGAAAATGTCCTTATCCACTAAGAAATTCGGTGTCCTTTCCACTTTAAATACTATCTAATGGCTTGATATGGCTCATGATTCATACATCATAATAAAAAAAGTTAATATATAAAAGTAAATTTAGACAAAAACATATATATCAAATAGATAATATCCCTAAAGCTTCATAACTCACTAACAGTTTAGCCACTTAGTAAAGGACGAGAACCCAAAGTAAAAGAAACCTAAAAGGGGAATTCTAGAATAGTTGGCTTCGTCAGATGCAAGCAAAGATATTCTGATTTGTACTTGACCAAACTGAATAGGTTCTCAACAACATTAACAATGAAAGATTTATACAGAGTAACATCAATATGCATTCAACAAAAGCTAATAGGTTCCAAACACCATTAACAATAAAATCACATAACTACAGAAGAAGAAGAAAAAGGTACTAAACATACCAGAAAACATCTTGAGCCAGGCAACCTGGCAGGGTCTATATCTCCAATCCCAGTTACCAATCTTGTATATCTTTAGACCATCCCTGCTAACCGGTGAATATTGCCTACGCAATAAAATAGAAGTTATATTAGTTAATACAGTAAAAAATAAAGAATAATGTCAGCAAGTTAACAAGGCTTCAGAAAGTTTGATGATGTGACATAACATGGCCAACAAATCAACCACAACCTATTGAACATTCAAAGCATTAAGAAAAATAATAAAACTTTAATTTATCATGTGGAACATTCCAAAAGTTGGTGGATCAGCTATAAATTATTGTTTCGCAGGCACAAATAACATCTGGAGTTTTACTCAATGTCATCAATCCAATGCCATAAATTCGAGTTTTACTCAATGTCATCAATCCAATGCCATAAATTCTACTTATCTTGTCGGGGCCTTTCCACTTCTGAAGAGGCCTCTGACCCTGCCTCTGACTGATTACAGTTGACCTCCGTGCAGGAACTCCCATATGATAAATATCTGAATGTGGAACAGATGCATTAGATGCAACAACGTCTGTGAGAGCCTTTACCAGTGAAGCCGTCTGCTTTGCATCTGGTGCTACTGAAGGAGTATCTCTACCATCCGTTCCCATGAGTTTACCACCATATCTGTAAAGTTCTGTAGCCAGAAAGTTAATAATCGATCAATAAATAAATATGAAGAGTTTCCATTAGTATCCCAAATTGATATGGATGGAAAACCAGATTCAACCACCTTACTAACCTAAATTAACAATAAAAGTTGTTTCTAAATTCCTGACCACTGGAACTATGGGCCCGAGCAGCTTGTCTGGCTAGGAAAACCTACCTTATTGAAAGTGTTCAAGCTCATACAATCAAAAAGAAAACCTTATGATATCCATGATTAGGTAGGAGTAGAGAAGAAGAGAAAAGGTAAGATCGTTATAGGAAATTGTATATTTTAAAGGCATGATATAAACCAATTTGAATTTTTTTAACATTTTCCAAAATAAGTGGTGGATGACCATAGAATTGAAAATGTAAATAGAGGAACCCTAAAATTCTTGACTAGAGAATAAAAATGTAAATAGATGGAGATACAGGTAAGATTACTGCATGCTTAATGAAATATAAATTGTGCTCATCCTACAGATCAGGTTGTTCATGCCATAAAAATATATTTGCTCACTACTGACCTTTATGATGGACCATTATCTACAGCTAACTCAGGGCACTGAAACTTTCATATTTCAAGAATGGATAAAATAACGACCAATGAAATCATTCTTGAAATACAGCTTAAGAAGGTGGTTCATCGGAATTTAGGAAGCATACTCAAGGCATACTTGTAATACCATGCAACTCTAGATGGAGCATGTAATTTCAACTAAGATTTGTAACAATTACAAGAAAAGCATGTACATCGAGAATATTACACAAAACAAATGTATGAAGCGACCCTGATCCACATATTATGATATGAGTGATAAAGAGATTAAGAGATTATGTGGAAGAACACATTCGTCTTTTAGCGGAGAAAGGAACTCCTTTTTTCAATAGAAAACTATATTAATAAATCCGTCCTCACCCATCTAGGTTAAAGATAAAATGATTAAATCCCAAATCTTCTCGTGAGATTACGAGCCTAATAAGGACCCCTTATAGACTCTAGAAACTTAACCTACAAAAATTGTTGCTCCTATGTTCTTTTTATATTGATCCTTGATAATAAGTAACAGTTTCCTAAAGATACAAAAGGTCAACCTCAACAAAAATAGGAAACTAAACTAGAAAACGATACCATTCACAATCCCTTTAGGAATCTCCAACTCGTGCAGAACTCTATCAGCAAATATCTCTAACTTTACCACCTCTATTTTTGACCAACTAAATAGTTTAGGTGAATATATGTAACGAATATATGGATTTATAATTTCCAAACCATCTCGTTTCATATTAGAAAACATGCATGGCCCGTTTTAGTGGAGGTGTGTCATGCTGCACTACAGTGGTAGCATGTACACATTGATTGATGTGCCGGTTTGAATCGAACTCTTTGTGTCCAACAACCAGCACTCCTAGATGGTTTCATCCACCTCTAATGAAGCTGCTACATTTACCAAGATCCTCCAGATCATAAGTTTTTTATTAATATGAAAAGCCTTAAGTTGTATGACAACTCCCACAACCACAACCACCAAGCTATGCCTAAACTACTTGGAGGACTTGGGGTATTATTATTCTTATTCTCCTGTTGAAAAAGAGTAGAGAATATGGAGCCTCACTTTATGGAACTAAGGCTCCATTAAAGATCAAATGAAATTTCCCAACAAATTGTTCGAACATTGAGTATTAAGTAAACAGAACACTACACGGCTCCGTTATAACTCAGAATACTATAGCTCTGCCTACTGATAAGTGCTAAGTTACTGGTTGATGCAACTATAGGGAACATAAGACTTGCTACTGGTGTGTACAATACGTATCTTGATGGTTACATAACTTTAATTTACGAAACCAATAATTACTATCCAATAACCAGAGTAAAATCCAAACATAAGGCAAAAATGACATCTGCTATACTGAAATTGCAGCCAGAAATGTGAACCAAGTCAACCAACTACATAAAGGGCCAAATAATGAAGTAACTAATTCTTTCATTTAAAGCAGTAACAACATCATGTAATAGTATACCTGTCGTGCCAAGAGCGAAGTGACACTTGCTACCGAATGGGCAGTAGCCGGTCGTCTCCCACTTGTTACAAATCCTCGTCTTCCAGTTTGAAGGCTTCTGAATTGAACCATTCGCTCCATTACCATAGCCACCTCCCCCGACAGTTAGTGAGAGACATATGGCCATACTTTTCCAGGCCTTTGATTGCTCATCATGCACGAAGGTACACATATCACCATAAGAACATCCTTCTCCAGTGTAAAACTTTTTCCATAAAAGGTCATTTGAACATGAATTGCTTGTGCCAAACCATCTCTCTACTGCATCTTCGCTTTCAAATCTCATTTTAAACCTCATTCCTGCAGAAAATGAGTAGCTAAACTCGATTTATACTTCCAATATGGTATTATGAACTCAGATGGACTTGCCATGCGAGATACAACTTGAAACTTCAAGAGATTTTGCAAACCAGAGATAAAATGCACTTCAAATATTTAACAAGCCAGTTAAACAAATCAAACAAGGGAAACCAAGGTGAAACAGTTGGAAAATATGTTAGCATGGCCATAAGTGAAGTAATAATGTTGAACTTATTTGACATGCTCTAAATTTTTTATTTTTTTAACTCTCAGTCACCTCTCTCTTTCAGGCTGCCAAATAGAGAAGGAAACAACGTTAGGCACGGACGTCAGCAAAGACACGCGCCAAGTTTCCTTACATACATTTCCAAGTTGCCTAAGAATTTCTTATAGGATGTGAACAGAAGAAGTTTTTTTAAGATTAAGGTTTTGAATGATGCAACTTCCAGAATTTAAAATGGTTCGGATATTGTTATAGATTGCTAAACTCAAGCTTCCTAATTAGAACTATTGCTGTTATTATCAAACTAATCTAAAAGGTGAAGCGATCACTAGCTAACATATTAATATTGATGCAATAATAAACATGCACCCAAAATAAATAGTTCATACCATGTGGAGCGAAGGTGGCGTTCAGTTGATTGTCGTCTAAGAGTAAAACCTTGAGGAAGCCCATTCCTTCACAAAAGGTTGAATGCTCCCAAAGAATATGTTTTGTCCAAGATCTAACACTTCCAAATTACTCAACTTCCTAAACTCTGCATAAGAGACATAAATATATAATTCTCTCTTTTATAAGAAACATCTACATACTGCATAATTCAATAAGTATTCCGTCTTGATAAAAATTGTTGAGTTGAAACATCGATAAGTGAGGACCATGTAGTGCATAATATTTCACACAGCATGTCATGGAACACATTGTTATTTCAAGTTTTTCCTTCTCATATTGGATGTGTTATAATTATGCCAGTCCTTATCTATAGAAAAGGGAAGCATGGACGTTTACTAAGGGCTAGTTTGGATTGCAGTTAAATTCAATCCAATTGGTTCAACGTCCATTTCTAAAATACACTTTGGACTAGCATTTCGGAAACATCAATTCTAAACATATGAAGCCTTGCAGACAGCAAAGAGTGAAGTACATGCTTGAATTGAGTGAATCTTTGAAGCTAAATATAACCAATTTGGAAGACCGAAATGAGGCCTAAGAGTTCATAATATTATCTTTAGAGCACATATGCTATCCAGGAACAACGCATCAAGAATACAGCACAAACCCTATTTTAGAAGACTCACAAAATTATCTAAAATTCTTCCAAAAAATTAATTTAGAAGAATAATACAAAATGCAGACCAAGCCGTAAATTGATTCCAGACCAAGCCCTAAATAAAATGCTCAATTTTTCTCACTATCGATTCCAGACCAAGCCTTAAATAATGTATTGCAAAAATTTAGGGCTTAAATTGATGCATTGGAAAAACTTCAAACTTAAAGAACTTAAAAAAATTAAAAAAATTAAAAATTTACCTCGGAGGCGAGATGGCACCGACGTCAAGGAGGCGGCGAAGGAAGTCGACGAGGAGGAGCTGGAGTCATGAGGAGCCATCAGATGGAGGAGGCCGCTTTGGGTGGAGGAGGTGGAGGCAGCGACTTTGGGGGAGGGGGAGGGGGAGGAGGCGGCGGAGGCGGCTAGATGAGGTGGAGGTGGCGAGTTTGGGGAGGGAGAAAAAGGAGAGGAGAAGGCTGTAGAAGGAGGCGGCTGAGGCGTCGATGACGTTTAAAGGGGTATGAGGCTTTGAGGGAGGAGGAGGAGTCGGATTCGATTTTGGGGGTAATTGGTTTTACAAATGAAAAAAGGGGGAATCAAAAAAATTTTGGGGGGAGGGGTAGTCAATTTTGTAATAGAAAAAGAAGTTTGGGAGGGATTATATTTTTTCCCAGCGACAAAAATTTCTATCGCTAGTCAGTCGATAATAAAAATTTCAATACACCGACTACTTACCGACAAAAACTGCTCCGTCGCTATGAAATTATTAATTCGTTCCAATAATTTAGCGATGGAACAACGACGTCTTGTTAATTAAAATACAAATTTGTAGACGTTTAGTCGCTATTTAGTCGCTATTTAGTCGCTAGTATAGCGACTGAAATGTGTTAGTCACTAGGTCAGTCGCTAATTTGCCATATTTTTGCCTAATTAGGACGAAATATATCTGTTACAAAAACTTATTTTTTGGGACGAATTAATAAACCGTCACACAAAAGCATAAATTTGAAAACTTTTGAGACGTTTTGCCTAACCTTCCTTTAACAGTAATTAGGACGGCAATATCCGTCCCTAAAGTTTTTGCCACGCCACCCTAATAGGACCGTCCATTCCCGTCCCAAAGGCCGTCCCAAATATTTGTTGGGACGGTAATTGCAGTTTTTAAGACAGTTTTTTGTTGTCCCCAAAGGTCACTTTTTTTGTAGTGAGTTGACCAGGTTTGACAAGGGTTGACCAGAGTTGACCAAGGGTTGACTTTGACCTAGAAGGACCTAGGATCATTTAGAATGACTATTCTTAAATCATATTAGACACTTTGTAACCTATGGTTATTCTAAATAGGACTTTTTGACTCCAGTTTGGACTTATATTCTTATCAGGCATTCGGAATACCAGGCGAGTACATTCTCTGATAGTTCTTTCAAGAATCTTTTCAAGGAGAACTTCTTCCCCGATACAGTACTTGGTGCCTTAGAGACGCGGTTCGAGAACCTGGTTCAAGGGAACCAGACTGTAGAGGAGTATGCCAGAGAATTCTGTCACCTGGGCAGATTCGTTGAGGGCCTTAGCAAGACAGCGAAGGTTATGAGGTTCAGGAAGGGCTTGATCAAGGAAGTCAAGTCCTTGACCAAGAGTGACAAAGATGCTACCTTTGAGCAGATATTGGCAGGAGGTATGGCAGGGGAGGATGACTTGGAGCTCAAGTCCAAGAGTAGTCGGAAGATTCAGGAGGGGCCAGTGGGAGTGGAAAGCGTCCCTGTGTGCAGAAGATAGTGCACCAGCCTCAGCAGATGCAGGCACCAGCTCGGGTTCAGCAAGGACAACATCAGCCTCAATATCAGGATCAGAGGATGTAGAGTTGTGCCTACTGCAAGAAGCCGGGACACATTTGGGAGTCTTGTAGGAGGAGGTTAAAGGTTTGCCTATTTTGTGGATCCGACGCTCACCAGATAAAGGATTGCCCCTCGACACCACCATTTGGTGGAGCACAAGGTCAGAGAGAGGAAGCTAGGCCACCTGTAGCACAACACCATACCCAAAACCCAAGGGGTGGAGCTTTTGCACAGAGGGTCGAGGAGACCGATGCTGAATGTGATGGGTTAGTAGGTCTGTCTTTCCTATTCTTCTTCCCCCTCTTGTTGTGTGATTTCATTAGTACCTGTCAGGATATTCTTGTGATGTGCTAGATAGTATAGTAACCCTGTTCGAGATTGTGAATTACGACCAGTAGGACCATGTTTTGCATGTTTTAGATATAATTTACTTGACCTTGATTGTCAAAGGTTTAACCTAGAAGAAGTGTAACCATCTTAAATTTTGAGGACAAAATTTTTCTAAGGGGGTAGATTTGTATCCACCACTTTTCCAAATTGGGGTATTTTAGTAATTTTATGATATTTTTGAATTTTTATTAATTTATTAGTTAATTTGATTGGTGTGTAGCTTTGATCGGTATTTTTGGTAGTAGAAGGTGGTATAACCTTAGTCAACCTTGATTAGAAGACTAAATATGTGATTAGAATTATTTTTGGCTTTCTAGATTTTAATTTAGAGCTATTTCCATTTTAGGAAACATTTAAATCATTTTTATGTTATTTTACACATAGCCTTTAAGCCTTTTTGTCAATGGGCCTCTAAACCAACTTAAGGAGTGCTTGGCCCATGACCAAACCCTAAACCTAAACCCCATACCCCCTGTCCGGCCATAAATAGCAGCCCCCTTTTTTATTGTGTTTAAACCTAGTAGCCGTCACAAGTTCACAAACCCTATTTTTTCCTTCTCTTCCAAAGGTCCTATTTTCTCGTTTCTCACCCAAATCCTTCCAAACGAAGTGCATTGCGATCATTAGGAGGAGAGAAACCTGCTGGAGACTTGCTAGCGAGGGATCGAAGGTGTTTGACCTGATGAAATCGG
>JANAVB010021999.1:26784092-27091731 GCA_029216955.1 Iris pallida
CCCGTCAGCCGAGACCAGCGCCGCGTCTCACCCCTCTTCTCCGCCCGCGCCCACCGGAACACCAACTCCACCCCGATCCCGCTCCTCTTCTCCTTCTCTCTTCTCTGTACTCTCCAACCCTCTTTCTCTCTCTGTGTCATTTGGGGGGAAGAGAGCTTATAGTTTATTTATATTATTATTAATATTATTATTACCATTATTATTATAATTGTTAGTTACTATTATTTAGGTTTATTTATATATATATATATTAAAAAAAGTTTTAATATTAGTTATAAACCCTAGAATAATTTTTTGGCTTTTAAAATTGCTCTTCAAAACTATTTGACCCATAAATGTAGCTTCCTAATCATAAAATATTTTTTCTAGCATTTAAATATTTATTTATAAAAATATTACTAATGTTGTTTTCATAAATACTACAAACGTAGAGTTTCAATTAAATGATTTCTTTTATATTTTTGTTTTGACTAATAAAATATAGATTTCAATATTATAAATATTATCTAAAAATAGTATACGTAGCTTTTACTTAATTTCCTCTTGTTACCATCATCAATAACTAATCATGCACTGCTATTTACCTTTGTGACTTTGGACTGCTGCTACTCGACCTTGGCTAATTATGAGATTAATCGGGACTTGACAGATCATTGTACTATATCAGGCGACACACCAGGCAAGATACCTTGCCATATCTACTGCTTACATTTAGTTACCTTTTATTTCAGTTATTGTATCTATATTTCTTGTTTATTATTTTCTTCTTGCATGTGGACTTAGAGTTAAGGGACTACCGTCAACTTAGTGTGTCTCATTAAACTTGTCACAATTGTACCACGAGTTGTGTGAGAGTTGTGAGTATCATATAGAGGTCACTTGCGTGTGGGATGATTTTCCGTGCGCATGCGTAGGAATAACTGTCAATAGATGCATGTTAGAAGACTTGACAGTTATTTATTATAAAATAATGTGGTAGAAACGACACGTGTTTGTGTGTCGTGGTTACGACACATGTATAGTATTATTGGGGGGAGGGGACAGCTACCAGCGTAGGGGCTATATTTACTTTTACACACATTTAGGAGATAGTGTCTCGGATGAGCGCTACGTGTTACCCGGCCGATAGTGTCTCGGATGACCGCTACTTGTTGGCCACTCTTTATTACTTGCTTGTGTGAATCCGTATAGCCCCTACGTAGAACGTTGTCCTCAATTTGCATATCACATAGATGGTTAGGAACCCTGTTGTGTTGTAGTTTATAGTATTTATTTATGTAGTTATACATGGCATGTTCTTCCTGTATCTTGTTACGTCCCTCTGAGGACCTGGTTATCTCTCCAGGTGTATGCTTCGGTGATATTTACAGGTGTTCCTGTCGAGGCCGTGATCTTCTCCATCCTTTCGAAGAGGATTGCACTTGGCTCGTCTTGTTATTTCATCTATTTCTTCTTGTATATTTTATTTGAGATAGTTAGTAGTGGACTTTGTCTCCGCCTAACTTTTGTACAAATTATAATTCAGTGTTGATTCCTATTTTGTATTGATTCTTTTATTGTGGATGAGTTAGTATCATGGATTACTGTATTTTACAGCTTATGTATACATACGAGTTTCCATATATTAGAGTAGACTTCATATGTATGCAGCTGGCATGGATACGTATCTAGTCCTTATATTTTGGGACTGGGGCATTACAGGAATCACACTTGACATATATTGTACCACTGGACTCATATCACATTATTCTAGTTCAGCTAGCATTTATTTACAATCATCATTGACATGATATTCTGTTTCACAGCTTTTACTTTCTTTGTTTTTTTAACTATTGTTTTACATCTTAAACTATCTTGAACTTCCATGCTTCATCAATATAACTGTCTATAATTGTTTTATGGTCTTTGTTATTTACTTGGATTTACTTGATGAGATGTATTCGTTCCTGTACTGACTGGACCTGTTGAAAATATTACAAATGTTAGCCCCGAGGATGCATGCCCTACTCACTATGGATCTGGAGAGGGATTAGCTACCTTTGGCCCCGACTCTCAGGAGTGATCGAGAGACTAGTTTAGTAGACAGTTTTAGATTTCTTTACTAGAACTTGAGTTGTAATAATTTGAGAGTTGACTTATTTTGAGTTGTTTTGAGATACTATCATTTAGTAGTTTTTATTTGTTTTCTTTTAGTTATAGAATTCTGTGTTATCCTATCGTGCTTAGACTGTGATTGAGTTATATTATTTCTATACTTGTCCTCCGTTCGGAGTTGAGATTTAAGACAAGTACATTATATAATTGCGTGAGTTGGTTTAGGTAGTGACCTAGAACAGTGTTCTACCACCGA
The DNA here is from genome assembly GCA_029216955.1 of Iris pallida. Taxonomy (NCBI): domain Eukaryota; kingdom Viridiplantae; phylum Streptophyta; class Magnoliopsida; order Asparagales; family Iridaceae; genus Iris; species Iris pallida. The sequence continues at coordinate 26,786,443 of JANAVB010021999.1, forward strand.
TTCTGTGGCGTAGGCTTGGCGTTGTTACGCACTTGTAACCTTACACTGGGTGCGGGTTATGACACTAATGTCTAATACTACTATGTCCGCCATCTCTGGTTTCGCCTCTTCTGGTACATCACGCTTTCTTTTGCAAAGCTCCACTCTTTGCCCACGGTGACGACAACCAAAGCAATACGACGGAAATGCTTCGTATTCGATCGCCTGCCAATAGCTACGATCACTAGATCGCACAATGCAAATTTTATAAACCTTCGGTTTACTTATGTCCACCTCAACGAATATCCTGGCTTTGTTCGGCCTAGAAATCTTCGTCGACACACCATCGAATACAAGCGAAGTCCCTATATATTCAGCAATGTGGAATATAACAGCTTTCTCGAACAGGTAGGGGGTAGTGCCAGCAGCGCGATCCACGCCGAGGCAAGAGGGGATTCTTCAAATGGAGAGAAGGCTGGCATCCAACGAAAGATCCTCATCGGGCAGGTAGAGCGAAACTATGTATCTTTTGACCTAAGTTACAGATTATCCTCCAAATTGGGACAAATCAGAATATGCTTAAAGTCGAGCGTCCTAATAGAAACAGCTCCTCGGAGTCCCAGACGATAGAACGCCTCATTTACCGCCTCGAGCCTCAGCTTGCCTTGTAAGAACTTGCCCACCAACGCCATCTTAAACTGGACCGTAAGAACCTTCTCCTCTGCCTCAGAGAAGGCAATGAGGAAGCCCGGCTATAGCCGCTGCGAAGGAAGGACGGGGGGGAGGGTGAAGAGGGATTGACTGACTAGAAGAGGGGTGTTAAATTCATAAGGGGGTGGACGGGTGTCACGACCCGGTCCCAATTTCTTGGGTCGAATCGGATCATGCCCAGTCTGTACCGTTGTTGAGACGGCGGCAGTAAGCTGTATCACTCATGCAGGTAAATAAAACAACACAGTATAATTGCCACAACTTTAATAATTCGAATAGTTTAAAACTTTTTACAATAAAATGAAATATATATCTGAGATACATTATTTCCACAAACATCATAAATTATAAAAGAAGAAGAAAAAATCTAGGCAACCAGCTCATCAGTCTCGAGATCATCGTCCTCTAGTTGGGACCTCGGGAAATATCGCGGAATAAAGCCTCATCAGTGATACCTAAAATATTGGGTCTCTAGTCAGGAGGGAGCAAAGTACAATTTATGCTAATTTGACAATTAAAATAATAATAGAATCATGCACTTTTAAACAATTTTGAAACCAACAATTTAAGCAGTTACAGTTTTAAAACAGTTACAGTTCTGTGATGTGAATAGGCAATGAAATATGACCGGCTTAGGTTTGTTACATTTCAGATACGGCTTATCCCCGTGTGTATGAGGGGTAAGCTAATAGTTACAGTAGTTACAGTAGTTTGGATGTGGTCATACTCATTACACTACTCCCCAGTCCCCAATAGTTACAGTAGTTACAGTAAGTGCTCTCAGAGAGAGTTCCGTGTCGCATCGTGGTTTAAACTTGCATTAAAACGATTACTAATTAATTGAACTAACACAAAATGTACTTGCCTCAATTTTGTTCAGACTGGAAAGGTCGGTACTTCAGAATTGAAAGTCAGGATCTTCCTCGAATTCCTACATTTGGAAATCTGTCTCAGAAACTATGTCGCCAATTGCTAACTAAGCTAGTTGCAATCTCTAAATTTTCTCCTAGTCCATTTTAGTCTTGTTTAACTAACACAACCAAAAATCGCGTTTACTAGTGCGTTACAATTAAGAATATCAATTGATATTTAAACTTTTGGGAAAAACTTGTATTTATCAGGTTTTATCGTTTATTCGGAAAAAACTTAATACTTTCGATAATTATATAAAAATATACTTTTCTTTTAAATGAGAAATATCGTGAATTTTCAAATTGTAATTAATATAATTTCTATTCCTAATTTTTATGCATTCTCACAAAAACCCAGAAAACCACAGCTACTACTTACTTATTACAAAACTGTAGAATAGTAAATGGGCTTATGCCCTTACATTCCCAAGAATTAAAATAAGAGAAAATTCGTTAGTCCTGTAAACTGCCTACAAAATTAAATATAAACAATATTTAATAATTCTAATTAAAAATATAAAATATTATTGAGTCTCAGAACTGGTCCAATCGTCATTTTTATAGCTAATGCCTCAACGTCCGGGCGTAACCGGTTTCGTTTGCAGTTAGCCAGGGCCCATTGACCAATACGGTCGTCGCCCAAATAAATCCAAATATTTTGTATTTTCCGAAAAATCATTTTAAAACTATATAATTAAATTTTTATAGAAATTTCGACAGCATTCCCTCTATTTTCGGGATAACCCAAAACTGAGAAACGTGCCGATTTTTCCTGCAAAATAAATCCCAAACCAGGGATACCCAATTTTATATATAAAAACATCTAATAAATCATTTTCCGAAATGAATTCAGAATTCCCGAACAAAATCGGAATTTCCCGAAATCAATTCGAATTATCACAAAACCAATTCCCACACCAATCCAAACCCAAGAACCTTTTCAGAAACAAGGTTCTTCTAAAACCAAAAATAAAATCTCTAATCACAGAAATATTTCCGAAGGATTCGAAAATTACGAAATCGAAAAGATCACAGAACCAAAACCAACAGCATACCAATTTCCGAAGAAACTTCGGAAAATCGGAATGGTAACGTAATTGAAACGTAACCAAAAATCCGAATTCCCGAAGGAATCGGTGGACCAATTTCATCACAGACCAAGAGAAACTATGGGACTATCCAGAAGTTGCCAAAATTTGACGGAATCCGAAATGATGCCTCGGACTCGGAACGTTCAGCACTCGCGGACAGTAAGAAATCAGCGAAACCAGATCTGGGTCGGGGCACGCTGGCCGAGTGGGGCGGAGTCGCGTGGGGTGGCTTGGAAGCGGCCAAGAACAGCAGCGTCACTGCGGGAAAAGGGGCGCCGGCTAGGGTTCAGCCGGGAGGGGTGCACCGGCTCGGGCGGAGGGCACCGTCGGGTCTGGGTCACGTCGGGGACGCGGATCAGCCACGGGAAATGAGGCGTCGGCTGGAGAGGGTTCGGCCAGGACTTGGGCGGAGGGTTCTGGAGACGGGCTCGACTCCGGTGATGGAGCTCGATCGTCGGGGCTTGGCCGGAGCTCCGGCTTGGGCACGATTCGGGGAAAAGGGCTTTGGAGAAGGGAAAGTGGTGATGGGGAAGAATGGAGGAGAGGGTTTAAGTAGGGAGAGATGAACGGGGGTTACCGAAACTCAACGGCTATGGCCGTTCGGGAGATGGTCGGCCAAGAGACCGATGTTACTTCGGTTTCTCACAGAGAATGAGAGTTATTCTCTTTCTTCATTGAGAATTAAAGGGTCTTGATAGTTAATAGGTATTATTTTAATGGGTTATGGGTTCAAATGGTTATTGGGTTTGGGCCTAAGGCTTAAACCATTGATTTGGACTTTCAAACAATTGAGCTTTTAAGAAAATAAGGAATGGGCTAAAGATTTTTTTTTTATAACAAAACCATGGTTTCAATGGGTTTAAGAATAAAAGAATTTAAGATTTTTTAATTTTTCTTTAGAAAATTATAACTAAACATTTTTGTAATTCTAAAATATATTCGGGCTCAGAATTGGGTTCGGGACTGGGCCAGGCAATCAAAAATCCAAATTCATTTATTTTGAAAAATAATTTTCTATTTAGCTTTTAATACTAATCTGGCATGATATTAATTTAGCAAACACAAAATTTTAATAATAAAAAAAATAACAAAAAATCGAATTTCCAGAATTTCAATTAATTAACTAAAATTACGGGTTTCACAACCTTCCCTCCTTAAGAAATTTCGTCCTCGAAATTTAAAAGAGTAAGGTAGGAAAATCAAACAGCTATGGGTACTACGCCCGTAACTCAGGTCCAACAATAAGAATTTTTAAGGCAGTCGTGGATGAGACGGTTTAGGGACAAATTTCATTTATGATATCATCCATGCAGAAAAATACAAAAGCGAACCAAAGTACACGAGGTTGATCAGACCATCATGCACCGGTCCTGATTAGACAATATATTAGTGAGTGCACCCAATAAAATACAGTCATGATCAAGCTTGATAAAGAAATAGCTTGCAAAACTAGGCTAACTTAAAAGCATCAGTCAAGTTTAGAATTAAAAGATAAGAAATAGAAGTTATGTGATAGCTCAAATTTTTTGATCTTCTTCTCACCTCTGACTACGCTTGCTACTGGTTTCTCTGGCACTGAAAGGTTGAGTCCAATCTTCAGCTCTGACTCGAATCCGGAATATAGTGTCTGAGCTGCGATACGTGGAAAACGTTGTGCACACCCTCAAGATTAGCTGGTAGAGCTAACCGGTATGCTACTTCCAACTCGTCTTAAAACTTCAAATGGCCTGATGTACCTGGCTCAACTTTCCTGCTCTGCTAACACTGATCGTTCCTCTGGTAGGAGAAAATCTTCACAAAAGACGCTATCTCCTTCTTCAAACTCCACTGATTGACGATGCTAACTTGGTAGTTGTTGTAAGGAAACTTTACCAATTTTAAATGATCTTCTCCAAGACCCTCCAATTTCCAAAACACAAGATCTAACATATCTTCAAGCGTCTGGATTATCTTCTTTGATTGTCCGCCGGTTTGTACTCCATAAATTCGGTAGGGGTGCCTCTCGTACAATGCTGCCAACTTTTCGGTGAATAAACTAACCTTGAAGGGAATAAAGTGTGCTAACTTAGTCAGTCGGTCCACTATAATCCAATTGGTGCCCTTCCCTCCTTGGGAACAAGGCAATCCTTACCCAAAGTTTATTGTTATATGCTTCTACTTCCACTCCGAATTGTCCAGCGGCTGCAACAAACTTGTTGTTCTCTTGCTAAATTCCTCATGTTGACAAATTCACATCTAATCCCATACCTGGAATTGTTCTTCATTCCATAGCACCAATCAATGGAGGCATATTCCGATACATCTTATTAGCTCCTGAATATATGGAATACTGCGACTGGTGCATTTCTTTCATCAACTCGTTCCTCTGTTTGTCAGCCGATATGCAAAGCCTCGTACCATTCTTCAGAGTTCCACTGCTGATCAATTTAGAAACCCTCAAGTGTTCCTGCCAATACTTGATCTCTAAGCCTGCAAAGTGCCTCGTTTTGAAACTACGTCCTCTTGATTTTGTCCATCAGCCTCGAACTTCATCAATACTAAATCAGCATCCAGCTCCGTCCTTCTATCTCCAGGTAGTATAACCTCCAGTCCAAGCTTCTCGACGTCTTCTAGTAGGTGCCACTCCTTGGTTAAGAACATCGCCACTGGGTATCGACTAAGTGTATCAACGATCACATTAGCCCTACCCGGGTGGTATAGCAGGTCGATGTTGAAATCCTTCATCAGCTTCAGCATCTTCTTTGTCTAACATTCAGCTCTTTCTGAGTGAAGACATATTTCAGACTTTTGTAGTCCGTATATATTTTCACTCCCTTTCCATAAAAATCATGCTTCCATAGCTTCAAAGTAAAGATAATTACAGCAAATTCCAAATTAGGTGTGGGATAATTCTTCTCATGAGTCTGTAGTTGCCTAGATGTGTAAGCAATTACTTTCCCATGTTGTTGAAGAATACAACCCAGTCATTTTCCAGAGGCATCACTGTAGATTGAGAAACCACCAGTTCCTGCGGGTAGTGCAAGGATTGGTGCAGTGGTCAGCCTCTTCTTCAGTTCCTCGAATGCAGCCTGGCAATCTTCCGTCCAGATGAACTCTTCATTCTTCCAAGTGAGCTTCGTCATCGGCTCAGCAATCTTGGCGAAATCCTTCACGAACTTCTGATAGTAGCCAGCCAAGTTCAAGAAACTTCCGAATTGAACTTGGGATATACCACTTTTCAACAGCAGCTATCTTCCATCGAAATTTCTTCTCTTGACAACATGGCCAAAAATCCACCTTGTCAAAGAAAATCCACATTCAGATAGCTTACCATAAAACTTCTTTTTCTTCAAAGTTTCCAGAACTTTCCTCAGATGTTCTTCATGCTCTTCTTCAGTCTTCGAATATATCAAAATGTTATCTATGGAGAAGATAAACTGATTCAAATACTCATGAAAAACTCTGTTCATGAGATTCATGAACACAGCAGGAGCATTTGTCAGTCCAATGTCATGACCAAAGAAAATTACCCATACTTGGTGTTTGAACGCCGTCTTGGAAATGTCCTCCTTCCTGACTTTGATTTGATGGTAGTCAGATCTTAAGTCAAACTTCGAAAACACCCTAACTCCACACAAACAGATCAAACAGATCAAACAGATCCTCGATCTGGGCAGAGGATACTTGTTCTTTAGTGTCTGGTAATCGATGCACATCTGTTGTTCCATCCTTCTTGGGCACAAACAAGATAGGTGTTCCCTAAGGTGAAGCTCCGTCTCGGATAAATCCCAAAGCCTTCAGTTCATTGATCTGATCTTTCATCTCCTTGGCCTCCTTCGGGTTGACTCTGTAGCATCCCTTAGAAATAGGGGAAAGAGCCGGAGACTAGGTCAATGGTGAATCCTATGTCTAGATCTAGGATAATCCGGGAAGACTATCAGGAAAAAAATATCTGCCATAAAGGTGTAACTAAGAATTTTATTCATGTGAAGAATTATAGCAAAAACTCTCATGATTGATCTAAGAACATCCTGTTACAACTTCTTACAACAATAGATAATGCTATTCAACAGTCCTAAGTATTAATCTTCATGGCTCTGGCTCTTGCATGAGCAGTCTCCAACTTCTTCATCTTCTATGATCCTCAAGTCTACATCATGCCTTCCTGTAGTGGATGCAGGAGGCAAGATCTACTGGATGGGAAGAGAGTCACTAGGTTGCGGCATAACAGGTGTAACTGGGATAGGTGCTCTGGTACGATGGAAAGATAAGGGACAATCCTTTACGCGATGTTCAGCAGATCCACATACCAAACATTTCCCTAATCTCTTGCGACAAATATTGGCTTGGTGACCAGGCCTTTTACAGTAGTCACAAACCAATAGCTTCTTATGATATGACTGCCGAATAGTAGGGCTCCAACATCTTCTATATTCAGGGGCATTCCTCCTAGGATGAGGTTCCGCTCCAACTCGGTTTAAGATAGCTAAGGCTACATCATTGACGTTCTTCATGTCTTCTCTCGTGATATTCATCTGTTCCTGCTGGGCTTCATTTTGAGCTTTCTGGGACTCCATGATTACTTGAAATAGGGCAACCATTTGGGAGATGTTCGCTGGTACTGGTGGAACATCAGAAATGGGTACTTCCTCAAGGAAATGCAGCTCAGTTTGAGAAGAGGTAGGAATTGCCAGTGTGGTAAAAACTTCATTGGATGCATTATGGGGACGGTCAATCAGCTGCGAGGGAATAAACCCTGGACTTGGTTGAGGAGATGGGGTATGATCCGGAGATGACACCTCATCGCCAGCAGGATTGGTCTTGTCAATGGTCATTCTCTGGAAGGTTTAGGATGCAAACATAAGCAAGGTATCCTACCAGTCTATAATCAAACAAAAATATTTATTTATAATATATTTCGGTCCTATGTTGTGACAAATTGATGTTCTAGTGTTCTAATTGTATCTAAATATGTTTTCCTAAGTTGTTGTTCAGACCTGCATGGGCCACCACTAAAAACATGTCACGACCCGGTCCCAATTTCTTGGGTCGAATCGGATCATGCCCAGCCTGCACCGTTGTTGAGACGGCGGCAGTAAGCTGTATCACTCATGCAGGTAAATAAAACAACACAGTCTAATTGCCACAACTTTTATAATTCGAATAGTTTAAAACTTTTTACAATAAAATGAAAGATACATCTGAGATACATTATATCCACAAACATCATGAATTATAAAAGAAGAAGAAAAAATCTAGGCAACCAGCTCATCATTCTCGAGATCATCGTCCTCTAGTTGGGACCTTGGAAAATATCGCGGAACAAAGCCTCATCAGTGATACCTAAAATGTTGGGTCTCCAGTCAGGAGGGAGCAAAGTACAATTTATACTAATTTGACAATTGAAATAATAATAGAATCATGCACTTTTAAACAATTTTGAAACCAACAATTTAAGCAGTTACAGTTTTAAAACAGTTACAGTTCTGTGATGTGAATAGGCAATAAAATATGACCGGCTTAGGTTTGTTACAGTTCAGATACGGCTTATCCCCATGTGTATGAGGGGTAAGCTAATAGTTACAGTAGTTACAGTAGTTTGGATGTGGTCATACTCATTACACTACTCCCCAGTCCCCAATAGTTACAGTAGTTACAGTAAGTGCTCTCAGAGAGAGTTCCGTGTCGCATCGTGGTTTAAACTTGCATTAAAATGATTACTAATTAATTGTAAACTAACACAAAATATACTTGCCTCAATTTTTTTCAGACTGGAAAGGTCGGTACTTCAGAATTGAAAGTCAGGATCTTCCTCGAATTCCTACATTTGGAAATCTGTCTCAGAAACTATGTCGCCAATTGCTAACTAAGCTAGTTGCAATCTCTAAATTTTCTCCTAGTCCATTTTAGTCTTGTTTAACGAACACAACCAAAAATTGCGTTTACTAGTGCGTTACAATTAAGAATATCAATTGATATTTAAACTTTTGGGAAAAACTTGTATTTATCAGGTTTTATCGTTTATTCGGAAAAAACTTAATGCTTTTGATAATTATATAAAAATATACTTTTCTTTTAAATGAGAAATATCGTGAACTTCCAAATTGTAATTAATATAATTTCTATTCCTAATTTTTACGCATTCTCACAAAAACCCAGAAAACCACAGCTACTACTTACTTATTACAAAACTGTAGAATAGTAAATGGGCTTATGCCCTTACATTCCCAAGAATTAAAATAAGAGAAAATTCGTTAGTCCTGTAAACTGCCTACAAAATTAAATATAAACAATATTTAATAATTCTAATTAAAAATATAAAATATTATTGAGTCTCAGAACTGGCCCAATCGTCATTTTTATAGCTAATGCCTCAACGTCCGGGCGTAACCGGTTTCGTTTGCAGTTAGCCAGGGCCCATTGACCAATACGGTCGTCGCCCAAATAAATCCAAATATTTTGTATTTTCCGAAAAATCATTTTAAAACTATATAATTAAATTTTTATAGAAATTTCGACAGCATTCTCTCTATTTTCGGGATAACCCAAAACTGGGAAACGTGCCGATTTTTCCTGTAAAATAAATCCCAAACCAGGGATACCCAATTTTATATATAAAAACATCTAATAAATTATTTTCCGAAATGAATTCAGAATTCCCGAACAAAATCGGAATTTCCCGAAACCAATTTGAATTATCACAAAACCAATTCCCACACCAATCCAAACCCAAGAACCTTTTCAGAAACAAGGTTCTTCTAAAACCAAAAATAAAATCACTAATCACAGAAATATTTCCGAAGGATTCGAAAATTTCGAAATCGAAAAGATCACAGAACCAAAACCAACAGCATTCTAATTTCCGAAGAAACTTCGGAAAATCGGAATGGTAACGTAATTGAAACGTAACCAAAAATCCGAATTCCCGAAGGAATCGGTGGACCAATTTCATCACAGACCAAGAAAAACTATGGGACTATCCAGAAGTTACCAAAATTTGACGGAATCCGAAGTGATGCCTCGGACTCGGAACGTTCAGCGCTCGCGGACAGTAAGAAATCAGCGAAACCAGATCTGGGTCGGGGCACGCTGGCCGAGTGGGGCAGAGTCGCGTGGGGTGGCTCGAAAGCGGCCAAGAACAGCAGCGTCACTACGGGAAAAGGGGCGCCGGCTAGGGTTCTGCCGGGAGGGGTGCACCGGCTCGGGCGGAGGGCACCGTCGGGTCTGGGTCACGCCGGGGACGCGGATCAGCCGCGGGAAATGAGGCGTCGGCTGGAGAGGGTTCGGCCAGGACTTGGGCGGAGGGTTCTGGAGACGGGCTCGACTCCGGTGATGGAGCTCGATCGTCGGGGCTTGGCCGGAGCTCCGGCTAGGGCACAATTCGGGGAAAAGGGCTTTGGAGAAGGAAAAGTGGTGATGGGGAAGAATGGAGGAGAGGGTTTAAGTAGGGAGAGAGGAACGGGGGTTACCGAAACTCAACGGCCATGGCCGTTCGGAAGATGGTCGGCCAAGTGACCGATGTTACTTCGGTTTCTCACAGAGAATGAAGAGAATCAGAGTTATTCTCTTTCTTCATTGAGAATTAAAGGGTCTTAATAGTTAATGGGTATTATTTTAATGGGTTATGGGTTCAAATGGTTATTGGGTTTGGGCCTAAGGCTTAAACCATTGATTTGGACTTTCAAACAATTGAGCTTTTAAGAAAATAAGGAATGGGTTAAAGATTTTTTTTTTTAACAAAACCATGGTTTCAATGGGTTTAAGAATAAAAGAATTTAAGATTTTTTTTAATTTTTCTTTAGAAAATTATAACTAAACATTTTTGTAAGTCTCTCCCTTCCACTCTGGCAATTTCTTGTCGTCTTTCAGCCCCTCCCGTCGGAGGTCGTTCATGCCGTCTTCTGCGGCGGTGCCACGATGCGTGGCCCTCTCCCTCTTCCGGGGAGTCCCAGTGTTCCTCCTCTGGCCCGTTCTCGCCCTCTGGCGCCTCCTTCGGTTCCGACATTGCTCTCCCGTTCGTCTGCTTCGACGTTCACTTGCTCCCGGTTAGTCTCTCCTCGGTCTGGCAGCGGCCCTTGTACCGATGGCTGGGCTCCCTCTGGCACCGTGGCCCCCCGGGGGGTGCCCCTGGCCTCATCCTTGGCGGTGGTCCCCTGGTTGCCTGCTTAACTCTCTCTTTAGTCTCTCCTATTCGGTGTTTGCTTCCCTCCTCCGGTGGCCTCCCGTGGTTCCCGAGCTCTGGTCAGACTCCTCACAGGTGACGGGCTGTCGGCTGTCTACGGGGCCAGCAACTGTCAGAGATCCGGTTGTCCTGTCTCTGGAGCCGGCCCCTGCTCCACTTGTCCCCTCCTTTGAACCTGGATCCCTGCGCTCCTTTGTCGACTTGGTGTGACCTGACCGTGCCTCGAGGCACTCCCCGATCCTTTCGGACATCGAGCTCCCAGATTTGGAATTCTCACCAACCACTTCAGAAGCGCAAGACATCAACGTATCATTTTCGTACAAGGAAATCTTCTCCCTCTTCTCATAATTTGCTGTAATCTTCATCATCATATTCTCCGCCGGGTGCCCGAAGCTCTCGCGCGTCCAAGAAGTCATTGCCTCATGGGGCCTCACCTCCGTTTACTGGGTTGCCCCTATAGACCCCAAGCATATACTCCTGTTCCTATTATCAGAGATAGATTACAAAAATGTCTGGGCCAGAGGCACCGATAGGATCGATTATCACCTCATGAAAATTGTTAAATGGTCTCAGGACTTCAACACCAAGGAAGATTTGACAATAGTGTCATTCTGGGTCACCCTCCCGAACCCGCCGCTGATATGCTTCATGCCAGCTGCCATGAAAAGGATAGCCAATTCCTTCGGGACTTACGTAGCGGCAGCGGACGAAACCCGTAACCTTGGTCCCGTAACCTTTCCAAAGCCAATTACATCAAATTTTGCATGGAAGTCGACCCGTCGAAAGAGCTTCCCAACTTCAAACAAATATCGCTTGGCAGCAGGACGCACACTCAACGAATTATATATGACAATAACATCATTTATTGCAAGCACTGCCACATCACGGCCACTCCATCGAGCACTATTTTAGAGCTCACAATGAACTGAAGAAAAAAGTAAACAAGAAGGTAGCCCCTGACGCACCTCGTCAAAGCCACAAGCCCCCACTCCTCTCCCTTTACCGAATTCCCACCCTAGATGCGAAGACAGCGTCGGGTATTCTCAAAGTCCCCAGAGTATCGCTTCCCGGGAAAGAGCTTCCGCTTCTACCACGACAACAGGTTTAAACCTAACCAACAAATTCGACATCCTCGATTCGGTCCACACTGAAGACACCCTGGAGGATTCCCTTCCTGACGTCGATCAGGAGACAAACACTATAGAAGCTACCCACATAACGGAGACATCCACCAAACCTGGCTGCCTCAGCGAATCTACTGGCTCAGAGATATGAGTGGTGGTCCTCGCCGAGACTTCGAATCATTCTGTGAGAATGCCAACGTCCAACCAGATCAACTCCCATGTCATCCACCCCATCAGATACAGATACCCTCGAACGCATAGAGCCCCTACTTAACAATCTGGATGCCCCCAACTATCCTCCCGTTGAAGACGGCATCCATGCGGACCTCCTGGCTAACTTAGGCCACAAACTCGTGGCCAGACTCCAGCAAGCTATCGACGCAGGATTTGCCTGCCCTAGCAACTTCTTTGGCGCTTTGACGGAGATTGATGGAGAAGTCTACCTGCACCCTTCTGCTGACCCACCAGACCCATACGCTGTCATCTCTAAAGCGTGCTCCTCTACTGAATCCACCCTCACCAAACCTAACAAAAGACTTCTTAAAGAGGTTACGCCGATGATCACTTGATCTGCCGCTAAACTCACTAATTCCCCCTCCTCAAACACACCAATGCTTAACATCCTATCCAGGAACGTTCGGGGCCTCATGAACAAACTAACCTTAAGAAGACTTAAATGTCTCAAGAAACTTCATAGAATTGACATCCTTGTGGTCATTGAACCTAAAATCTCTCAGAAGAAACTCAAATCAATTCAGATGCAATTGGGCTTCCCCTCTACTATTGCTGGTTGCCATGACATCTGGAACTTCTTCGCAGCTGAAGTTAAGTGCGGTATCATTGACGACTCAGGGCAGGCGCTCTCGTGCTGTGTGGAACACCCCATGCTTTAGTCTCGATCTATCCTGTCGGTCGTTCATGGGAGCTGTGATATCACTAAACGTAAACTGCTTTGGGAGTCTCTGATCGGCACTCATCATACCTACTCCAACCTCCCTTGGCTTTGTGTTGGTGACTTCAATGCAGTCACTTGCAGGGAGGAAAAGTCGGAAGGTCGCCCACCTCCCACATCTGCGATGAGCGACTTCGTCAACTTCATCTTCAACGCCCATCTCTTCCCTCTCCAGTACACAGGCAGCGCGTTCACGTGGTGCAACATGCAGGAGGGTGTGCATCGTAAATACTCTCGCCTTGATCGAGCTCTCGTTAACTCGCAGTAGTCAGACCTCGAGCTCAATTCCAAACTAACGCACCTCAACGCCACTGAATCGGATCACGCCCCGCTCCTCATCGAGATTAGCAGAAAAGCTTACCATCCCAAGAAATTTTTTGCTTTCTCGCCCTCTGGATCCATCATCCGCACTTCAGAGACATCGTAGCGGCTACCTGGAGAAGCACTGACGCCCTTGATCCTCTTGTTCATGTAGCTACCAAACTGAAAGCCACTCGAAAATCTCTTACTCATTGGAGTAGGGAAGCGTACGGGGACATCTTTCAGGCTGTTCGCACCGCTGAAGACGACGTCTCTTACGCTGAGATTCTGTTCGCTCGTGATGGCTCCCCAGCGGCGTGCGCTGCCCTCAACCTCACCAGAGCGCTGCTCTAGTACCGCATTAAAGTAGAAGAGGAATTTTGGAAACAAAAAGCCAGAATGATCTGGGACATCGAAGGCGACAAGAACTCCAAACATTTCTAATCTTGCGTCAAGGGTCGAAGACAACAAATCAACCTCCATCAGATCTCCGATGAGTTCAGCTGAAACCTCACTAATCAAAGATATATTCAGTTGGCCGCACCGTCTTTCTACCCTCAGCTGTTCACTAAAGATGTCATCCACAAAGATGAGGAATTTCTGGCAGCCATCCGTCGTCTAATTGAAGATTGCAACAACACTCAGCTTCAGCGCCAGCCATCAGAGCAAGAAGTCAAAGATTGTACACCCTTTGGCCGAAATACCGCAGTATACCGTCGGTCTACCGAATTTGGCTGTTTTGGGCTATTTTTTTTTTACTGTTTTTGCCCGTTTCTGTCCATTTTTGAGATTTTCTTCGAGTGTAATAAATTCTTAACATGATTACATGACCTTGTATACTTAGAGAATGATTGTACACCCTATATACCCTTGACACTAGCTTATGTTCATATGTTCTTCTATACTCACTATGTATTGCTATGCCCTCCCAGATTTATTATACTTTACAGTCTATGCCATGTTCAATACTTACTTGATAGTGACCCGTCGTGGTGCACTCTTGTACATGTCCTTTCCTAGCTTATTAGATAGTGTCCTGTCTTGGTGCACTCTTGATTCCAGTACATGTCTCGTTACCTTAGTGGCTCGTCGTAGCGCACACCAGTCTTGATCCTTGTCTTGATATTGTCATGTCTTGTTGTAGCTTGTTATAGTGCACATTCTTGCTTGTCTTGTCTAGTCTCGCATGTCTCATGTCTAGGATGAATTTTGCGGAATGCCACATCCGGAATCTTGAATAAAAATGTTAGGAATTATACAACTAGCTTGATTATCTAGATCATTGGGAGGTAAGATTTTCCTGGTTACCTGTACCCTTTATTTCATAGTCTTATACACACACACACACACACACACACACACACACACACACACACACAAAGATACTAGGGATTTGGAGCTATCTGTCATGATGAGCACACTTCCAACACACCGTCGAGTAGGGCACCTCCTTAAGACACATGTATCTTACTGCAGTGTGTTTGCTATACTTGTTTTTCTTTTGGCTTGGATCAATCTGGTAGTCTGCAGGGCAGGTAACTAGAATTAGATTTCTTAAACTTGCATATGTTAGTAATTAGGATTATGACAACCCTAGTTAGCTAAAGTATCAAGCCATACTCATTGCTTGGCCGTGATTGATGGATAGAGTCCATTTCTGTTTAGTTTAGTCTTGCTCCAGTTTACCTTATTGCAGTACTTAACTTCCTGCTATTTTCTCACATGCTATCATTTCTGCTACAGTCTTGATTTTACTACATGTCTCACATGCTTGTCCTTACCACTTGTCCCACATGCTCGATTTTATAACATGCTACATACCCTATATATTCACATGTTCACATGCTGTTCCTTTATATGTTTTTAGTTTTCTTTCATATTCCCATGGTACCTTTACATTATTCTTGTCCTGCTTTTAGTGCTTTACTTTAGAGTTGCTATAATTTGCATGCTAGTTTTATTCATAGTTTGGCTTCCTTTGTGGTACTTGCTATTGGGGGTCTGACCCCACTGGTTTTGTTTGGCCAGATATGGTAGAGATGTCCTAGGATCTTCTGTACCTTCCACTTATTGGTGATTACCCAGAGCACCAGAGTACCCGAGTAGGTTCCTTCTTTTCGCCTACTAGTTATGTATATTATTCTTTTGAGGCTTTTTGCCACCGGGCACTTGTTTAGCTCATGTTTGGACTTGACATTTAATCTACGAGTTTAGACATGATGTGCGTATTCTAGAAACATTGTATTCTAGACTATAGCTAAAGCTTATCATGTATGACTATTACTCTTACTATTTCTTCTCTCTGTATTACTAGCTTCATGATCATTGATATATGATGGTTTGGGACGGTTTACTATTTTATATTCCAGATGATCATACTTCTTGTACATTATTTACTACATGTGATTGAGATATCTAGGATTTTTGATCTAGGAATGCCTGTTGGATTGTAGTAGTGACCCCCATCTATACAGCTTATACATTATTTCGGAGTACTAGAGTACTTTGGTATACGTAGCTGGCCTAGTCCGTCCCTACTTGCCAGTATTCTGGTTCTGGGGCGTGACATAGGTTTTAGTGGTGGCCCATACAGGTCTGATTTATCAGATATATGAGGGTTACTGATGTTTAGATATCTCAGTCACAATTCTCCTTTAATGATATTATTCATATTATTCTATATCTCTGATCCTTTAACCTGATATCTGCCTTGATCGTTGATTTTTCATGTTCCCTCGATTTGATCCTTGTGTCCTTTAACTTTTATGTGCACTGTTCTTAATCCTTTCGATCAGCTTGTTCGGGTTCTGCCGATGGCAGGTCAACATCCTTCTGTTAGGCCAGTTATAGAGCATCAGTCTCAGCATTCAGGGACAGAGTTCAGAGTTGACCCAAGGGCAGAGGTTTCAGTTCAGCATGATCATCCAGCAGTGTCAGTCCTTCCAGAGCAGCCAGAGAATATTGTTCATGAGCTGGTGGGTGTTCTCAGGGGCTTCATGGCGTCAGAGCGACGTTCTCACCCAGTCAGTACAGACAGCCTTGGAGAGGGATGGTGCTCAGGTCTACAATTCTGCGAGCAGCTTCAGGCGTCTCCATCTCCCGTACTTTTATGGTATAGAGGATGCGATTATGTCTGATGCTTGGCTTCAGGATACTAAGGCCATTCTGGAGGCGACAATAATTCTGGCTATAGAGTGTGTGGCAGTTGTCAGATTGCAGCTCTTGGATTTGGCCTGCGACTGGTAGGCGGCTCATGAGGTGTCTCTTGTGGCGCCTTTTGCTTGGGTAGATTTCCGCGAAGGATTTCAGACTCGCTATTTTGATGTGGTATCGCGTTATGGTCTGCAGCAGAGTTTTATTGGTCTTCGGCAGATGAGCAGGACCGTTGATGGCTATGCGACGGAGTTTAGCAGGCTCAGTCGGTTTGCCCCTTCCTTAGTGGCAACCGAGTTGAACCGAACGAGAAGGTTCCAGCAGGGACTTCATCTGGAGATCATTCTGGCAGTTGAGCAGCATAAGTTCTAGACTTTTGATGCAGTGGTGAGGGCGGCGAAGAGGCATGAGTACACCTCGCAGAGGATAGTGGATAGAGTCGGAGGCCAGAAGAGGTCTCATATTCAGAGGGGATCTTCTCTCCAGTCGTCAGCACCAGCACCAGCAGTCAGGACATTGGAGAATGGATATGGATCACCTAGAGGAGCAATTCCAGCATTTTCCTTTCAACAATCATCTCAAACATATCCTCAGCAGCAGATATCATCTTCATCTATTAGATGTTCCTATTGCGGGAAGTCTAGGCATGTACTTTCTGAGTGTCGTAGGGCACATGGGTTGTGCTTGGTCTGTGGAGCTTCAGACCATATGATGAGATCTTGTCGACGGAGGGCTAGTTCTTCCTTAGTACATCTAGATTCACCGGCTACCCCGACAGTCCAGCATTATAAGGCTCATGTACCGGTTCAGCAGCAGCAGGTCAGAGCAACAGTTCTGAGACATGGGCACGCAGAGTTTGGTATGTTAGAGAAGGTTTTGGCCGAGGGCAGCCATGTTGTAGGTATTGTCCTATTCTTCTTCCACTCTTATTTATTTCTTGGGTTACGCATATTTGGCGAGGTTCTCGTCTCACTCTTCTGTCTTCGTATCTCGAGATACATGATATTTATCACATGTCTCGACTACGAAGATACGTCCTGGGTAGAGTCATGTATTGGACTAAGTCATTGGTACCGACTTACTTTAAGACTTAACCCTATCTATTTGGGAGTCAGCATAAGCCAGCGAGGGCGGGTCCCTACTCAACTGACTCAGGAGACATATTTGTTCATATGCCTCTAGCCCTTCTTGATTGTGGTTGTGTTATTGCTTACGTATTTACTTATATTACTGTTGTCTTTATCTTACCAACATGCCATGCTTTGTTTTGATTGTCATGATTTTTCAGCTCTTTGGTTTGATTTTCATGCTTGACTAGATTTAGAAAATTCTGAGGATAGAATTTTTTTAGTTGTGTAGAGTTGTGAGACATCTCACAGTATCAGTATTTATATACGGATATGTATTTTATAGTGTATTTCGTATTTTCTTGGTTTTCGTAATGCTTTAAAAAATTTCCCAACTTATAGATTTTCTCCTTGGCCGGCATACCGTTAGTATACCGGTGTATACCAACGGCATACCGTTCGGACAGATTTTCCATATTTTAGATATTTTCAATTTTTGATATTTCATGAATAGTATTTTCGATATTTTCGTAAATAGTATTTTGGATATTTTGATGAATAGTATTGAGATATTTTCGTGAATAGTGTAGATGCACCCTATTACCCATTGGATATTTGGTTTTGTTTCGATGGCCACGACTGACTTAAATTTTGACATGGATCACCATCCAATGGTTAAGATTAATTCTCCCTTCTATATATACCCTTCTACTTTCTCTCTCCTTCCTCTTTTCATTCTTTCTTCCTCCCCTCTTCACTTTCATTACTCTTCCTCAAGATCATAGGAAAGCTTGGCCTTGAGGCCTAGAGTGTGGTTTCGTACCCCTCTTGGTGGTGGAGTAGAAGATTAGGCTTGGAGCTTAACCCAGGCAAGTACATCTTGCCAAATTCTTGAACCATATTATTTTGTTGTCAATTTTGTTTTCCTTGGTATTAAATTCTTAGAATTGTCCTAAACTCATTTTGTTAAAAATATTTTCCTTGTTATTCTCGTCTATATGCATGTTTCTAAATTTGGTTAGAACTAGGTCTTGATTTTCTGTTAAAATCCAACATCGACTTAGTAGAAAACTCGGTATCAAGAGTGATACTGGGGTTACCATCATGGATCTTGGTCACATATGCATATATGAGGCCCTCACCTAGCTTGTATACATAGATTTTGAGTTCGATGGGAATCAGAACCCGTTTCGGTATCCCGAGAACCTATTTTTGGAGTATTTTGAGGTATTTATATATCAAATGTTTTAATTTGTGAAAACTAATACTTCCATGTTGTAGAGAATTCAATTCTCTGCGATTTTGGCTTTTAAAAATCCGAATTTTGATTTAAAATGAAGTTTTTATGGCCTAAACAAGTTTTGGCAAATTCTGGGATTTTATTGCTGTCTAGATAATCGAAATTTCGACGAAATTCCGAAGTATACCGACGGTATACCGATTTTCTGTCCAGAACCTTTCTGTATTTGGCCGAAATACCATCGGTATACCGCAGTATACCGCCGGTATACCGAATTTGGCTGTTTTGAGTTGTTTTTTATATATACTGTTTTTGCCCGTTTCTGTCCGTTTTTGAGATTGTTTTTCGAGTGTAATGAATTCTTAATATGATTAGATGACCTTGTATACTTAGAGAATGATTGTACACCTTATATACCCTTGACACTAGCTTATGGTCATATGTTCTTCTATACTCACTATGTATTGTTATGCCCTCCGAGATTTATTATACTTTACAATATATGACATGTTCAATACTTACTTGATAGTGACCCATCGTGGTGCACTCTTGTACATGTCCTTTCCTAGCTCACTAGATAGTGGCCTGTCATGGTGCACTCTTGATTCCAGTACATGTCCCGTTACCTTAGTGGATCGTCGTAACACACACCAGTCTTGATGCTTGTCTTGATATTGTCATGTCTTATTGTGGCTTGTTATAGTGTACGTTCTTGCTTGTCTTGTCTAGTCTCGCATGTCTCATGTCTAGGATGGATTCTGCGGAATGCCACACCTGGAATCCTTGTCACGACCCGCACCCAATACTTGGGCATGAACCGTGTACATGACCACCCTAAGCCGCAGAGTCGGTGGTAGTACGCTGTAACAATATGATGAACAACCACGCAATAAAGATATACCATAAGGGAAATTCAATAACTCTATATCTCAACTCAGCATCTAATAGATAGAAATAAATAGAGCCGTCTCATGATAGATTGTATGATGTCTAAAGCCAAAAATAATCTCAACTACATGTCTCAAAAATCAACTCAAATATCCAGTACAATGTCTCAGTACTAACTAAAATATCTAAGAAAGCGCAGCAGGATCAGATGCTGCGTACTCCTCCTAATAAGCAAAGTCCGTCTCTAACACGTCTCCCAAGTACGAGCCATACTGGTCAGGACACACGACCTCTTCGCAATCACCTAAAATTTGTTTGGTTACCTAGTCAGGATGGAACGAGCACAATTTACTTAATACAGTTTCAATATATGAAAATGACTATATAACAGAGGTTAGCCTTTAGACATATAATTTAGAAAATAAATGAAGAAAAACAGAATGAAACTAAATATCGAAAGCAGTAAATGAAATACAAGAAATACTCACCAACTGACCGACTGAAGTACCTTTGATATGTGACAGGTCTCGGGACAACTACACGATACTGTCTACAATATCTATACTGTATAAAGTAACACGGTCTACATGGTATACTGCAATAAAGAAACACTGTCTACACGGTATAAATACAATAATAATCACTGTCTACACGGTATACACGGTATAAGGTCAGATCACACATCGTTGGTACTTCACCTCCCCTGGCACCACAAAAATATAATCAACATAATTAAAGACTGAAATCACATCTCTACCGACTAACAATGATGCATAGTAAATATCAATACTGAAAACAAGCAATAAACTGTACTCGTCTGGTGTCCTGAGCTGCTGGCACGGGTCGGAGTCCGAATCGAGGTCCCAGTAACCTATTTAAGGAATTTTCAATGTCAAAATATGAAATCGAAGAAGAACTATTCTATCTACTTGGTTTTATACAACCCTTGTTGAACCTCCTGTCACGACCCGCACCCTAGAGTAAGGGCACGAGACGTGGGTACGTCAAGCCTACGCCGCAGTGTCGGCGGTAGAACGCTGTCCTAGGTCTCATGCATCTAACAGTATAAGGCTAAGCAGTTTATACTCCCCGAATGGGGGTGACATAGCAGAATGTAAACTCAATCACATGTAAGGTAGAGCATGATGGAAGACAGATAAAACATGAAATCCAAAAGAGATACAGCAGATAGAAGTCTAAGTGTCTAAGATACACAAACCCAGAAATACATCTCAAAGCTCAAATACAGTAATTCATAAATACAACTCAAGACAACTGAAAATAAACTATGAGCAAAACCCTAGCTATCTATACAACCTCTACTGTGTCTCCTCTAGGCTAGCAGGCAACCTCCAGGCTATCTGTAAAATTTATCAACCGGTCCAGTCAGGACAGGAGCGAGAACAATACATCTCAACAGTTCATAGCAGGTTAGAAAATATAATCATGCAGTAAAGTAAGATACAGGTACTGAAGAAATACAGTATATAAACACAGAGAGAGAGAGAGAGAACTGTAATAGAAATATCTACTATAAGTAAGGAACTAACAGTGGCTAGTGAGTCAGAGTACAGGATAGCACATGTGAACAGAACAGATTTGTACATGATCTACACTAAAGAGTTTCACATGATCTACACTACTATGGAATTGTTCACATGACTACTAGCACTCCCCCGTTTTCCCCAATTAATACACAAGGATCTAAGCAGGTTATGTTATTGTACATGATATCACATGGGGCCCATGAAAGGGTGCACATGATAGTATACATGGGACTCCGTGAATATGAGAGTACATGATTCACAGGAGTGTACATGTATGGTAAAAGCACAGGAGTACATGATGAAAGTGAAACGCATATGACACAATGTACCCGATGCTCCCGAGGGGGATAACATCGTATGAAAAGATCCATATAGTACTAATCCGTGTGACCAACGTGACAGTATCAAGTAAAGTAATTTAGTACAGGAAAATAATTCTAAGCAGGATATGAAATGATCAGAGAATGTACTCGCCTGATAACCTGAACAGCTGATGGGCATAGGGGTCCAACTGAAGCCACAGAGTCCTATTTAAAGCAACACAGGTTACAAGGTGTTCAAGTTGTAAGAAATGAATCTCTACAAGCAATCTATATTATCCTAGGTTCTTCTAAGTCAAATCAACTCTAGGTCAACTCCGGTCAACAATCTAGTCAAACTAGGTCAAGTGTTGACTTACAGTTGACTTTTGGTCAACTGGTCAACTCTGGTCAAACATGGTCAATTCTAGTCTAATTATTAGAGATATAAAGTGTACTTTGTTATTCGTACGTCGAAACTTACGACACGCAAATCGAGAGGAGATGATCAACGGTAAAGTTGATAATCTTATTATAGTGATCCACGTGTCCATCTTATCAATTTCAGTGATGTGAGATCACTGGAATTGACTGAGCTCAGTTTCGTTGTACTAATCCCGAAATACAAATATTATAAGAATTAATTATTAATAAATTATAAAAAGGTTAGACTCAGAGAAATTATCAACAAACATTGTCGGATGATGAAATAAACATTACCAACGTGTCCAGAATGGTCAAATTAGCTAGGATAGCCTACCCATCGGTCCAATTTGGACACAAGGACAAAAAGGTAATTTCGGGTCAAAACGGTATCCGTGTCGGAGCCGTTTTGCACGAAAAATGTGCAAGAAAATAAGTCTATAAAATATAAAAAATTATATGTACACACAAAACTCGAATGACGATACGAACCCAAAGGTATATCCAGAATTGGATTCCGTTGACCCGATCTCAATTTGGTCCGTTGACTAGAACATTAGAATTCCAACTTGCACGGAAATGTGTGCCGGAGCCAATGTTCTCAAAACTCAGCAAACTACATGTCAACGAGTCCAGAATGATGATACAAACTCAACGGTATATCCGAAATTAGATTCCGATGAGCCGATCTCAAAATGACCTGTTGACCCGGATATTGGTATCCGACTTGCACCGAAATACGTGTCGGATCCAATGTCCACCAAAACCTAGCAAATTATATGTCAACGAGTCCATAATGACGATACGAACTCAACAGTATATCCGAAATTGGATTTCGATGAGCCGGCGTCAAAAATTCCCGTTGACCCGGACTGTGGGACCCACTTTGCACTGAAATACGTGCCAGGGCCGACGTCCTCCAAATCTAACAAATTTTATATGAAAACATGCCAGAACGATGCTATGAGTCTACTGGTGGTGTCAGAAATGAAATATGGAGTCCCGTGTTCAAAAATAGAATTTTACAAGTTAGAAATTACAAATTCGGACGGCCAACTTTGGCGTCGAATTCAACCAATCAAACAAGCTCACAATAAAACGAAACTGGAGGGGGTAGTAAGAGGCTTATACCAGCTTCACACAGGAACTGGTAGCACGCCAAATAGAGCTGCGATGGAGGAGGTACAAGCTGACGAAGTTGGCTCCGCGAAACTGTCCAAAATTTATATAATTTAAACGGTCAACTTGGTGGCCGATTTTGAGGCATCAAACTATAAAATCAACGGATAAAAACTTGACAGGAGTGAAGGTGGATATACCAAGATTGTGACGGAGCGAAGAAATCGCCGATCCAACGGTCGAATTTCGCAAAAATTGTACACGAAGTCGCTGCAACGGAACGCGAATTCTGGATCGATCCCGCGCGCGTCACGACAGAACTTCGTGCGAAACGCACGAATCGCCTCGACGGCGCATCCCGGAGGACGGTGGCCGCCATGGGAGTGCTCGCCGGGGGGGGGGGGGGGGGGCGCACGCGCGTGGGGGTCGCCGGAGGCACGGCGGCCGGCGGCGGCACTGTACGTCCGCCCACAGGGCCGTTCCCGGCCGCCCACAGCATGTCTGCTGCTGCTGCAGTGCGGGGCTGCGCTCGCGCTGGCCTGCTGCGGCGTTCGACGACGGTGCTCGGCCTGACGCGGTGGGGGCGACTGCTGTTCGGGGTGGTCGACCGTCGGGTGATGGTGTTGGTGGTGATATGATGGTGGTGATGATGATTGAGGAGGAGGGATGAGGAGATCACTGTGTTGGAGCTGCTGCTCGGCCAGGGGGGACGGCCGGCGGCACTCGGCCACGGTGGAGATCGGGGGAGGTCCGGCCAGGTTGGGCTCGGGCAATGCTGTGTGATGGTGGTGGTTATTATATGGAGATGGTGGCTGGGTGTGTGTGTGGGAAATAATAGGAAGAGAGAGAGAGAGATAATAATAAATGAGAGAGGGTGGGAAAAATATGCTCGTCCTAGATTTTAGGGCCGACTGTTAGGGGGGTGTTGGAGATGTGTGAAAGTAGGGTGGTGAATGGCTATGATATAATTAGGGGAAATCAAATGGCTAGGATTAATTGTTGGAAGCTAGGTCGTTCCTATAGGGATTAAAATCAATAGAATTTTCCAATAAATATTAAAAATAGGTAGAATGAGTATTTAGTATTTTTCAAGGGTAATGAGGCTGAGGGTGATGGAGAGTAACATGGAGCTTGGACTGGGTTCGGTCAAACCGGGTTGGATCAAAATCGGACATGGCGCAATAATCAAATTAAAATAGGTGTTGATAATCATGGGTAAATAAATAGCACGTGGGGATTCCAATAAATGGGACACAAGTGTCATGCGGGTAGTAGGCTCAATGTAGGCCATGTCCATATTTGTGGTTGACAGGTTTTGGTCGACATGGTACCCACAAATCAAGTTGGAAAATGAATGTGACACCGTGGGCTGAAATAAAATCGGGTCACGTGTCAGGAAAGTGGTGTGAAACAAATGGAGCATAAAAGGGTGTGTCTGAGTGGAACAAGAAGGTCATAGGTGAAGAGCGTCTCGAGTAGATCATGCATGATGAGTTGGTTTCAAGAGAATGACTGGTCTGGTGCTCCCAATTCAAAAGTTACGGTAACGTGCTAATAATGATAAAGGAAAAGAGTGGGAAAATTAATTAATAATCAAACGGTCTAAATCGACCCAAAGTTGTGCGAAGCAGAAAGAGTACAAGAGAACAAGTTTGGATGGGACATTATATACCATCATGAAGGTAATCATGTCCACTACAAAACTCGTGAAGAAGGTTTCCAAAGTTGAACATCCCTGACACTCTAAATATCAAAGGCACGGGAAAGTACACTTAAGGATAATTAAACAGAATAATTTATTTATTGAAACTAAATCAATCAGAAAAAAAATCAACCCAAAATTCAGGGTGCTCATATCCTACCAACCTTATAAAAATTTCGTCCTCGAAATTAAAATGTTCATACTCCTTCTAGGTCAAACCCCCACAATCAAGTCCCAGAACTTAAACAAATCATACCATCAAAAAGGACGGCATACAGGGTCATGGCATACGGTGGTAGTGAAATTCTCATCTAGGTATACTAGTCATGCTAAACCAAAACGGTCATAGGTATCAAAACACACAAGCAATCTAGGGTGCTAAACTAGAAAAGTTACAGAGATAACAAATTATCAAAACTGTAAGGCAGTCTACCATCCTATATAAAAATTGGTACTTATCAAAAATAAAATAAAGTTAACTACCAATTATCTGTAAAGGGGTACTATTCAAAGAAAATCACAATCAAAAGTTAAAGAATGAAAGTCAATTGCATTGAAATCCAATCACAATATATATATATATATATATATATATATATATATATATATATATATATATATATATATATATATATATATATATATATATATATATATATATATTTTTATATATATATATATATATATATATATATATATATATATATATATATATATATATATATATATATATATATATATATAGAGTGTTAGAGAAGGAAAATCTAGCATTATGTAAGGTTATGTGGTTCGTGTGTGTATGGGTGTATGTGGACATGTTTATGTGGTTGGATAGTAGGCATGTGTGTGCGTGAAATATACATGAAAGTGTATAGGAGGATTTGGGTTTCAAAACAATAGCTATCCCGTTACACTACTCATGGCATATTGGTTAAACAATCTACAATACACAACCTATTTACACATAACATGCATGGCTAACGATATACATACATACATATATATTTATATATATATATATATATATATATATATATATATATATATATATATATATATATATATATATATAAAGAGGTAGAGATTTAGTTATGTATCTATATACATTATAACATATATGCATAAACTCTATATATATATCCTTATAGACATATGAACATAATATAAAGAGGAAGGGTTAGGTTTACATGGCAGTGTATACTATGTTAGAGTGTGGGTGTCCTTGTACAGGGTTATAGCTTAGTATTGAAAGGTTAAATCCAGTTTTAGTTCAGCATTTACGTATAAGAATCTGAAATAAGCTAACATTTAAACCAGGGTAATATTAACATAATGCAGTTTCAGATTTTTAGGGATTTGAAACATCACAACTAACTTAATGCTCCCAACACATCCTAACATGATGGAGATGAAACCCTAACATTCTATCCATACATTTATCTATGCATGCAGTTCAATATTACATATTAAATCTGAAATCAAACTAAACATTGAAATCAATGTAAAAAAAAATGTTAACATGTATTCAGTTTTAGGATTTGGAGAAATTCGAACATCAACCAACCCAATATTTATCACAACCTAACATGTAAGAGTATAAACCTAACATTATATTCCTACATACAACAAGGTATATAGCTCCAAAATATTACATTTAAAATAACAAATCATTTAAAATCCAGTATTAAGGGTTAATATGCACACAGTCTTAGATTTGACAATTTCAAACACAAAACTCAACCAAAATTTTTTGAATCAAAACCCTGTATATAACATACATGTGCAGTGATGTAAACAACTAATAACATGAAATTTATATTCAATTTACGAATTTAAACTGGAAAAATCAGAGAACCAGAAATATTGGGATTTTGACAATTTAAACATCAACAACATATTAATATGTATTTAGATAGGTGGGAAAATCAAGTGTAGCATGCATACGTGTCAGGCAAAGAGTCTGTGTCCACTATATATTCTCATGTCCCAATATAAAAATCAAATTCTATATCAAAAGCAACATTTAGATTCCTACCAAGATTACAAAGTAGGTGATTGGTGTAATCAAGACAGTTTTATTATTATTTTTATTTAATACAAGAATAATAGCAAGAAAGAAATAACGATAAAATCTGTTTGCTTATTTGTTTAAAATAAGGAACCATTTTGAAACCAGAGCTATAATATCAAATCGAAGATAAGGTCTAGCAAAATTATCGATTCATTGTATTAAGAAGAAATTCATAGCAAAAAGTTACACAAGGTTTATAAAAGCAGCTAAAGCTACTCCTAAGTTAAATAATGAGAAGCAAAACAAAACAAAACAGATAATAATTTTTTTTGAAGGACTGAAACAAAAGTAGAGAAAACATGTTCGAAAATATTTAAGGTACAATCTGATAATCATATGCGTCTATCCAAAATCATGGTACTCTAAATCCTCGTCAGACTAGTAAGCAAGGCTACGATAATCACAAAGTCCTCGACTTAGACACATACCTCTAGAATCGTGGTATTTAACATTTTCGCGATGCCGCTAGCTTGGCTGCGAAAACTTTAAATTCCTACACCCGAGAAATATATCCAAAATCAGACTATATGTCCTCACCATGCTGGCTAATGTGACTATAGAAGACTATATTCCATAACTTAGATGACCTAGCCCATATAATTTCATCTTGACAAAATTTAAATTAAATCAACAATGGATACCCAAAAATTAAATTTATCAACGAACATCAAGATTAAAAAATGAACAAAAATCCATCAAATCATGTAAATACAAACTCGGATGCACAGCTAACATCAAGATTCAAAATTTAACAATCATCCATCAAAATTAATAAATACAAACTCAATTCAACAATAATCCATCAAAATTAAATTCAATAACAGAAAATAAAGATAAATCAAATCAAGGGAAGAAGAGTTTTCAAATCGAAGTAAAAATAAGATTCTCAAGGGTCGTCCCAGGAATCTCTCGAGTGATCCTAACTGTGATTGAGTACCTTCAAAAATATATCCTAATTCTACTGTAGGCTGTAGTAGTACTCTAGTTCGAATACCACTACACAAATTCGACCTGCATGGGCCACCACTAAAAATGTGTCACAACCCGTACCCTAGAGTAAGGGCACGAGACGTGGGTACGTCCAGCCTACGCCGCAGTGTCGACGGTAGAACGTTGTCCTGGGTCTCATGCATCTAACAGTATAAGGCTAAGCAGTTTATACTCCCCGAATGGGGGTGACATAGCAGAATGTAAACTCAATCACATCTAAGGTAGAGCATGATGAAAGATAGATAAAACATGAAATCCAAAAGAGATATAGCAGATAGAAGTCTAAGTGTCTAAGATACACAAACCCAAAAATACATCTCAAAGCTCAAATACAGTAATCCATAAATACAACTCAAGACAACTGAAAATAAACTATGAGCAAAACCCGAGCTATCTATACAACCTCTACTGTGTCTCCTCTAGGCTAGCAGACAACCTCCAGGCTATCTGTAAAATTTATCAACAGGTCCAGCCAGGACAGGAGCGAGCACAATACATCTCAACAGTTCATAGCAGGTTAGAAAATATAATCATGCAGTAAAGTAAGATACAGGTACTGAAGAAATACAGTATGTAAACAGAGAGAGAGAACTGTAATAGAAATATCTACTATAAGTAAGGAACTAACAGTGGCTAGTGAGTCAGAGTACAGGATAGCACATGTGAACAGAACATATTTGTACATGATCTACACTAAAGAGTTTCACATGATCTACACTACTATGAAATTGTTCACATGACTACTAGCACTCCCCCGTTTTCCCCAATTAATACACAAGGATCTAAGCAGGTTATGTTATTGTACTTGATATCACATGGGGCCCATAAAAGGGTGCATATGATAGTATACATGGGGATCCATGAACATGAGAGTACATGATTCACAGGAGTGTACATGTATGGTGAAAGCACAGGAGTACATGATGAAAGTGAAACGCACATGACACAATGTACCCGATGCTCCCGAGGGGGATAATATCGTATGAAGAGATCCATATAGTACAAATCCGTGTGACCAACGTGACAGTATCAAGTAAAGTAATTTAATACAGGAAAATAATTCTAAGCAATATATGAAATGATCAGAGAATGTACTCGCCTGATAAC
Organism: Iris pallida; assembly: GCA_029216955.1. NCBI lineage: Eukaryota > Viridiplantae > Streptophyta > Magnoliopsida > Asparagales > Iridaceae > Iris > Iris pallida. Next base: position 26,815,278 of record JANAVB010021999.1, read on the forward strand.
CTGAACAGCTGATGGGTATAGGGGTCCAACTGAAGCCACAGAGTCCCATTTAAAGCAACACAGGTTACAAGGTGTTCAAGTTGTAAGAAATGAATCTCTACAAGCAATCTATATTATCCTAGGTTCTTCTAAGTCAAATCAACTCTAGGTCAACTCCGGTCAACAATCTAGTCAAACTAGGTCAAGTGTTGACTTACAGTTGACTTTTGGTCAACTGGTCAACTCTGGTCAAACAGGGTCAATTCTAGTCTAATTATTAGAGATATAAAGTGTACTTCGTTATTCGTACGTCGAAACTTACAATACGCAAATCGAGATGAGATGATCAACGATAAAGTTGATAATCTTATTATAGTGATCCACGTGTCCATCTTGTCAATTTCAGCGATGTGAGATCACTGGAATTGACTGAGCTCAGTTTCGTTGTACTAATCCCGAAATACGAATATTATAAGAATTAATTATTAATAAATTATAAAAAGGTTAGACTCAGAGAAATTATCAACAAACATTGTCGGATGATGAAATAAACATTGCCAACGTGTCCAGAATGGTCAAATTAGCTAGGATAGCCTACCCATCGGTCCAATTTGGACACAAGGGCAAAAAGATAATTTTGGGTCAAAACGGTATCCGTGTCGGAGCCGTTTTGCACCGAAAAATATGTAAGAAAACAAGTCCATAAATATAACAACTTATATGTCCACAAAACTAGAATGACGATACGAACCCAACGGTATATCCAGAATTGGATTCCATTGACCCGATCTCAATTTGGTCCGTTGACCAGAATATTGGAATTCCGATTTGCACGAAAATGCGTGCCGGAGCCAATGTTCTCAAAACTCAGCAAACTATATGTCAACGAGTCCAGAATGACGATACTAACTCAAAGGTATATCCGAAATTGGATTTCGATGAGCCGATCTCAAGATGACCTGTTGACCCGGATATTAGTATCCGACTTGTACCGAAATGCGTGCCGGATCCAATGTCCACCAAAATCTAGCAAATTATATGTCAACGAGTCCAGAATGATGATACGAACTCAACTATATATCCGGAATTGGATTCCGATGAGCCGGCATCAAAAAGTCCCGTTGACCCGGACTGTGGGACCCACTTTGCACCGAAATGCGTGCCAGGGCCCACGTCCTCCAAATCTAACAAATTTTATATGAAAATATGACAGAACGACGCCACGAGTCTACTGGTGGTGTCAGAAATGAAATCTGGAGTCCCGTATTCAAAAATAGAATTTTACAAGTTGGAAATTACAAATTCGGACGGCCAACTTTGGCGTCGAATTCAACCAATCAAACAAGCTCACAATGAAACGAAACTGGAGGGGTAGTAAGAGGGTTATACCAGCTTCGCACAGGAACTAGTAGCATGCCAAATGGAGCTGTGGTGGAGGAGGTACAAGCTGACAAAGTTGGCTCCGTAAAACTGTCCAAAATTTATATAATTTAAACGGTCAACTTGGTAGCCAGTTTTGAGGCATCAAACGATAAAATCAACGGATGAAAATTGACAGAAGTGAAGGTGGATATACCAAGATTGTGACAGAGCGAAGAAATCGCTGATCCAACGGTCGAATTTCGCAGAAATCGTGCACGAAGTCGCTGCGACGGAACGTAAATTCTGGATCGATCCCGCGCGCGTCACGACGGAACTTCGTGCGAAACACACGAATCGCCTCGACGGCGCGTCCCGGAGGACGGTGGCCGCCATGGGAGTGCTAGCCGGGGGGGCGCACGTGCGTGGGGGTCGCCGGAGGCACGGCGGCCGGCGGCGGTGCTGTACGCACACCCACAGGGCTGTTCCCGGCCGCCCACAGCATACCTGCTGCTGCTGCAGTGCGGGGCTGCGCTCGCGCTGGCCTGCTATGGCGTTCGACGGTGGTGCTCTGCCTGACACGGTGGGGTGACGGCTGTTCAGGGTGGTCGGCCGTCGGGTGATGGTGTTGGTGGTGATATGATGGTGGTGATGATGGTTGAGGAGGAGGGATGAGGAGATCACTGTGTTGGAGCTGCTGCTCGGCCAGGGGGGGTGGCCGGCGGCACTTAGCCACGGCGGAGCTCGGGGGAGGTTCGGCCAGGTTGGGCTCGGGCAATGCTGTGTGATGGTGGTGGTTATTATATGGAGATGGTGGCTGGGTGTGTGTGTGTGGAAAATAATAGAAAGAGAGAGAGAGAGAGAGAGAGAGAGAGAGAGAGAGAGAATAATAAATGAGAGAGAGAGTAGGAAGAATATGCTCGTCCTAGATTTTAGGGCCGACTGTTAGGGGGGGTGTTGGGGATGTGTAAAAGTATGGTGGTGAATGGCTAGGATTTAATTAGGGGAAATCAAATGGCTAGGATTAATTGTTGGAAGTTAGGTCATTCCTATAGGGATTAAAATCAATAGAATTTTTCAATAAATATTAAAAATAGGTAGAATGAGTATTTACTATTTTTCAAGGTTAATGAGGCTGAGGGTGATGGTGATGGAGAGTAACATGGAGCTGGAACTGGGTTCGGTCAAACCGGGTTGGATCAAAATCGGACATGGCACAATAGTCAAATTAAAATAGGTGTTGATAATCATGGGTAAATAAATAGCACGTGGGGATTCCAATAAATGGGACACAAGTGTCATGCGGGTAGTAGGCTCAATGTAGGCCATGTCCATATTTGGGGTTAACAGGTTTTGGTCGACAGGGTACCCACAAATCAAGTTGGAAAATGAATGTGACACCGTGGGGTAAAATAAAATCGGGTCACTGTCAGGAAAGTGGTGTGAAGCAAATGGAGCACAAAAGGGTGTGTCTGAGTGGAACAAGAAGGTCATGGGTGAAGAGCGTCTCGAGTAGATCATGCATGATGAGTTGGTTTTAAGAGAATGACTGGTCTGGTGCTCCCAATTCAAAAGTCACGGTAACGTGCTAATAATGATAAAGGAAAAGAGTGGGAAAATTAATTAATAATCAAACGGTCTAAATCAACCCGAAGTTGTGTGAAGCAGAAAGAGTACAAGGGAACAAGTTTGGATGAGACATTATATACCATCATGAAGGTAATCATGTCCACTACAAAACTCGTGAAGAAGGTTTCCAGAGTTGAACATCCCTGACACTCCAAATATCAAAGGCACAGGAAAGTACACTTAAGGATAATTAAACAGAATAATTTATTGATTGAAACTAAATCAATCAGAAAATAAAATAAAAATAAAAAAATCAACCCGAAATTCAGGGTGCTCACACCTCCCATAGTCCCTTGTTAGCTATTAGGCTTATTCCTTTAATTACTGCTTTTCTGAAATTAACTGGAGCTAATCTTCCTATTATTAGTATTGGTTCTAGGTTTTGATGCTAGTCTAGGGTCTAGTCTCCTCCATGAACACTAGTGTATCAAAGTTATCTCTCCTAAGTAACTCTTTTGTTGTGAAACTCAAATTGACACCCAAGAGGACACTTGGCTCTAGTCCAATACTCCAGGTAGCAAACCTAGTCACTAATATGCAGGACAGATGACCTGGCCTGAATCATCCATAGTTAGGATGGTATAAGTCATAGTGGTATTGAGAAACACCTTAACTACCAAGTCCTGTTTCTGCATAAGGACACACTTGGTTATCAAGAATTGGTCCAATTTGTATTAAGTAATTTGGTCTTCTAGGGGTACCACCCTGTCTTGACTGGATCTTAGGACAGTGATAGGTAAAGTATTAATTGGTTAAACGTTCGAGCCATAATGCCTACCCTGGCTGTCAGGTACTCTGGTACCTGACTGAATGGTCCAGATGTCCTGCTTCTAAGGCAATCAGTGCTTTAGACCAGGTTGGTCATTATCTCGAGTATCCCCTGTTCTTTCAGGATCATCTACACTATATGGTGATGCTAAGTCAACATTACACACAAAGGGTAAACTACAAATTAGTCCTATTTGACATATCCCTTCTTGGCAACCTGTCCTTAGCAATACCTTGCAAATCAGCCCAAGGGTCCCAGTCTGAAACAGATACTCGAGATACCAGTCTGACTCGGTATCCAAGTCATATATGAAGTTGTGAGTGATTTCTGAATTACCCGATATGGACTCGATTTGATACGATACCAAGATCAGTATCTCAGGATTTGGGATCAGGCATTGCCTATAACATTCGACACCATGGTCATTTACAGCCGGATGTCAAACTCCTGTTTTATATATATACCAATCCTAAAGCTGAACCTAGGTAGTTTACATGTTTACCTATATGATTTGAACTTAGTACACTAAAGGTTCCAACCCAAGTTTATCTATTTGGCACGCCCAATCTTACACTCGTATCAGGTATCTGTCTGATACCTGATTATTATGATCCATCGAATCTGTTCTTGGTGTCATACCATATCAACTCGGTATCCACTGATCTACTAGCGAGTATCAACTGATACTCTTCGAGTATCAAATGATACTCTTCGAGTATCAACAGGGTATAGATGGGTATGATACCGAGGCTTTCTATGAAACTTAGTATCGGATATGGGTGAGTATCTACCTATTGATTCAGTTTATGGAAATGTTAATACTCCTTTATGTGTTTCATCCCCTTTCTTCAAACAACTATCTCAGTTAAGGTTCCCCCTCTCCTCTAGTCTACTGAAGTATTCGACATACGACAGGATTAGACATGTGTAAAGAAGGGTTTACATACCTTCCTTGAATCCCATGCTAAAACTTCTGATATGGGGAGGGTTCCTCGATCCTGAGTTAGTGGCAGGGAACGCTAGGGCTTCTTTCTCTTCTTCTTTTGATCGAACAGAAATCAGAAATCCCCTAACCTTATATATAAATGAAGAGGATAAGGGTTCGATTTCATTTGAATCCGATAGGGTTTATCAGTTGGGATTTAACTCCTACTCGAATTTGAATTCTATTCAAAGGCAAAGGATTTGGCTGAGATTTGCCTCAGGATTAACTATTCGAAATTAAAAAAATAATAAACTCTATCGTAGAGGATCAAACCGATAGAGTTTTGCTCTCCAGCTTCAACTTGGCCCCTTTTATAAATAGCCCCCTTGTATTTGACATTTTGCAAGAATATAACCCTCCTAATTTGACATGTGTATAGATACATATATATGAAATTAACATCTATCTACCATTATCATTAGATAAATAAATAAATAAAAATTTTATATTGGGACTTACAATCCTGAATGAAAATGTTAGGAATTATACAACTAGCAAGGTGAGATTTTTCCGGTTAATTGCACCCCTTATTTCATAGTCTTATATATATATATATATATATATATATATATATATATATATATATATATATATATATATATATATATACTAGGGATTTGGAGCTATCTGTCATGATGAGCACACTTCCAGCACCGTCGAGTGGGGCACCTCTTTTGGACACATGTATCTTACTACAGTGTGTCTGCTATACTTATTTTTCTTTTGTCATGGATCAATCGGGTAGTCTGCAGGGCAGGTAACTGGAATTGGATTTCTCAAACTTGCACATGTTAGTGATTAGGATTATGACAACCCTAGTTAGCTAAAGTATCAAGTCGTACTTATTGCTTCGCCGCGATTGATGAATGGTGTCCATTCCTGTTTAGTCTAGTCTTGCTCCAGTTTATCTTATTACAGTACTTAGCTTCCTGCTATTTTCTCACATGCTATCATTTCTGCTACAGTCTTGATTTTACTACATGTCTCGCATGCTTGTCCTTACCACTTATCCCATATGCTCGGTTTTATCACATGCTACATACCATGTATATTCACATGCTGTTTCCTTATATGTTTATAGTTTTCTTTCATATTTCCGTGGTACCTTTACATTATTCTTGTCCTGCTTTTATTGTTTTACTTTAGAGTTGCTATGATTTGTACACTAGTTTTATTCATAGTTTGGCTTCCTTTGTGGTACTTGCTATTGGGGGTCTGACCCTACTAGTTTTGTTTGGCCAGATATGGTAGAGATTCCCTAGGATCTTCTGTACCTTCCACTCGTTGGTGATTACCCAGAGCACCAGAGTACACGAGTAGGTTCATTCTTTTCGCCCACTAGTTATGTACATTATTCTTTTGAGGCTTTTTGCCACCGAGCACTTGTTTTTCTCGTGTTTGGACTTGACATTTAACCTACGGGTTTAGACATAATGTGCGTATTCTTGACTATAGCTAGAGCTTATCATGTATGACTATTACTCTTGCTAGTTCTTCACTCTGTATTACTTGCTTCATGATCATTGATATACGATGGTTTGGGATGCTTTACTATTTTATATTCTAGATGATCATACTTCTTGTACATTATTTACTGCATGTGATTGAGATATCTAGGATTCTTGACCTAGGAATGCCTATTGGATTGTAGTAGCGACCCCCATCTATGTACAGCTTATATGTTATTTCGGAGTACTGGAGTACTTTAATATATGTAGCTGGCCTGGTCCGTCCCTACTTGCCAATATTCTGGTTCTAGGTTGTGACAATAGGTCCGCAAGTATGTCTTCCTAGACCTAGTCTCCTCGGCTATGGCTTCACTGGCCATATTGCATGGCTTGTTCTTCTTCTTCTTTCCCTGTGACTTGGAAGTAGAAAAAGTAGGTTTTGAATCCATATCTTGAAGAAGATTAAGTTGGATTCATATGACCTCACCACACTGAGTAGTAAGTGGTACTAGCCCAGCTGTTTGATCATGAACCCGGAAAAGATTGACAACTTGTAACGTCACCCTTAGTATTAGTAGAACACCGTCTTGAACTTCAACTGCAGGGAGATCCCCAAACTGTAGAGAAACCAGATTTACAGACATCTGCTTCTCATCTATATACAGCGTGATAGCCTTGGAATCCAATAACTGCTGGATATGATTCTTCAATATGTAACAATCCTTCGTAGGGTGATGTAATATCGATGATAGAAGCAGTATTTTGGGTCATCGGTCCGTCCCACTTCATCTGGCCTACGAGGGGGTGGAAGCTGCAATTTGTTACCCTTTGTGAGTATGTAGAAGATGTCCAGTGTAAGGTCCTCATTAAAAGTATATTGTTGTTTAGGTTTTGGAGCAGTTGGATCTTTTTGTTTAGGCTGGAAAGCAGCCGCGAAAACATCCACCGTAAAGGATTCCTTCCCTTTATTAGTTTTTTCAGAAGTATTGCTACTCTGGGGACGCTTTCCTTTGTCATTTGGCGACTTGAGCCCGATCAGATGTAAAACTTGGACAAAATTTTCTGCCTTCGCAACGACAACGATAAAAGTTGGCCAATCATCATAATCACCAGGTCCTATACAAAACCTGACTGTAGGTAAGACGCTGCTCTGACAAGTATCAATCAATACAGGATGAGGAGTCCTAGGGTATAATTTCATGGTGAGTCGCCTGAATCGTTCAATGAATTCTCGAGCTGGTTCCTTATTATCTTTCTTTGTTGTAATAAGCTTTGACATAGAAACATCGTCTGTCCTTCATAGAACTAGTAAGAAATAGTTTCTCCAAGTCCTTGAAGGTCTTGATGCAATCATCAGGCAGACTGCAAAACCATTCAAAGGCTACCCCTCTTAATGTGTCATTGAACAATTTAGCCACAGTACATCATTCTTTGGTATATAGATTGTTTGAGAATAAAAGTATGTCAGGTGCTGCCGCGGAGAACCTATTCCTTCCTATGGAAACAGAGACCGAGGTTTGTATTTTGGAGGACAAACCACATCATCCCATTCTGGAGGACAAGGCTGCAACATCCCTATCTTGTATAGTTGATTTTTTGAACTCATGAAGTCTAATCAAGCATTGATATCTTGAATAGCTTCTTGAGCATCGACTGTCTGATGCAAAGAAGTCGATTGTGTGATAGTTGGTTGGATTTGCTGCATCACTGGCATGGAAGCACTTCCAACTATCGGAGAAGAAGCTGAATTCAAAGTCAGTACAACTGCATCTTGAGCCACATGAGGTGGGATAGGCTAGTGAGATTGGTGCAGGGCTGCTTGCATGTTTATTGTTGCTTGCATCTACCACATCATCGTCATAACATTCTGTAGCATGTTCTCGAGATTAACAATTCTTTGACGATCATTACTATCTCCTTCTTCATTACCAGTCATATACACTGATGATGTATTTGAACTGTCAGATGGAGAAGTATGCAACAAAGCATTACTAGAATTAGTATCGCTGGAGTCTGACTTTGAGACGACATCATCTCTAGGTTCACCAGAAATACTATTTTCTGAAGTTTAAGGTTCTCTGTCATCAGAGCGGTATGTAGAATGATAAAAAAAAGGGATATTAGTACCCCCAGTCATGAGAACATCATTGTCTTGTCCTGGAGCTTGAAGAATGCCAAAAGAATGTCTAAATCAGAAACGAGTTCCTCGATAAACACCCTCTGGTGAAGGAGTTCGCTGACCTCCTCTGGATGAAGAGGAAGAAGAGACCTGGTCATCTCCGTGGCCTAATGTTGTATAAACCGAGGCCACCAGTAATTTATCTTCGTCATCAGAAAGTTGTCGTCCAGATTGAAAGACAGATTGTCTAACCAGTTAATCAACTATCTTTGAGCAGTAACAGTCGATAAAAATCTTAGCACAGTAATGTCCTCGAGGAGACACAACTGTGTTTGATGACATCTTCGTTGATTTACGTTTATGACCTCATTTCCCTTCTTATGCACTTGGATAGAATCCACGCATGGAAAAGTTGGTTTATGAACTCGTCGACCTATTTTATGTACTTGGGAGCACCCAGTACTTAGGTCTTGAGTATTTTTTCCATGTGGACTAATTTAGTGCTCATTGGGAAGCAATGTGCATGAGTCCACAACATGTGGAAGGAAAGTCCATCGATGACTAGGGCACATAGGATCCAGTTTGTACAATTTGCCATTGCTTGCATTGTACGACACGAAGAGGCGCATGACTTGGGGCCTCTTCTTGACGCATAGAACTGGTCGAAAAGGAAAGTGGAAAATAGATTTTTTTTTTCTCACCCAATTATGCGTCAAGAGTTCTATATGCAGCAAAACTCTTCTTCTAATTAACCAAGTGTGGGGAAGAAGTTCCAACACTCAAGTCTTTGGCATCATAGTATTTTCCTCTGTCAAAGCTCAAATATTGTACATTTTCCCCCAAACTTGGGGCAGGTACTTCTGTCTTGGACAACAGCTTTATTATTAGGCGCATAACTCCTATGTGCCTTCCCAACATTCTGCTTCTTGTGGGAAGCACAAGATTTAGTTGATGGCTCACAGATAGAGTCCTTCTTAGATGCATAATAGGCTTTATGCACCTCTACAACAGAAATTTCCTTGGAAGCAGCAGTGGACAAAGACCCGAAAGCAGGTATAGTGGAGGTAGCTCAGATCCTTTTGAGCCTCTACAACATTCTCTATACCCTCCCTCATGATGGTATCCCAGATCCTTTTGTGCCTTGACCTGGAGTCGTTGTGCCTTGATTATGTCCCAGACTAACTCATAAAGTTGTGCTCCATCTATATGCAAAGACTCGAAAGCAGGTATAGTTGAGGTAGCTCCTCGAGCTGAAGGTAGAAGGGTAGAGGATAAGTGAAGTACGTGTAGGCAACTCTAGAGGGTGGGGGGTTGAATAAAGTATGTGTCGATAATACCCAATTAAAAATAACTCTATTCAAGTCCATCCAACAGAAATAATAATCAGAATATAAGTGCGGAATATAAATAGAGATCAGAGAAGCATACGCAGACACAACAATTTTTAACCTGGTTTCCCTCGTGGAGGACTAGTCCAGGCCTGAGAACTCTAGCTCAGGATTGAAATCCACTATTTGTGAAATAGCGTACAACCACGTGCCTTTACTCAGAAGAGCACGCCAACTTCTTACAGATTCGCAGATGGCGAGACTTGGAATTGTCCAAGTGACTTCTTTTGAAACTCTTGCACACAAACTTCTAGTTGACACACACTGAGAACCTTAGGAGCTTGGAAAGTTTTGTGGCTAGTTAGATGAGAAGAATAAGCTCTTGAATGTATAGGCTATAGAAGAAGAGAAGATGAAAAGATTGGGTGATTGAAAAACAGAGAAATCAAGGCCTATATATACTAGTCTAGAGAGGCAGAGTTCGGCCAGAACTCTGTCCCAAATATTCAAATATTTAGCCGTTGGACAACTAGCAACCAACAAACCCTAAAAATCAGGTCCTAAAATTAAGGAGGCAAAGTTCGGCCCGAACTTTGTGTGGGGCAGAGTTCGGCCCGAACTCTGTCTCCTAGGGGACAAAAAGTTCAAGTGGGCTTTTTGTGCTTTGCAGGTTTTGGAGTTTGTTTGGTGGAGCTTGGGTATTAAGTCTAGGGTTGAGGTACTCAGTGCGACTCAACTTACAATAGCCTAGACTCAATAAAAGGAAAAAATACAGACTCAGATTACAAGTAACAGCAGCACTGTCGAAGATGTCTGTCTTGAACTGATATGTGATGACGTTCTGTTTTGGAGCTTGATGTGTCAAGTTGGATTATAACAGATACCGTCTTGTTAATTATCAAGATTAGGTTGACTGCGATCCAATTTGGGTTAACAATCTCCTCTATTTTGATAATCGACAAAAATACGATATTTGTATGTCGCAACGTTCATACCTGGACACATAGAATGAAGACAGTAGCTCCCCCGTAGATGAACATGTCGTCTCCCCTGTAAATAGATATGTCCTGTGACAAGTTCTAATCCAAGCAAGCACAATATAATATATATAGAAGCTCAAAGCACATATCAAGTATTCCCAAAGCAAATATCAAGTATTCTCCCCCTTTGTCATTTAGCAAAATGAACTAATGGCTCCCCCATAAACATAGACAAAGTGAATACATGCAATCACACAACTAGGAACCATAATCATAAAGAGAGAAAGTACTAGCAGTTTGAGAACTCACAATAAACCGAAGTGCATAGTTTTGAAAAAAATATAATGCATGAAGGAAATAGAAATACTACATCAAAAAGTTTTAAAAACTACTACATAAAGCATAATGAAACTATAGCCTAACATCAGCAACATCAGCAGGTACTAAACCACGACCATCATGGAGCACGGGATGGACCAGCAGAGTCTGAAGGGTCGCTGGCAGAGCGACGAGGGTCAATAATGGCTGCGTCAGGGTCCAGATACCGCCTGACCCATGCGTTGTCAATACAGTAACCTTTGCGAGAAGGGTCCCGTAAAATAGGGAACGATATAGTAGGATGGGTGGCCAGGGTGTACTGGAGGTCATACAGCGAGTTGCTGATAGCACTCATCTGAAGGGTGGTGCGGTAGTCCAACAGGGTCCAGCGGTCGTCTTCCAAAGAAAGCGATCGTGCAACATCGCATGGATGGATTCAAGAGTAGCAGGAGCATCAGGAGCATCAGAGTCAGAGGATGTAGCAGCAGTAATAGTCCGACGTGCCTTGGACAGAAAAGCAGGGGCAGGTAGGAACCGACAGTCATCAAGAGGGATGTTGAAGGCACGAAAAATCTTTAGAAGGTACATAGCATAGACTAAGGATTTTGGTTTTGGTCTCGCACGAATCATCCAATCCATCATCGTACGAAGGAAGTTGAATGGAAGAGAAAAGTGAAGATGATATAGAGCCGATATCTCAAGATAAGTGACTTCATCGGTAGATCCAATTTGGGCAAGATCGAGGAAAAGATGATTCAATGGAGTTCATAAAAATAGTTGTTGAGATATTTGGCTCGAAGCTTGCGAGGACGTGTGTTAGGAGAAAAAAACGCATCCTTGAAACCTCAAGAGTGGTTTCACCGGGAAATTGGAACTGCCGGGCATCAACAAGTTTTTCCCAAGTGTTTGGTTCCGGGAGGTCAAGGTAATCGACAAGTTCGAAATTGTCAAAGGATATATCAATGTCGGCGATACGAGAATAAATCCTAGTTTCGTCATGAGTTAAATTACAGTAAAACATATGTATGGCATTGAGATAGACACAAGACGAAGTTGTGACAAGTTCATTGAGGCATAAATCGTGAAAAAGTGCGTCATATGCCGAAAAAATTGTGAAGTTTATCGGATGGCCCGGGAACACACTACATGAGCGAAAGTCCGTGTACCACTCATTGGATGCATCCAATGAGACAAAATTTTGCTCATTGTAGGTGTTGGGATTTGGTGGAGGTGGTGGATTGAACAAAGGATGACTTGGAGGAGGAGGAGGGTTAGATGAAGATGCCCCCTCACTTCTCAACCTCTTTCTTCTACCAAATAACTTAGGAGCCATTGATAATGAAAAGATGAATTTGAAAGATATGAAAAATAAGAGTTATACCTCACAAAAGTAGATGGAGATGGAAGAGATTCACCAAAAACACTTAATTCTTGAGTTTGGGGAAAAATAGCCCTAAGATTTGAGTTTTCTAGGGTTAGGGTTTGAGGAGAAAGGGTTTAGATGGATGTAGAAGAAGAGAAAAGTGATATGGGAGAGAGAGAGTTCGGGTATATGAGCAATAGGGCCAGCAGGTTGGGTTAAATCGTGGCCGTCAGATCAAAAATTGGATGGCCAGGAGCAGCTGGAGGTTCTGGAAGCAGGCACACAGAGTTCGGCCTAAACTCTGTGTAGGGTAGAGTTCGGCCCGAGTTCTGTGGCTCTGGCTCCAGAACCCCAAAATAGAAAAATAGTTTTGATGAATTTAAAAAAATCTTGAATGAAAAATAATGAATGATATAAGCCATATAATAGTGTAGCCATATAATAGTGTAGCCATATAATAAATTATTGTTAAAACAATAATCATCACAGTAGAACAGCCCCAGGTTAGCTGTAGGGGCCGGATCCCAGCTAGCGGTAGTCCGAGGACTAGTGCACCGTGTCGCTTAGGCTTTTACGCCTTGTTGTCAAAAGGGCCCTTTCGGCTTGTACCCAAAGCAGTGTCCCCATGAACGATATATGTTATAACCTTTGTTCATGCAGGTACACATTATTGTATGACAGATTCATCCAAAATTCCTAACTCTCGACAAAGAAAATTGAAGCGCTCTTCGGCTAGTGGCTTTGTAAAGAAATTCGCTAGCTGATGTTCAGTGTCAAGGAATTCTAAGTTAATAGTGCCGTGCTGTTGATGATCACTCAAGAAATGATGTCTAATATCTATATACTTTGTGCGTGAGTGACATACTGGGTTTTTGGTCAAATTTACTGCACTAGCGTTATCACCGAAAATAGGTATGTGCTTGAATAATAAGTTATAGTCTTCAAGAGTTTAATTCATCCACAGAATCTGTGCACAACAACGACCAGCTGCAATGTACTCAGCTTCTATTGTGGATAGCGCGACAAAATTCTGCTTCTTGCTAAACCATGAGACTAAAGCCTTTCCTAACAAATGACACATGCCGCTGGTACTCTTACGGTCGACTTTGCATCCCACAAAATCAGCATCGAAATATCCGATTAAGTCAAAGGAAGTGGTTTTGGGATACCACAAGCCTGTCGTAATCGTTCCTTTAAGATATCTAAAGATATGCTTAACAGTGGTCATGTGTGATTCTTTAGGATTAGCTTGATATCTAGCACATAAGCAAACGCTAAACATAATATCGGGACGACTAGCAGTTAAATACAATAGACTACCAATCATACCTCGATACTTACATTGATCGACCGATTTGCCGCTTTCATCAGGTTCCAACTTTGTTGTAGTAGCCATAGGAGTGCTGATAGGTTTGATGTTGTCAAGCTCAAACTTTTTCAGCATGTCCTTTGTATACTTCGACTGACTGATGAAGACGCCTTACGAGTATTGTTTGATTTGCAGTCCAAGGAAGTAGTTGAGATCCCCCATCATGCTCATCTCAAACTCGTTCTGCATATACTAGGCATAATCTTTGCATAGACCCTCATTACTAGACCCAAATATGATATCATCTACACAGATTTGTACTAACAGAATAGTGTCATCAAGAGATTTTAAGAAAAGTGTAGTGTCAATTTTTCTTTTTGAAAAACCTTTATTAAGTAAGAAAGTACTAAGGCGTTCATACCAAGCTCGAGGAGCTTATTTCAGGCCGTAAAGAGCTTTCTTAAGTTTAAAAACATGGTCGGGAAATTTATGATTTTCAAAACCAGGGGGTTGCTTAACAAAAACCTTTTCTTTAAAAAAATCATTTAGAAAAGCACTTTTTACATCCATTTGAAAAAGTTTAAAGTTTTGGAAATTTACAAAGGCCCAAAGCATCCGAATAGATTCAAGTCGTACAACATGAGCATACGTCTCATCATAGTCGATACCCTCCTCTTGGTTGTATCCTTGAGCTACGAGACGAGCCTTGTTGCGAGTGATCGAACCGTCCTCATAACTTTGTTGCGAAAAACCCATTTGGTACCAATGATTGAATGATCAGCAAGTATAGGAACAAGTTCCCAAACCTGATTTCGTTCGAATTGGTTGAGTTCTTCTTGCATTGCAAATATCCAAAATTCATCGTTAAAAGCTTCTAAAATATTTTTAGGTTCAATTTGAGAAATAAAAGCAGTACTAGCAATAGAATCTCTTAAAGAAGATCGAGTAGTTACCCCTTTCGATACCTCACCTATTACCAAGTTTTCAGGATGTGAAGGTTTAAATTGGAACTTCTTTGGCAAGCTCTCCAGAGAACTGGTTTTGGGTGGTGTATCCACATGAGTGGAAGTTGATGGTTCATCATCATCGGGAATGATAACTGTACTATTGTCCACATCAAAAGTTATATTAGTAGACTCTTCAACAATCATGGAGCGTTTGTTGAACACTCTATATCTCTTACTCTTGGCAGCATAACCAAGAAGAATACCTTCATCAGCTTTGGCATCAAACTTGCCTAAGTTGTCTTTGGTATTCAGGATAAAACAACGACAACCAAATACTCGAAAGTAAGAAACATTTGGAGTTCTACCAAACCAAATCTCATAGGGTATTTTCTTTGAAATAGGTCGAATCAAAACCTTATTCAAAATATGGCACGCTGTGATGACAGCTTCTGCCCAAAAATATTTTGGAAGAGAAAATTGATTCAGCATGACTCTAGCCATATCGCCAAGAGTCCTATTCTTTCGCTCTACAACACCATTTTGTTGAGGAGTTCTAGGACAAAAAAACTCATGATTAAAGCCATTTAAATCACAAAACTTTTCAAAATTAGAATTTTTGAATTTGCCACCATGATCACTTCGGATACGAGTAATCATGTGACCTTTTTCGTTTTGGACATTTTTAACAAAAACTTTGAAAACTAAAATAGTATCACCTTTATTTGCAAGAAAGAAAACCCAAGTGAATCTTGAAAAGTTATCAACAATTACGAAAGCATAGAGTTTTCCGCGAAGACTGGCTACTCTACTAGGACCAAATAAATCCATATGGAGTAATTGCAAAGGTCGAGTGGTACTTATAGTGTTGATGGATTTAAAAGAAGATTTGGTAGCCTTATTCTTTTCACATTCGGCACATACCGTGTCCTTTTTGAATGTGATTTCAGGCAATCCTCTTACTAGCTTCTTGATAGATAGTCTTGATATGGTGTCCATGTTAGCATGACCAAGTCGCTGATGTCATAATAGCCTTTCATCTTTGTGGGCGTAAAGGCATCTACCTGTACTGTTAGTATCTCTAGATAGATAAAAAATATATATATGTTATCTTCCTTTATCCTTTCAAACGCGATATCTCCAGATGATCTATCATAGATAAAGCATTTAGTTTTACCGAAGTTAATATCATATCCACGATCAGCAAGATGACTAATACTGAGCAGGTTATGCTTTAACTCGGTCACTAAACAGACATCCTTAATAACAGGAGAAGGAGGATAACCAATTATACCGTTACCTATGATATAGCCTTTCAGATTGTTTTTAAAGGATACATATACTTTTCTTTTCATCGATAGTGTTGTGAATAGATTAGCATCTCCAGTTTATGTCGTGAACACCCACTATCGAGAATCCATTTGCTTCTAGTTTGAGAATGAAGGTCCACCTACACCATGAGTAGATGTGACCTTTGGTACCCAGATTCTTGTGGGTCCTGAAAAATTAGTCTTCGGTACCCATGCATATAGATTAATATCTACTAGTTTTTTAATTCTATACTATGGTGATATGTGTCCATGTAAACCACAGTAAGTACATGTAGCATGCATATTGGTGTTGGGTGCAGGATGATAGTGATGTCTATATGTGGGTGTAGGATGATGATAACTATGTGTAATAGTAGGATGATGATAATAATTATGTATAGCAGCAGGATGATTATAACTACGTGTGTGTGTTTTACGTATTGCATGGGAGTAGGTGTACATAAAGGCATATTTTTGTGTGGTATATGGATGAGTGTTCTTGTAATGGCATGCTCTCTTGTGTTGAGCCGTCTGGTGTTTAGTGTAAGTGTTGTGATTATGAGACTGAGTTTGAGGTTGAATAACCTGTTTACCCAGTCTAATCTCTAATTTCTTAGAGGCAACATGTAACTCATCACATTTAGCAGTAAGACAATTTATTCTACCAGTAGCAATCTTGTACTTGTTTTTCTCTTCAGCAAGTTCTTTATTTAAAGCAGTGATAACATGTGTTTACTTCTCAATAAGAGATTCGGCATCGAGTAAGCTTAACTTAAGCTTAGATACCTCCTTAGTGTTTTTCATGGATGTAGTGTTTCTAACAATTTTTAATAAGCATGAAAGTCTATGGATCTCGGCTTCATGAGCCGTAAATTTATCCTTAGCATGTTTATATTTGTTATTAGCCTTTTTGTGGTCTTCAAGTAGATCAATAAAGGCATCACCTAGTTCATCAAAATAAAAGTCGTCAAAAGAATCATTTGCCTTATCTGAAGTTGCCATTAGGCAGACGTTTGCTGTGTCATGCGAAGAGTCCTCTTCTTCGTCTGAATCAATGGCCTCGCTTTCGTGCCAGATGCTAGTGTTGGCATAATTTCTTGAGGTTGGATTCTTGTACGGCTTTTCGTATTTGCTTCCTTTCTTTGCTACAGGATAATCTTTTCTGACGTGTCACGTCTTCTTGCATCCGAAGCAGGTGGGTTCTTCCTCATCATCTTTTTGTTCCTTCTTCCTTCGGTTGAAGCATAGGAACTTCTTGAAATTTCGAACCATGAGTGCTTGATCGTCACCTTCGGAATTGTCGTCATCTGTTTCCTCTGTGATGGTTCTTCGGCGATGAGTTCTTAAGGCAATTTCTTTTTCCTTTTGGAGCAGTTTCTTCAAAGTCTTTGAGGTCGAGCTCATGCGTCATCAGCTTACCCATCAGAGTTTCTAGTGACATAGTCGTAAGATCATTTCCTTCGATAATCGCCGTGACCTTAGGGTTCCAGATCTTCGACAATCCTCTTAGCACTTTGCTTATCTTCTCATGGTTGGAATATAATTTGCCAAGGGAAGATAGAGGGTTGACGATGTCGAGGAATCTGGTAAACATCTGAGTAATTGTCTCATTTGTCTTCATTTTGAATGCCTCGTATTCTTGTGTCAGACGACTGATCTTTGATTCTTTAACCTGTGTGGTTCCTTCATGAGTCACCTCCAGAAGCCTCCATATTTCGTGTGAGGTGGAGCATATAGAAACCCTGTTGAATTCAGTCCTGTCTATTGTACAAAAGAGAGCATTAATAGCCCTAGCATCTAGACTTGCCTGTTTCTTTTCCTGGTCATAATATTTGTCGTCGGGTTTTTCAACAAGAGTCCCCTCGACAGCTATTCTGGCAGGCTTTTTGTAACCATCCGTGACGATGGTCCACATATCAAAGTCTACAGACTTAAGATTAAAAACTCATCCTAGTTTTCCAATAGGTGTAGTTAGTTCCGTCAAATAGGGGTGGCCTATTTGTGGACTATCCCTCACCATAGTTGGAAAAGGTAGGTTGTGTGGTTGCCATGGATCAGCTCAGCTCTTAGGATGTTAATCCGATATAAGAGAACAGAGCTCTGATACCAATTAAAGTACGTGTAGGCAACTCTAGAGGGGGGGTGAATAGAGCATGTGTCGATAATACCCAATTAAAAATAACTCTATTCAAGTCGACCCAACAGAAATAATAATCAGAGTATAAATGCGGAATATAAATAGAGATCAGAGAAGCATATGCAGACACAACAGTTTTTAACCTGGTTTTCCTCGTGGAGAACTAGTCCAGGCCTGAGAACTCTAGCTCTGGATTGAAATCCACTATTTGTGAAATAGCGTACAACCACGTGCCTTTACACGCCAACTTCTTACAGATTTGCAGATAGCGAGACTTAGAATTGTCCAAGTGACTTCCTTTGAAACTCTTGCACACAAACTTCTAGTTGACTCGCACTGAGCACCTTGGAAAGTTTTGTGGCTAGTTAGATGAGAAGCATAAGCTCTTGAATGTATAGGCTATAGAAGAAGAGAAGATGAGAAGATTGGATGATTGAAAAAGAGAGAAATCAAGGCCTATATATACTAGTCCAGAGAGGCAGAGTTCGGCTAGAACTCTGTTCCAAATATTCAAATATTTAGCCATTGGACAACTAGCAACCAGCAAACCCTAAAAATTAGGTCCTAAAATTAAGGGGGTAGATTTCGGCCCGAACTCTGTGTGGGGCAGAGTTCGGCCCGAACTCTGTCTCCTAGGGGACAAAACGTTCAAGTGGGCTTTTTAGGCTTTGTAGGTTTTAAATTTTGTTTGGTGGAGCTTGGGTATTAAGTCTAGGGTTGAGATACTCAATGTGACTCAACTTACAATAGCCTAGACTCAATAAAAGAAAAAAAAATATAGACTCAGATTACAAGTAACAACAACACTGTCGAAGATGTCTGTCTCGAACTGATATGTGATGACGTTCTATTTTGGAGTTTGATGTGTCAAGTTGGATTATAACAGATATCGTCTTGTTAATTATCAAGATTAGGTTGATTGCGATCCAGTTTGGGTCAATACCGGTCACCTCTTGACCCACTAGAGGGAAAGAGGATGCTCCCTAGGAAACCACCATACTAGGAGTGCGGCCTCGCTTATTCCTTCTTCCCTTTGACATTCTTTGGAATGGAGGAAAGAGAAGATAAGTGTCCAAGAAGAGGCTGAAGAAAAAAAATAAAGATAGTAAAATAATACACTATTTAATCCCGTAATCGATCCTCTGTTGTGATGAGTTACTTGACCTGAATGGTCCACCATAAAAATGTGTCATAAACTTCTTCCAATCGGTTATGAATTGAACTACGCCCGACCTACCTGTTGTAGATAGTAGTACTTAATCGTCTAAACATTAAAAATTGTCAAAAAGGAATATATAGATCCACTCGTCATAGCTCTACGTACGTACCATGTCAAACAATCACCACACCATTTCACTATCTTAATTACAAGTCCATTTGCTAGAGATATCCGAAAACATATCCGGTGAATGATAAAGGCCACTCTATACAACCTCAATCTCAATATGATCGATCACATGTAATCATCCTATACAAAGACCTAAATCCACTTTGGGATGGTCTCTTGGTCCTGAAGGGCCTCCAGACTAGCCTCGACTATCGGGTCCTCCTGTAGACAATAGAATGTGGGGAATTCATCTCATCCTCACCTATATATATTATCCAGTCAGGAAGCAATATAACATAAATCTCAACAATACTTAACAACCAGATGTAATAATATAATAAAATAACAATCGTAAGTAGCAAGTAAAGTAATAATGTACCTAGCTACGTATGGCACGTGCAATTAGAATACTAATAAGCATGTAGGGGCTAAACTTGTATAAGACATATCATTAGGAAATATGCTAGCAGTCACACAAATGTCCAAGGCTAGGAAAACTATATTCTATACAAGTGTTCTCCCTCCCGATACGACAGGACACGACAATAAAAACATGTGGCACATGTGCAAACCATGAAATATAATATTTCAAAGTAAAGTTTAGAAATATGTACTTGCCTTTACCGAAAGACGAGGTCATCTCTAAATCACTTATAAAATAATAGGTAGAAATTAGATTCTATTCTAATTAGGAGAAATTTCTAGAATCTTCTAGACTAATACATAAACCAATTATTAAACTTCTTAACCATTACTAATCCCAAACTAACTAATTCTTAAATTCTAAATTACGAGCTAAGCTTATTAACTAACTATTTATTTTTATCAACTAATTACTATTTATTATCAACTAATTATTGATTAGCTAAACAATACACTAACTAACTAATTGTTATTCACAAAGATTGGGCTCTGGCCCATCCTAAGAATTTATGCTCAGTCCAACACTCAAATTTCTACAGATTGAGCCAATCTCCAGCCTATAACTGGCCCCGTCCAGTTTACTGGATGAGCCTAACTCACCAAGCCTACTGGTCCATCGGGCTCAATCTATATATCTCTAGCATGTACCCTTATGATCCTGGCTCATCCTAAGGTTCGGTTCAATGGACTCAACACAGCTCAAAATATATAATACTAAACCAAACTGTGTTTAATCTATCCCAACTGATTCGGCCTGAACTGGTGCATTTTTTTTGGCCTGTCCAAACCAATACACAATTATTGGATTCAAACGAAACTCTGTTTTGAGTTCCAATTCTAATTTTAGTCCCACCAAAAATCGTGTCCAAAGAAACTAACTCTGATGCAGTGTCGATCTGGATACAGAGTCCTTATATCTGGAGCTCACTAATTCATGTCGATAACCCCGATCCCACTCTATTGTCGATTACGAAGAGGTGAAGTATCCAATATTACACCTATCCAGGGGAATTCAAAGACAAAACCAGCAACTGATATGATCAGTGTCTCTTTCGAAACAGAAAAAAACAAAATTGACGTTCAATGGGAATGACTAATGCTCCTCTAAAGCAAATCATCGAGTAGTTCATTTGAAGACAGAAATAATATATTAGAGATCAAATTGAACTCTCTAATCGATAGAATCCAAAGGTTTAAAACAAGAGTTCAAGAAAAAATTCAGAAAAAGATTCTAAGTTTTTACTGGTTCGATTCAAGATCGATTCGTCCAATTCAACGTCTAGTTCGACCAATGTCACGACCCGCACCCGGATATACGGATACGAATACGTGGGCCACGCCCAGCCTATGCCGCAGTATCAGCGGTAGAACGCTGTCAAGTACCCAATACTAACTACAATATCTAAAGATCCATAACTAGAGCTGTACTCATGTCACATTACGAAAACTAAGGAAGATAAGACGAGAAATAATAACAATATCACTAGAATAACTAGAATCTACAATGATCATAAGACAAGAAAATAAAGAAGGAACAACAAGACTAACTAAGGATAACTACCAGGCAACTCACATAGAAGAATAGTGAGATCCACCTCAGCTAGCAACATCATGAAGTCCACTAATGGTATAACAATTCCTAAAATATTATCAACGGTATCCTGTCAGGAAAATGAGCAAGTACAAGCACTAACAGCAGTTCCATGTGAATTGAAAAATTCAATAAGAGACAGTATAATGAACTACAAGACAAAGATATATGAAAACTTGGGAACCGTTCGGAAGCCGAGTTACAACCCTTAAACCAAACAAGGACCGGGGTTGTAACTCTTCTCCCGAGCAGAACTTAGTCTCCAATCAAGGTACATCATAGAGGCATGTAAAACATGTGAGTAACTGTATATCATAGCATGGTAAGAAAGTACGGAATGTAGAACAGGGCAAAATATAAGATAAGATAAGTAAATATAAAATGTGACTTGAATTATTAGAGCGATATGTGATCGGCTTGGGATAAGTGACAGGACAAGCTATCCACTTGGCCCGGCAATCCGCGGTGACCTCAACGGAAAGTCATACCGGCCAACCTGGATAACGAGCACAAGACAAGAGGATCTCGCTACACCCTTCGTGAGGGAAGAGTGGCGCGAGCACATGAATAGTGACAGGGTGGCTTGGATCACATAACCCCTAATAATTCTCCATCTCCGAATAGTTTAATGGACCTGGACATGTCACGTCATGACACGGGATTCCCTAAGAGGATAGCTACTCCCTCTCAGGAATCAGTGTCTATACAAGTACATGGAACAAGACAGAAAATGTACATATATACCAAGAAAATCTAGGAACGACATCTCATGTCATGATCCAACATATACTAGTCTGTGAACTATTGTGACTGGAAATCAAGTAAGACACTACGACTGAATCGGATATAGCAGATATTAAGACAATGAAAACTATCAGTGAATGTACTCGCCTGCGGTCCTGAGCTGTCAAATGGGGTCGATGCTCAGAGTGATGCCACAGACCTAAAGATAAGATATTTATAAACTAATTAGGGTTCAACAGTGTTAGGCTTGATTCTATAGTATAAGCTACGCAATCTAGGTCAGACTCAGTCAACGAAGACAAACTAGGTCACACTGAGTCACACTAGGTCAAACTAGGTCACAAGAAGTCAAACCAAGTCAAACTAGGTTAAACTTGGTCAATGGTTGACTTACAGTTGACTTTTGGTTAACTGGTCAACTCTAGGTTAACTAGGTCAAATGTTTGACTAACAGTTGACTTTTGGTCAACTGGTCAACTCTGGTCAACCAAGGTCAAACTAGTCTAACCTAGGTCAAATGTTGACTCTACTTCGACGTTCAGTCAAAGTAGTCAACCAAGGTCAACAAGGTAAAAGCTAGTCTCTATAAACATCTACAGGGTCAACCCATTCAATTTCAGTGATTGTGAAATCACCGGAATCGATAGAACTCAAAATACCACAAAAGAAGAATGATTATAATAATAGGGTAAAAACCTACAGATATTGTCGGATGATAAAATAAATATCATCAACGTGTCCAGAATGGTCAAAATAGCTAGAATAGCCTGTCCAAAAGTCCAGTTTGGACACAGGGGCAAAACGGTAATTTTGGGCCAAAATGATGTCCGCCGTTGGACACACTTTGTACCGAAAAACGTGCCAAAATAAAAGTGCACAAAACCTAACAAATTATATGTCCTCAAATTCAGAATGACGATACGAACCCAACGGTATATCCAGAATTGGATTCTGTTGACCCGATCTCAAATTGGTCCGTTGACCAGCACTACAAGAAAACATGGTTTATGTGACATGTACAGTTGTCACAGAAGTTATAAAACTCGTCACAATACATCTTCTGTGACAAGTCCAGTGACGACTTATTTTTGTAGCATATACCTCCGTAGCTAAAAGTATAAGTGACGACCAAACGTCGTTGTCACAAAAAGTTCTCTACTGTGACAAGAATATGTTGTCAGTGATAGTATACTTTCTGTGACAACAAATGCGTCACTAAAAGTATTATAAGTGACGCACGGTATTGTCACAATAGCATTTTATTGTAATTAAAAATAAATATATATTTTTTTGACGAAAAAACAAAAATTATTTCCGTGATGACATTTGATGTCACAAAACAATTTTAGTAACACTTTTATTGTTGTCACAATAAACAAATATGTTTAGTGACAAGTACATGTCATCATTGTAACACTTGCAGTAACACGTTTATTGTTGTCACTGTATACGGATATGTTTAGTGAAGGTAAATGCTGTCACCGTAGTGTACACTTTATATGTTTGGTGACAAATCAATATTGTCACGAGTATTTTTTTTTGTCATTGTCATTATACATTGAAACACAAGAACACATAATACAATATCACACAATTTTTGTAGAAGAGGGTATGCATGATTGTGCTCATCTTCCAAGAACCCTCCATCGACTTTCCAATGTAAACCAGAACTAACATTCGTAAATTCTAAAAGGCATTTATATAGGCGACTAACTCAAAGTAATTATAGACACCAACAACATGAAAAGTAATTATATAAATCCTCAAAAGTAATTATATTGCTCCTCAAAATTCAGTACATATAGCATAAAGAGAAGTAATATTTAGTACTTAAAAAATAAAGAGTATCCAAACTAGCTGGTACATAAAACCTAGAGTAATCTATAAATATAAATTGATGATCAATTGCATATGCAGCTCCTGTCTTGGTGATGATCAATCTTTAATGACCTGCATAAATTAATAAAAATAATGTTTAGAATGTTACGTAAGTATATATATACAAGAAAAAAATTGTCAATAAAACTTGATCATTCATGTCATACAACCTTGAGGGATCCGCAACCAGTCCTTACTTGAGGGATCCTCAGCTGGTAAAATCAATCTTTATTCATGACATCTAGACATCATGCTACCAATACAGTGTGTTGTGCTCAATCTTCTAAAAACATTATACCTTCAAATCTAGACATCATACTACCATGGGCCAAAATGTGTTACTTTTGCCTGTGTATACATATTACTTGTCATTATTGTTAAAAGTTTTGAAATTGCACTACAGGTATATGACTGAAGTCTTCAACAGAGCCAAGATGAGCCCGTTTACCCGAGGCTTTAAGCAACTGGAAGAGATGTTTTGAGGGAATGGCAGATGCTGAGGTTGAGGGGAGATTGAAGGTATACTATATTGTTGTCGGATCTCCTAATAGAAACAACTTTCTAAAAGTCTTGTAGAGTAAGCATCAGAAGGTATACTATATTGTTGTCGGATCTCCTACTGCTGCACGTTCTTTTGCAAGTTTGTGCGCATCATATCTATTTATGTCATCAGAAGGTGCATCTGATCGACACCGGTCGTAGATGACATGGATGAGATGCTATTCATAGATTGAATGTCAAGGTAAGGTATTAGCTAATTTGGTTGAAAAGTCAAAATATAATATTAAGTCCAAAACAGAGTTTTGGATAGTATATCAGGATTACCATCTTGCATCAATTCAATAACATGTGCATCCTATATTTACATCAGATCATCTAAGTGTTATTGTTCCAAAATCCAGCCATATGTGAAACCTACAGCACCATGACTATCAGAGCATAGCTGAATATTTCATTTGAATGGAAAAGGTAATCTGAATAGAGCTGACATCAAAAATTTCTGTATATGGGTCCTCAAAACCTACATGCCGTGTAGAACAATATTTTTGTAATTATTTTATGATGTTGTACCTTACATATCTTCCTTAAGCATATTTGTCCCATGTGTTAAGAGTGATCAAAACTAAAAGCAGAAGGCTCATCACCTCATATAATTATTTGCTAAATTCTGACAAAACATGGAAACTGAAAACTATAATCAGAGATTTTCATCCAAAAGCGTGTGATAAGAGTAAACAGCTAGCCAACAACACTCATACAAATATACAATCAAGTATAAAGTATAAACTAAACTTCCCTTGGCAGCATACAAATAAATATGACCATAAAATATTAAACAACAAGAAGCTAAGTAGAATCAATTGTCATCTACATATATTCGTAGGACAAGACCTATAGGGCAAATCTACATGGGTCAAATCATGATCAACTAAACTGAAGATTACGACAACCTAATTATCAAGCAATGATTATCACTTATTTACCAACAAATAACCAAAAAACTTTGCAATTCGAATCACTCTTTCGGAACTAAAAAAACTGAACTAAAAAAATGGTCGAATAATAACACATACTGCTACCTCTGTCATATCTGAAGCCATGCTTATCCTTGAAAAAAAGAACTAAGGAATGAAGTGGCACCCTGGCTCAAAGACTTCATCAAACTTCGTAAACTGCTCTTTGATAGCCATATCCCCAACCCTAATCCACACACAATAGACAATGAGTACCTAAACAAAATTTCACATCAACATTTCATCAAACACCTAGTAGCCACTAAGAAGTTCTATACTGCAAATATTTAAAACTACCTCTGAATATACTCTCAAGTAAATATCAAAGAAAGACCCTAACTTATTCTCTTTTCCATTCAATAAACTCAATGTATCATCCTCACCGTCGTCTAAACTATAAATTCCATCACGAAGTGCAATAAAAATAGAGTATTAAAGAAGTCAATAATGTACCTATCGTGCCAATACTGCAAGTTGCGCTACTATGTCCCCTTCATAGAGGTCACTGTTGGCGTATGAAATGAAACTGTTCTTGTGCTTGTAGTCCTCGGACCAGGCACCCCAATAAAGGACTCCGTCGAACCCCTCCGTCTATCAGTCGCAGAACTCCCCCTCAATCGTGTCCCGGGAATCTCTTTATTGTCGGATATAGGTCGTACCACTGTGGGACGAACAGTGCCATCCAAATGGCATCGCCAGCTTGGACTGGGTACCTGCAAGGAAAACAGAAATGTTAGGATAACTGCAAGACTATATCGAAAGCAACTATAACCTATTTCAGGCAGTCATATGGCGGCACCTATCACGCACACAACTACTAGGTATGTGCGATGAGTCGGTATTCTCTTTATTTTCAACGGGCACAATGTGCTTTACAAAGCATACATGAAGGATATAAATGTTTCTCAACTCGAATGCCAGACATGACATCCATTCTTTATAGAATCATGTTCAAAATGGATTTTCATGAAGACATATGAATACTTTTTCGGAAGGCAACCATCCTTCAGGTTCAATTGATGTGATGTGATGTGATATAGCAGTTTTGAGTAGGACGTATACTCCTGCCAAAAAAGCAGTTTTGCAAGATGGATCCTCCTGCCAAAAACTGCTATAAATCACACCATTTTCAGGAACAGAGTTCAATACATGGTTTAAGGTTTTGACAATTTTCATTTCAGATATAAACAAGAACTCAAGCTTCAAGTGTGGGAGAGGCATCAGAGAGCAAAACTGGAAGCAAAGTTGAGGAAATTTTAGGTATATTAGCTCATTGCTTTTAATTTGATTTGGAAGTGCTTGTCAAAAGCGCTAATGAATATTGCTCGGCCATCAATTGAACTTGACACGCCACTTATTAATTCTGAAACAAGAATGTAAGTAGAGTTTTGAAGGATGGTTGCCTCCCGAAAAAGTATTCATATGTTATGTTTGTGAACCTGAAGGAACATAGATAGCAAAACTGCTATATATCACACCACATTGTTCCTGAAAATGGTGCTAAAAAAAGTATACTCTGTCCCTCTAAAAAAAGTATAATCGGCATGTATTGAACCTGTCAGTGAGCAGTTTTGCTATCTATGCCCCTCTAAAAAAAGCAGACCATGCTGATTATAATGATCCTCCTGCCAAAAAAGTACAAATATAAGTTACCGTTAAAAATGTTGGAATTGAATTAATACAAGAAAGATCCCTATATTAGAATCTTTGTCGACTTTTTGGTATTTCATAAAGTAATCAACAATAGGATAAAAAAAACACCATTTTGGTAATCTCCTGGCTTAGCATATTAATAGACAACTAGGCAACAAACCTTCACATTAAGATACTCTCCAGGTTGGAAGTCCATAATCTGCAGGATGGATACCGAGTATTAGCCAAATGAACAATAAAGTTCCAACTCGAGCAATAAGTGCAGCAGATACTTGGTATTCTAAGGTTGAAGGAGTAACCACAGAAATTAGTAGGCTTATATATATATATTCTCCTGGTTTATATATACTCTCCAGGTTTATATATACTCTCCACGGAAAGGAGTAACCACGGAAATTAGTAGGCTTATATATACTCTCCAGGTTTGACAAACTTATATATATATATATATATATATATATATATATATATATATATATATATATATATATATATATATTAGATTTGATCTGATCGAGAGCTATGCCTATGATCTTCGTAGCCAACCTGCAATAATCAAAAGTATATTTCATCTTTAACATTCACATTTTATTTTGGCAACTTATACTAGAACCTCGTATTCAACCTTTTTTAATCTAGACAAATAATTCCTTTGCTAATAAATAGGTTTGGTAAGTAGATGCCTTTGCCCGGTCAAGAGTAATACTAGAAATGGTAGGCCTTTTGGTCTCCTAGAATTTGGGTTACCAAATTACTCATTTTATGGCACACCAATCAGGGAAGGCAGCCAGAAAAAATAGCCCCATAATGTCAATAACTCTAGCTGAACTCAAGTTTACAAGATGAGTTTGTCAAAAGAATAATAAATTAATAAAGGCTTCTAATTTGCTTAATTATCAGCAGTACATCTAAAAAAGTGAAATGCATCATATTTCATAGCTAGATGCTTCTACTAAAGAATGCCTGCAACAGTATACCAGCAATACTTCAAAAGTCCTAATATTTCCTGTAGGCAGTTAGTATTTATGTATGCACCTGAAAGAAATTATGTTCCGGT
Source organism: Iris pallida (assembly GCA_029216955.1). NCBI lineage: Eukaryota > Viridiplantae > Streptophyta > Magnoliopsida > Asparagales > Iridaceae > Iris > Iris pallida. Next base: position 26,843,442 of record JANAVB010021999.1, read on the forward strand.
GCCAACTCAGTCAACAAAAGTAAGCAGCGAACATGCATAAATCAGACGAGAGATACAGTAGCTCACATGGATATTAAAATCATAGGAAGCTGAAGTAGGCAGCAATTTCCTCAATTGAAATACCTGATCAAAGACACAAATTCATAGTTAGCACAAGTTTCAATTAAGGTTCACAGTATCAGAATCGGTATCAGACTGAGTTCCGGGATCGGCAATATGACAGTTTCGGATCGGAGTATCATATTTTTTTTGGTATTGGAAAGAAAATAATTATTAAAAATCTAGAAATTTTATTTATACATTAAGGATATTGGTCAGAAAGCATGTAAAGGCTTTTTTAAGAGTTGCCATGGGACACTGATCACTGATGAACTATGATAGACTTCTGCTAACACATTAGCCATGGCCTATGTTTATTTTTGTGTTTGGTTTGATAGGTGCCTTCCTTGGATCACGATAATGAGGTCAAGGGAGAGAGTTTGGATTTAATCAAGTATATCAATGAGCATTTTGAAGGGCCTGCATTGCTTCCTGATGTAAGAGAAATGAATTTGAGAATTTGCAATAGTCCTATATATTTGTAGTTCTGTTAATTGTGAACTGCAATTTTTTTGTAGGATCCGGCGAAGCAACAATTTTCTGAGGAGCTCTTCTCTTACAGCGATACCTTCAACAATGTTAACTACACAGTCTTGATGTCTAAGGGAGATGTTTCTGATGAAGTTGGTGAGAGAAGTATCTCAACATTTGTTCATTTGAGTTAGAAAATAGGATGTTATATATATATATATATATATATATATATATATATATATATATATATATATATATATATATACTGAATTGAAGAAGTATGTTGCATCAGGTGCTGCTTATGATAAATTAGAGTACGCCCTTTTGAAATTTGATGATGGACCATTTTTCCTTGGCCAGTTTAGTCTAGTGAGTACATATGCTCTATCCTATACTTCTGTTCAATTTCCTCTATCTTGGGGTCATACTGAAAACAACATTACATTAATTTTTTTTCCTTCTAAGTATATGTTTCCCTTGGATGAACCTATAACTCTATTAAAAATATAAAAGTTTGTTTATCTTCAGATACTTTTTTTTGTAAACTATATAACCTTCCTTGTTTTCACTTGCCGAGTGTTCCATTTCAACCCTCTCATGAATCTAAAAAATCTTCATAAAGAAGGATATTTGATAATAATAAACCTAGATGCATGGCTGTTGATAAGCTACAAGGTTAAGAATTAATATTCTGAGAACTTTTTTTAACATATTATCCTTGTATGATTGTCCATTCCAGTGTTCCACCTAATGGCGAGTTATATTTTCATTTTCTTCTTGTATGTCTATAGTTGCTAGAATCTATATGGTATTTATCTTTAATATAAGGATCATTTTTATAAATTTTAATTTTAATGCACTTCGTAATTTTGAAGGTTATGAATTCATGTTCCTCAAAAGCTTCTAACATATCTGTGTATGTTCGTCTATTCCATATGCTACAACGAGTGGCAGATTGGTTCTCTTTTCTTTTTGTATGTCAATAATTGGTAAATCATGTATATGTTAATTATCTGGCACATAAGTTATGTTACCTTTCTGGTTATGGTTAGTGACTTAATGGTTGGTGAATTGGGTTTATTAGTTTAGCTCCGCTCTCATGTAAATTGTATAACTGAGAGATTCCAATTCCTGCAAGCAAGTTTATACTAAAAACCTTTGTAAAATATCCTGCTTGTCTGCCTTTGTTTAAAATGATAATATGTTGCTTGTTATCAAGCTATCTTCTGTTCATTTCCAAGCATGTGGAAGATATTACAAATATTTCATTTGTGTATGTAGTTTGTTTGCACATATACGGATCTAGATTTTGCTTTTGATTGATATATTCAAACTTTATTGTTATATTTTGAAAAAAATTGGATACGATGTATCAATCTAATTTCTTGTGGTACTCTTTCCCAAGGTATATATTGGCATGAATTTTCCTTCAAAATGAGAAATGAAAAGTGATTCTAGGCATAATAATGTGGACCAGATAATTTCAGAAGATAATGAAAAGGGAAGCTAGACCAAATAATTCCAGAAAGATAATGTAAGTAATAAATATTGGCATAATGTGGAATTATGGGTCACATTCTCACAGGAATTATGGGAAGCTAGACCAAATAATTCCAAAAAGCTAAACCAAATCGTATATGAACTGGATGAGGGTATAGATGGCTAACAAGATGGTGAGATACTCCATCAGAAAGACAGAACAGATGGGTCTTTCATTGGACATTCACGTCTGAACAAAAAGGCAACTTCAAATGTAGGGATAACATCAGAAATAACAGGGTAATACAATAAACTAATGACTCAACTTGAGCTCAACATTTAAGGTGCTATGAAGAGGAAAGACTGGACTTGATATGCCTATGGGATTTAACCCAAGTGCAGGGCAACCTACTTTCAACTAATGTCCAGAGAAACAGTACACTAACAAGCTAAATGCTGTCCATATGGGGGCAGATAAGCAAAGGGCAGTAGGTAAACATATGGAGTGGGACAAGGTCTGAAGCCTCAACCTGGACTAAAACTTTATGAAGGTCTGATCATAAATGAATGTCTGAACTAACATGAAGGATGAGGGAATGAACCAAAGCATATCCTAAGACTGTACTAGGGACGGGATGGAAAACGATATCCCAGGATAATATGGACGATACTTCCTGAAGGCAAATATGAACAACAGAGGTCAAACATATGGGAATGGCTACAGGACATGATATGGGCTATGACTTGATCAATGCTCCTTTAACTAGACATGCTCATGACTGCACAAAGAACAGAATAAAACATTAGAACATGGAGTGGCCTGTTGCAAGATTCTCTGGACTTAACAACTATATGTTTTGATATGTTCCCAGTTTTTGGGGGCTGGACTGGATAAAAGAAAAGGGGATAATATGTATATGTTTAGGACTATACAGTGATGAGAAATTCGATGGATAGAACAGTTGGATAAATTAAGATGTTGGCATTAGGATGTGAAGATATGGGACTCAAGTGTGTAGTGGTTTGGTGGTTCAAGAAAGTGAATGTAGTGGACAAATCTCTAATAGGTGGTATCTGATACTCCAAGAAAATACCTATAAATTTATACAGCATAAGACATGAGTGACTGAACCATATGATGCATATATGCATATGCTGAACTAATAGGAGGAATTGGGGACATGTAAGTATACTGACATGTGGTAGGTAGTGGTCATACTGACATGAGGTATGCACTAATGTATGCAGATGACATTATGATGCAGTGCACTAAATGCAATGCAGTGGGCAAGTTGGTACTGCAGTGATGAATCTCTAATAGGGGACAGAACATGAATGACCTATAATAGTTGTTCATGACTGGACAAATGAGTTAGGGGCAGGCCTATTAGCATCTCTGATACATGAGTGTATCAGTAATGTAATCAATATAAGAGGATGCAGGATGCTCAAATATTCGTCTGATACTCCCCTAAATGGGACCTATATGCAGGACATCTCTTCATATTGTTATTCCTATGTTAAACCTGTATGCAGGACAAATCTAACTTATATAGTGAATGCAGGAATGTAAGCAGTATCAAGACTGATCCTAAAGGCATTGCAGGAATTCAAATGCATGTAGACATTTTTCAAGTATCAGAGAATGTGCAATGACAGCTCTGTGAACAACATAATGTCGTGTTCACATAACAAATGGCTGGTTAATTAAACACATGGCTGCATAAGGATATGGTGCACTATAAGATGCAGGAATCTAATGCTAATCTAGGACAGAGCCAACTAACAGTGTAGAACCAAAGGATAGACGTCACAGTGAACAGAACAGAAATCAAACAATGAACACCATTATGAACCCGAGCCCCCAATCCAATATTGATCTACCAAATCAATCCCAACTTATGAGTTAACAATCCCATATTGCTAACACATATATAACCATAATAATTACCTAATTAAAACTGGAATTTAATTATAGAAAGTCCTAAGAGTTATTTCACCAAACACTTGATGTGCGTATCCAATACTCTCGTGATACACACTCCAAATGGATCAAAAATTGACCGAAATCATTCCTAATGCAATGGGGACCCTATATTTCATTGATTCAATTAAAAAAAGATAGGGAGGTCCAACCTGAAGAGAAGACAACCGATATACGCCATCGACTGAAGAGGTCGTCGACTCTGGTGGGAGCGGACGACTATCTGTAGGGTGCGGCGACTCTGGAGGGGGCGGAGACTCGTGGAGAGGCCATCGACCGACTCTGGAGAGCCCATGGAGAGGTCGTTGATAGAGAGGAAGATTGGGAAGCAGTGGAGCGGATGGAGAGAGAGAGAGGAAGGAAGATGTTTGTTCGTTTGGGGAAGGGGATTCGGGGATTTTGTACTGAGTCTACAAATTTTTGATTTAGAGGGAAATATTTTTGGTTTGCCTCCTAAACCAAAAACACAAAAATTGGGTACTAAATTTTTATTATTTTGAAATATTGAGCAATGCTATAGTTCATTGCTATAGATATAAAAATATTAAAAATTTTATTTATTGCTAATCTTAGCACACGTAAAATATGGATAATTTAGCAACGACGTCGGCGTTGCCTATTTATTTTCTAGGCTTTGGCAACGAAAATTAGCAATGACTAAAATTTTCGTTACCAAAACTTTTGTTTAGCAATGACAATAATATGCGTTGTAGAAAGGATTTATTAGTAACAGAAAATGTTGTGTTGCTGAAAATTTCATTGCCTTATGGGAATTTTTTGTAGTGATATTTTGTTTATTTAACTTTTTTAAAATTACTATAAGTTTTAGTTACAGGAAATAAATTTCTTCTTTGTGACTAATACTTTTGTGTGACATACAATTATTTGGTAACTAAACACTTTTAAGTGACATGAATAAAATTTAAATCTTGTGGCTAATACTTTTATGTGACAATAATATTTTCTTGTAACTATAAAAACACCTTAAGTGACAAGTATTTTCACTTGTCACACATAACTTGTCCCTGACATAAGTCTAAAATTTAAATTTTATTTCAGTGACAACATTAAGTGACGACCAATAAAAACATGGTCACTAAATGATTTAACTGTGTGACAGAAAACCACTGTTGTCACAGAATCAAACTATGAGTGACAACAAAATTTATTTGTCACAAAAATATCCCTTTCGGTGACAAGTTTTACACTTGTCACAAATTACTTGTCACGGAAACCCGAATTTCTTGTAGTGCAGGACATTGAAATTCCGATTTGCACGGAAAAACGTGTCGGAGCTAATGTCCTCAAAACTCAGCAAATTATATGTCAACGAGTCCAGAATGACGATACGAACTCAACGGTATATCCGGAACTGGATTCCGATGAGCCGAAGTCAAAATGACCCGTTGATTCAGAAAGTGGGACCCGCTTTGCACCAAAATACGTGTCAGGGCCCACGTTCTCCAAATCTAACAAACTTTATATGAAAACAGGCCAGAACGACGCCACGAGTCTACTGGTGGTGTCAGAAATTGAATCCGGAGTCCCGGGTTCAAAAATGGAATTTTACAAGTGCAACACTAAGAATTCGAACGGCCAACTTTGGCGTCGAATTCGATCGACCTAACAAGCTCAAACTGAAATGAAATCTAAAGGAGGAAAGAAGAGGGTTATACCAGCTGTGCACCGGAACTGGTGGCGTGCAAAACGGAGCTGATACGGCGAAGATACGAACCCGCGAAGTTGGCGTCGCAAAACTGTCCAAAAATAGTACAAATTAAAACATCAACTTGGTGGCCGGTTTTGATGTATCAAACGACGAAATTAACGGTTCAAAATTGGCAGAGGTGAAGAGGGATATATCGAGATTGAGACGGAGCAAGGAGTTCGCCGATCCAACGGTCGAATCTCCCAGAAAATGCGTGCGAAGTCGCTGCGACGGAACGCCATTTCTGAAATTTGAAACGCGCGCGCGTCGACGGGATTCCGTGCAAAACGCACGAATCGCCTATCTTACGCGCCGGGGATGAGGGTGGATGTCGAGGGGACCTCGCCGGAGGGTTCGCCGGCCAGTGAGGGGGCCGCCCACGGCGGCACGCGACCGGCGGCGGCGCCGTGCGGCCGTGGCAGCATGCTGCTGCCGCTGGCACTTCTCGCTGCTGCTGCAGCTGCTGCTGCGCGCGGCTGCGGCCACTGGCGGCAGCGGCGGCGTGGCGCGGCGGCAGCGGCCTAGCGGTGGTGGCTGGCCGGGGTGCACGCGCACGGCCATCGTCGACGCCGCGGGAAGGAGGAGTAGAGTGGAAAAGAAGGAAAGTGGATGGTGGTGACGGTTTGGTGATGGTGTTGGTGTTGTTAAAAAAAATGAAGAAGAAGAAGAACATGAAGAAAGAGAAGAAGAGGAGAATATGAAGAAGAAGAAAAGAATGGGGGGTTTGCTCTCGGCTGCTGAGAGGGGAGAGAGTAAGGGAGATGGTGATGGGGTGATAGTGATGGGGGTGTTAATGAGGAGAGAGGGAGAGAGATATTATGGGTGTGGTGTGGATATTACTAAAAGAGAGAGATATTTAGAGAAAGGGAAAAGAAAAGTATTGAGGGAAAGAGAGAGGGGGTGGGCTGGTCGGCTGTGCATGGGGAGAGGGGTGGTGTGTGTAGGAGTTATTTTAGGAAGAGAGAGAAAGTGAGAGTTATATATATGTATATATATTTTATAAAGAGAGAGAGGGAAGAGATATTTTATATAAAAATAAACGTATATTTTAAATAGGGAAAAATGCAGACACATCAGTGGGATGTATGGGCAGTCATGGTAGGGTCCACGCCAAACTGGGTCGGACGTTGGGCCAAGTTTGGACAAAGTCGAAGCCAAGATTTAATTAATTTATAAATTAAGCAAATTAAATCATGGTTGAAATAGGAGCACAAGGGAGATCAAAATTGTGGCACGCAAGTGGCACGTGCATAGTTTACTCAAAACAGGACAGGGCCATATATTGGGTCGACTGGATTGGACCGATGTCGGGCCTGAAAATTAAGTTGGAAATTAATTCACGAATTACGGCAGACAATAAATTGGTCTAAATTGACCCGAAAGTTGCGCGAAGCAAATGGAGCACAAGGGAACAAGTTCGAGTGGGACACGATATATCAATATGAAGATAATCTCGTCTAGTACAAACTCGAAGAAGGAAGTTTCCAGAGATTGGCATCCCTGATGCTCTAGAATTCCAAGTCACGGTAAAGAGCATTTAATGATCAAAATCAATTAAATCGAAATTAATTATCGAGAATAAATTATTTGGAAAATTCGAAAATAAATCCCGGAAATTCAGGGGACTTACATCCTACCCACCTTATAAAAATTTTGTCCTCGAAATTAAAGGTTGGTAGTAGGGTTAAAACATGATAGAAGATTTAAGCAATATTTTAGGCACGATCCAAAAATGACGAGTTTTGCACGATCAAGATAATCGATTTAAAATTGTTCAGGCACGATGAGGGATTTGGCGCGATAGAATCATTATACAAACAAAATCATATGTGCGTGATTTCAGAAATAAGTCAAGTCATTGGGGCACGATTTAGATATGACAACGAAATCAAAACTTGAGCTTCGTCCGGTTACAATCGAGTCAAACATTGATTAACAGGATTTCAGCTCGATGAAATTTGATTTAGGATTAAGATTATCAAGATCACGAAAATCAAAGTCGGATAGTCACAATCTAAAACAAGTCTAAGAGAAGCAAATGGAGAGAAAAATTTGAGTATAGCACGATTGAGAGATAGAATTGATAGAAATCAGATTATAGGTCACATAAGCACGATCAAGATCCAAGTTCAGTTGTGAATGACGAATAAATCATGAATTCAAAATCAAGGTCTTAAAAGCACAATTTAGAAGTAAGATGATATGCATAGTTATGATCGTTAAAATTACGATCAAGGAACTCCAAGTTGCCTTAGTCACGCTAGATCATCTAGGCATGATTAAGCACAAGGAAATTTCAGATACAATCAGAAAATCAAATCAAAATCGAAAAGAGTATAGGCACGAGTGTTTTCAAAATCCAAACATGTTCAAAATTGAATCTTAATACGATCATAGATACGGTCAGCTCAACCTTGGTCAAAAGTATAACGGTTTTAGGCATGACCAACATGAGACTCTGGCATAATCAAGGATAGTATGAAGCCTAATCATGATTGGAATAGAATTTAGTCATTTACCAGAATTGAATCGAAAGTTTAAAGCACGAGTGATGATAGCATTGTCCAATCACGATAAAAATAAATAATTTAGTCTCAGCACGATTTAAATTGATCAAGTTTTGAGTAAATCAGAATTTGGGCAAGATGGAGAACAAAATCAACAAAGTCTGGACACGAGCATCTAAGAAGGAAATCATATCACAATGGAATTCGAAACCATTTAAGTTTAATCAACAATCGAGACTCTTTGGCACGATAAACTAGACAACCAGAATCGATTGGTCAATCAGAGAGGATCAATCTCACGATATCAAAATATAATAAACAAATCAAGGATGTAGAATTGAATTGCTTCTGTTATCATAGAAACCAGAATATAGGATCGTAGAAGGAAGTCGGGGTAATCATCTCGCTCTGCTTCGACTACTACCAACAATGTCTACTCCGAGACGGATGATTACGATACTTTCTCGATTTCTCCCATGATAAAAGATGAAAATTCTAAAATTTTCAAGGTTTTCAAAGTATGGCTGACAGAAGTAGATACGAGATAGGTAATTGTTGGAACCAAGACATAATTGATCAAGACGGAGGAAGTAAGGGTAAGATAAGGAAATCATCATGCGATGAGGAAGAGAAGAATGGAAAAACAGAAGTAATAGTAGGAACTGCCCTTGCCCAATAGGTTAAAACAAGTGAATCAATTTAAGATACGATCTGATAACCATACATGTCTATCCCAAATCATGTTGCCAGAATTCTCGCCACGCCAGTAAGCATAGCGGTAATAAACAATGAAGTCCATAACTATGGTATACACCCTATAATCATGTCATCTAGATTCCTTACCACGCCAACCGGTGTGGCTGTAAGAGAATCTAAATGACATAACTATGATAGTATATCCAAATCAGGCGCCATGTCCTTGTCTCGCTAGCTAATATGACTGCGATGAATTCTAAACTCCATAAATAAAGTAGACACTTACTATTCTCATCGTCCTCGTCCAAATTATGTTTATCAGGATATCTTAACTTAATTCTTAAAAGAATTATCCAAAACAAAATCAAAGGTCAACAACGAATATTAAGATTTAAAATTCAACAACAAGTCAAGGGTAAGTTAATAGAAACAACGGAAACAACTTCCGAGATAGGGTTCAGAGGAAAATCTCAGGGAAAGTCCCGAAGGTACTACCTAGGTCAAGATAGAAATATAATCTAAAACAACCTCGACCATGATACGAGGTTGGTAAATCATATTCTCTCCCCAACCTAGATGATATACAAGTCCAACTTATACCTTCCCTTTGGGGTCCACAAACTCATCCCAAGAAGGAATAAAGTTTGATACGGACAGATATTTCAGAAATCAGGACGAATGGAAACAAGTGGGAAAAGATTTGAAAGCCTTCGAAATAAGATTTCCAGGGATCATCCCTGGAATCTACTAAGAGTTCCTAATATGTGACTGAGTACCAAATCCTAAAATATGCCATGACTCAATCTTAATCCTAGGACAGGCTCGCAGTAGTACAAATAAGCTCAAGTACTACCACGACTTTGCATTAATTGCAAAGATTGACCTGCATGGGCCACCACTAAAAATGTGTCACGACCCGCACCCGGATATACAGATACAAATACGTGGGCCACGCCCAGCCTACGCCGCAGTATCGGCGGTAGAACGCTGTCAAGTACCCGATACTAACTACAATATCTAAAGATCCATAACTAGAGCTGTACTCATGTCATATTACGAAAACTAAGGAAGATAAGACGAAAAATAATAACAATATCACTAGAACAACTAGAATCTACAATGATCATAAGACAAGAAAATAAAGAAGGAACAACAACACTAACTAAGGATAACTACCAGGCAACTCACATAGAAGAATAGTGAGATCCACCTCAGCTAGCAACATCATGAAGTCCACTAATGGTATAACAATTCCTAAAATATTATCAATGGTATCCTGTCAGGAAAATGAGCAAGTACAAGCACTAACAGCAGTTCCATGTGAATTGACAAATTCTATAAGAGACAGTATAATGAACTACAAGACAAAGATATATGAAAACTTGGGAACCGTTCGGAAGCCGAGTTACAACCCTTAAACCAAACAAGGACCGGGGTTGTAACTCTTCTCTCGAGCAGAACTTAGTCTCCAATCAAGGTACATCATAGAGGCATGTAAAACATGTGAGTAACTGTATATCATAGCATAGTGAGAAAGTACGGAATGTAGAACAGGGCAGGATATAAGATAAGATAAGTAAATATAAAATGTGACTTGAATTATTAGAGCGATATGTGATCGGCTTGGGATAAGTGACAGGATAGGCTATCCACTTGGCCCGGCAATCCGCGGTGACCTCAACGGAAAGTCATGCCGGCCAACCTGGATAACGAGCACAAGGCAAGAGGATCTTGCTACACCCTTCGTGAGGGAAGAGTGGCGCGAGCACATGAATAGTGACAGGGTGGCTTGGATCACATAACCTCTAATAATTCCCCATCCCCGAATAGTATAATGGACCTGGACATGACACGTCATGACACGGGATTCCCTAAGAGGATAGCTACTCCCTCTCAGGAATCGGTGTCTATACAAGTCCATGGAACAAGGCAGGAAATGTACATATATACCAAGAAAATCTAGGAACGACATCTCATGTCATGATCCAACATATACTAGTCTGTGAACTATCGTAACTGGGAATCAAGTAAGACACTACGACTGAATCGGATATAGCAGATATCAAGACAATGAAAACTATCAATGCATGTACTCGCCTGCGGTCCTGAGCTGTCAAATGGGGTCGATGCTCAGAGTGATGCCACAGACCTAAAGATAAGATATATATAAACTAATTAGGGTTCAACAGTGTTAGGCTTGATTCTATAGTATAAGCTACGCAATCTAGGTCAGACTCAGTCAACGAAGTCAAACTAGGTCACACTGAGTCACCCTAGGTCAAACTAGGTCACAACAAGTCAAACCAAGTCAAACTAGGTTAAACTGGGTCAATGGTTGACTTACAGTTGACTTTTGGTCAACTGGTCAACTCTAGGTTAACTAGGTCAAATATTTGACTAACAGTTGACTTTTGGTCAACTGGTCAACTTTGGTCAACTAAGGTCAAACTAGTCTAACCTAGGTCAAATGTTGACTCTACTTCGATGTTCAGTCAAAGTAGACAACCAAGGTCAACAAGGTAAAAGCTAGTCTCTATAAACATCTACAGGGTCAACCCATTCAATTTCAGTGATTGTGAAATCACCGGAATCGATAGAACTCAAAATACCACAAAAGGAGAAGGATTATAATAATAGGGTAAAAACCTACAGATGTTGTCGGATGATAAAATAAATATCACCAACGTGTCCAGAATGGTCAAAATAGCTTGAATAGCCTGTCCAAAAGTCCAGTTTGGACACAGGGGCAAAACGGTAATTTTGGGCCAAAATGATGTCCGCCGTTGGACACACTTTGCACCGAAAAATGTGCCAAAATAAAAGTGCACAAAATCTAACAAATTATATGTTCACGAATCCAGAATGACGATACGAACCCAACGGTATATCCAGAATTGGATTCCGTTGACCCGATCTCAAATTGGTCCGTTGACCAGGACATTGAAATTCCGATTTGCACGAAAAAGCGTGTCGGAGCTAATGTCCACAAAACTCAGCAAATTATATGTCAACGAGTCCAGAATGACGATACGAACTCAACGGTATATCCGGAATTGGATTCCGATGAGCCGAACTCAAAATGACCCGTTGACTCAGAAAGTGGGACCCGCTTTGCACCGAAATGCGTGCCAGGGCCCACGTTCTCCAAATCTAACAAACTTTATATGAAAATAGGCCAGAACGACACCACGAGTCTACTGGTGGTGTCAGAAATTGAATCCGGAGTCCCGGGTTCAAAAATGGAATTTTACAAGTGCAACACTAAGAATTCGAACGGCCAATTTTGGCGTCGAATTCGACCGACCTAACAAGCTCAAACTGAAATGAAATCTAAAGGGGGCAGGAAGAGGGTTATACCAGCTGTGCATCGGAACTGGTGGTGCGCAAAACGGAGCTGATACGGCGAAGATACGAACCCGCGAAGTTGGCATTGCAAAACTGTCCAAAACAGTACAAGGTAAAACATCAACTTGGTGGCCGATTTTGATGTATCAAACGACAAAATTAACGGTTCAAACTTGACAGAGGTGAAGAGGGATATACCGAGATTGAGACGGAGCAAGGAGTTCGCCGATCCAATGGTCGGATCTCCCAAAAAATGTGCGCGAAGTCGCTGCGACTGAACGCCATTTCTGAAATTTGAAACGCGCGCGCGTCGACGGGATTCCGTGCAAAACGTACGAATCACCTATCGTACGCGCCGGGGATGAGGTTGGATGTCGAGGGGACCTCGCCGGAGGGTTCACCGGCAAGTGGGAGGGCCGCCCACGACGGCGCGCGACCGGCGGCGGCACCGTGCGGCCGTGGCAGCATGCTGCTGCAGCTGGCAATGCTCGCTGCTGCTGCAGCTGCTGCTGCGCACGGCTGCGGCCACTGGCGGCAGCGGCGGCACGGCACGGCGGCAGCGGCCTAGCGGTGGTGGCTGGCCAGGGTGCACGTGCACGGCCATCGTCGACGCCGCGAGAAGGAGGAGGAGAGTGGAAGAGAAGGAAAGTGGGTGGTGGTGATGGTTTGGTGATGGTGTTGGTGTTGTTAAAAAAATGAAGAAAAAGAAGAACATGAAGAAAGAGAAGAAGAGGAGAATGTGAAGAAGAAGAAAAGAATGGGGGGGTTTGCTCTCGGCTGCTGAGAGGGGAGAGAGTAAGGGAGATGGTGATGGGGTGATAGTGATGGGGGTGTTAATGAGGAGAGAGGGAGGGAGAAATTATGGGTGTGGTGTGGATATTACTAAAAGAGAGATATTTAGAGAGAGGTAAAAGAAAAGTAGAGAGAGAAAGAGAGAGGGGGTGGGCTGGTCGACTGTGCATGGGGAGAGGGGTGGTGTGTGTAGGAGTTATTTTAGAAAGAGAGAGAAAGTGTGAGTTATATATATGTATATATATTTTATAAAAGAGAGAGGGAAGAGATATTTTATATAAAAATAAACGTATATTTTAAATAGGAAAAAATGCAGACACATCAGTGGGATGTATGGGCAGTCATGGTAGGGTCCACGCCAAACTGGGTCGGACGTTGGGCCAAGTTTGGACAAAGTCGAAGCCAAGATTTAATTAATTTATAAATTAAGCAAATTAAATCATGGATGAAATAGGAGCACAAGGGAGATTGAAATTGTGGCACGCAAGTGGCACGTGCATAGTTTACTCAAAACAGGCCAGGGCCATATATTGGGTCGACTGGATTGGACCGATGTCGGGCCCGGAAATTAAGTTGGAAATTAATTCACGAATTACGGCAGCCGATAAATTGGTCTAAATTGACCCGAAAGTTGCGCGAAGCAAATGGAGCACAAGGGAACAAGTTCGAGTGGGACACGATATATCAATATGAAGATAATCTCGTCTAGTATAAACTCCAAGAAGGAAGTTTCCAGAGACTGGCATCCCTGATGCTCTAGAATTCCAAGTCACGGTAAAGAGCATTTAATGATCAAAATCAATTAAATCGAAATTAATTATCGAGAATAAATTATTTGGAAAATTCGAAAATAAATCCCAAAAATTCAGGGGACTTACAACCAATCTAATCTCTCAAAGAGGTGAGATCGACATTTAGATCGACGAGCACACTATGTTCCAGCAAGAACTCATCGTCGATTGTTCACCGATCCTGAATTCATTGACCATAGCACCTACTTGATCGAAGAAGACGATTATAGAAGATTACTTATTATCTTGATCGAGTTCACCAATTGAATTTTTGTTCAACAAAGAGGAATCATCACTGTTGGTGAAGAATAGATATAAAAGAGAATAAAAAGGAGTTGATAATTCACCTAGTTTGTTCATACGTCGCTCGTCGTTGAACCATTAATTCATAGATGGAAGGAAATGTTATCGCCATCGTGAGGAAACATTGCCGACAGAAGAATGAATGCCTCACCGTCCGCCTAGCGGCGACATGAAGTCGCAGGTCTGAAGTGCAGGTAGGCAACTCTAGAGGGGAGTGAATAGAGTTTATAACAAAAATGATCAATTAAAAATTTAAACTCTCTTCACCAACTAAATAATCAGAGTAAAAGAAATGCGGAAATAAAGAGTAGAGAGCAAGCACAACAGCAAGATTTTTAACCTAGTTTCCCTCGTGGAGGACTAGTCCAGGCCTGAGAACTCTAACTCAGGATTGAAATCCACTATTTTTGAAATAGGGTTACAACCACGTGTCTTTTCACAGAAGAGCACGCCAAACTTCTTTCAATGATCGCTTTGGCAAAACTTGGACTTTTTTAAGTGACTTACAACTTCTTGCACTTCAAACTTCTAGCTGGATCGTACCGAGCAACTTGGACGGTTGAGAAGTTTGAATGCTAAATGGATGGGAAGGTAAGGCTATTTAATATATAGGCTATGTAAGAGAAGAAGAAGAAGAAGAGAAGATTGGATGGTTTCAAATGAGAGAAACCAAGGCCTATTTATAGGGTTCGGGGTAGGCAGAATTCGGCCAGAATTCTGTATGTAGAATTCAAATTTTCGGCCATTGGACAACTAGCAGTGATCAAGACCTAAAAATCAGCATCCTGTAATTTAGGGGACAGAGTTCGGCCCGAACTCTGTGTGGAGGCAAAGTTCGGCCCGAACTCTGTCTCCTATGGACAGAATATTTTTAGTGGGCTTTTGGATGAATGGGTTGATTGGGATTTGGGCTAAGTAAACCAATAAAGCTATGTCTAGCCCAAAGTTGCTCAGTATAACCCAACGTACATCATCCTATACTCAAAAACAATAAAAAATACAGACTCCAGTATACACAGAATAGTAAATCTTCAAGCAGCTTTGATCTTGAACCAATGAGCTGAGTAGATTGATTTTGAGTTCGATGTGTCAAATTGGACTATGACAAATATTGTTTTGTTAATTTTCAAGATTAGGTTGACTGTGATCCTGTTTGGGTCAACAATCTCTCCTATTTTGATAATTGACAAAACATGATATTTGTATGTCCAATATTCATACCTGGACACATTATGGCTCCCCCGTACTTGAACAAACGTACTCCCCCGTAAACTGATATTTCCTGTGACAAGTACTTATCCAAATATACATATCCAAGTACATACAATTCATAGTGCTAATACAAGTAGCAATGGTTCACAATTTAAGACAAATATCAATGGTTCTCCCCCTTTTGACAATCAGCAAAAATGGAGACAAAAATAGAGAAGTAATAAAACTACCATCCACATAATGAAAGAGAACATGCAAGTAGTACTAACTAAGAGCAAACTGAGTCATAGAGTTCTAAAAAAACATAAGCAAAAAGAAACATAGCGCTAAAATAAAAATAGTCCGAATCATCAGTGGCAATACAATAGCCATATCCATCAAGGAGCATGTGAAGGCCCCGCACCATCAGAACCGGTACGATGGGGATCCACAAATGCAGAAGTCGGATCAAGATAGCGACGAACCCACGAATCGTCAATGCGATAACCGTCGCGAGACGGATCATGCATCATCGAAATCGGCATCGTCGGATGGGAGGCCATGGAGTACTGAATGTCGTGGATGGAGTTACTGAGCGCACTCATCTGCAGAGTGGTGTGGTAGTCCATCTGCGTCCAGCGATCATCCATCTCAGCCTAGCGCGCGTCCTCCAAACGGAAGCGATCACGAAGTATGGTCTGAATAGAGTCCAGTGTAGCAGTGGACTCGGGAGCAGGTAAATCGGGAGCAGCAAAGGGTGCAAGAGAGTCAGGCTCCTCAGCATCATCAGACTCAGAAGAGGCTACAGCAGCAATAGTTCTCCATGCCTTAGTCAGAAAGGTAGGAGGGGGCAAGGACTGACACTGATCCAATGGAACATGAAAGGTACGAAAAATCAAAGGAAGATACATGGTATAAACCAAAGATATTGGTTTAGGCCTAGCACGAAACATCCAATCCATCATCGTGCGAGGAAAATTAAAGGGGACGCAAAAGTGGAGAAAGAAAGGAGCAGTAATCTCAAAGTAAGTAACTTCATCTGTCGATCCAGCTTTCGGCAAGACCGAAGAAAATATAATACGATGAAGTTCATAAAAATGATTATTGAGATATTTAGCCATAAGTTTTCGAGGAGAAGGATTTGGAGAACAAAGATCACCCTTGAAACTTTCCAACGTGGACTCACCGGGGAAAACAAAGTCCCGGGTATCATCAAGCCGTTCCCAAGTGGTTGGGTCGGGCAAACCAAGAAGGTCGGCTAACTCCAAATCATCAAAAGATATGTCTATACCGGCGACACGTGAATAGATGCGGTCGCGGTCATAAGTCATGTTGCAATAAAACATTTGAATGACATTCACATAGATCAGTTCACGAGTTGCAACAAGTTCATCAAGACATAAGTCACGAAAATTAGGAAGAAAATCAAAAAATACCGTAAACTTAATAGGGTGTCCGTCAAAAACACTACGATGACGAAAGTCGACGAACCATGTGTTAGACGCAGCTAAGGATACAAAAATACGGTCATCGTATGTGTCGGCATTGATGGGTGGAGGAGGATTAAAAGGAGGATGGATCATGTTAGGAGGAGGATGAAAAATAGGTTGTGGTGGAGGATTAGGTTGTGGGTTTGGGTTAGGATTAGTAGAGGATTCACCAATACTTCTCCTTTGTCTCTTACCCCTACCAAGCAACCTAGATGCCATGAAAAAAATTGAGATTGAAGAGAAAGAAAGAGATATACTTTAACAAAAGAGACCTAAGATGGAGGAGAATAACTCCAAGAGGGACTTCCTTGAGTTTGGAGAGAGATTTCCCAAGGAATGGATACTTCTAGGGTTAGGGTTTTGAAAGAAATATGTGTGGAGATGTAAGAATAAGACAATGGAGGGAAGAGAGAGAGACAATCCCGAATAAATGTCCCTTTGGTTGGCTGGTCGGGTGAAACAGGAGCCATTGGATGAAGATTAGATCAACGGCTGAAAGTGTCCCGAGGTTCTGGAACATGGAGGCCGAACTCGACCCGAACTCTATATGGGGGTAGAGTTCAGCCCGAGTTCTGGTCCCTTGGGCCAGAACTTCAAGCAGGAAATTAAAAACAAGATAGGAAGAATATTATGAAGAAATAGTCAAAAGGATTTTAAGAGATTTAGAAATTTCAAATGGGCAGGCTATAAATAAAAATTAACCATATAATAACTAAGGAGTTATGACATAAATCAATATAGTGAAGCTGCTATGGGGTAGCTGCAAGGGCCGGATCCCAGCTAGCGGTAGTCTGAAGACTAGTGCACCGTGTCGCTTAGGCTTTTACGCCTTGTTGTCAGAAGGACCCTTTCGGCTTGTGCCCATAGCAAAGTCAGCATAGAGAATCGTGACATAGTCGATAATTATGCAGGCCAATTTAATGTATAGCCGTTTCATCTAAAATTCCTAATTCACGATAAAGAAAATTGAATCGCTCCTCGGATAATGGTTTTGTAAAGAAATCGGTCAACTGATGATCAGTGTCAATAAATTCTAAATTAATTGTGTCGTTCTGTTGGTGATCACGCAAAAAGTGGTGACGAATTTCTATGTGTTTCGTACGTGAGTGACATATGGGGTTCTTAGTGAGATTTATAGCACTAGTGTTGTCACAAAATATAGGAATGTGCATAAAAGATAAGTTATAGTCTTCAAGGGCTTCATCCATAGAATTTGTGCACAACAACGACCAGCTGCGATATATTCAGCTTCTGTTGTGGATAGTGCGACAGAATTCTGCTTCTTGCTAAACCAAGAGACTAGAGCCTTTTCTAATAAATGACACGTGCCGCTAGTAATTTTATGATCGACCTTGCATCCTGGGAAATCAGCATCAGAGTAACCAATGAGGTCAAATGATATTGATTTGGGATACCATAGGCCTACTGTAACCGTACCCTTAAGGTATCGAAAGATACGCTTAACGGCGGACATGTGTGATTCCTTAGGATTTGCTTGATATCTAGTACACAGGCAAACGCTAAACATAATATCAGGGCGACTAGCAGTTAAATAAAGTAGACTACCTATCATACCTCGATACTTACGTTGATCAACATGTTTGCCGCTTTCATCTGGTTCTAGTTTGGTTGTAGTAGCCATTGGAGTGCCGATTAGTTTGACATTGTCAAGGTCAAATTTCTTTAGCATGTCCTTTGTATACTTTGACTGACAGATGAAGGTTCCATTTGATGTTTGTTTGACTTGCAGTCCAAGAAAGTAATTGAGCTCCCCATCATGCTCATCTCAAACTCGGTCTTGTCACGACCCGCACCCATTTTTTTTTAAACGGATACGAGACGTGTCCAAGCCAGCCTACGCCGCAGTGTCGGCGGTAGAACGCTGTCACGGCCATGAAGATCAAAATCACAAACAATGCTCATTCACATAATTAATTCAACTTACAAAGATTACAAGTTTTACATTTGTAGAAGAATATAAACTTATACAAATAAAGAAATGACTACAACTCAACTATCTAGCTAGTCTCTAGGCTTTTGTCTGCAAGTATCCCCCGTCACTTCCCAAGCTAAGTGAATCCACGGCTAACCTGAAAATGTTGGTTTCCAGTCAGGAATGGAACGAGCACAATTCACTGAATGCAATTTCAAATAAAGAAAATGACTATAAGACAAAGGTTAGGCATCAATCATGAGTTTTGAAAATAATAGTAAAGCCGTGAGAAAATCAATAGTAAAAATAGACCAATATACTTTCCACCGTTAGAAGTACCTTTGACATGTGATCGGTCTAGGGTGCTACACCGCACGGTCTACGATATCTACTTGCAGAATATAAATACTGTCTACGATGTCTACTGCATAAAATAAACAATGTCTACGAGATCTACAATGTCTACAATATCTACAATGTCTACGATATCTACAATGTCTACAATATCTACAATGTCTACGATATCTACAATGTCTATAATATCTACAATGTCTACGATATCTACAATGTCTACAATATCTACAATGTCTACGATATCTACAATGTCTACGATATCTACAATGTCTACGGTCGGATCACACATCCTTGGTACTTCTCATTCCCGACTCAATAATTTATAATAGAGTATAAAAATCACATAACCAATGACTAATCAATGAAATATAGTAAAGATCAATATCGAAATGCAGACAATAAACTGTACTCGCCTGTGGTCCTTTGCTGGTGAAACCGACAATCTGAACTACTCAATGTGCCATAATAGTCAAAACCCGTACAACAGTCCCCGAATGCTGAAATAAACAATACCAATGATCTCAGAATAGTCCAATTAGCTAGGATTTCCTGTCCTTAAGTCCAATTCTGGACACAGGGGCAAAACGGTAATTTCGGGCAAAAACGATGACCGCCGTTGGACCCGCTTTGCACTGAAAAGCGTGCCAGAGTCAACGGTCTCTAAAGTCGTCAAACTATATGTCTACGGATTCAGTTTTCCGATACGAACCCAACCGTATGTCCAAAGTTGGATTCCGGCGGGCCGTGCACAAAATCGCCCGTTGTGTGGGACCGTGGGACCCGCAAAACGGTGATTTTATCAACGGT
The DNA here is from genome assembly GCA_029216955.1 of Iris pallida. NCBI lineage: Eukaryota > Viridiplantae > Streptophyta > Magnoliopsida > Asparagales > Iridaceae > Iris > Iris pallida. The sequence continues at coordinate 26,863,395 of JANAVB010021999.1, forward strand.
CTCAGAATCGGACCAAACTTGGCATACAGGACCAAAAAAATGATACGGTTCTGTTGGCGCAAGTTTTGTCTCGATCCGATGAGCGTGCACAAAGTAATTGGAGAATTTGCAACGTGCACGATACGGTGAATTTCGACGGATACGCATCAAATTCGTCGCGCACACGCGACCAATTTGAATTCCGTCAAAGCCCACACGACCACGAAGCCGTTACGCAGCTTTTGATGCTTTTGGTTCGCGACCACGTCGTCCCGATTGGCGTGACGCACGTCGTGTGGAGCGATTTCTAGTTTTTGGAAACAGATTTTCGTCAAAGTTCGGGATTCGATTTCTCGACGCGTGGTCGATGATTTCCGAATCCACAAGAAGGGTTGTGAAGCCCTATATGTTGTCTAAATTTGTGTTCAAGTAGTTTTCTAAAATTTTTATCGTGCAGATCGTAAAATGCCTAGAAAGGTGGGCCTTTGGGACGGTTTACTGTCCTGTTTTGGACGGGTTATTTGCTCGACTTTGAGTCGATTTCTTGGACAACCTAAAGTACTAATATTAAATCTAATTGAAGGAATCCAAAGGCGGTTATATAGAGTACATACCGGTGCAAACGGCTCGGAAAACGACGAAGCGTGGTGGCGGGGAAGTCGACGTGAAGTCGGCTCCATCAACCGCTACTGCTGCCCTTACGCGCGTGTGTGCACGGATGATCCCAGCGCCTGGCCGACCTGCCTGGGCGGCTCACGGTGGCGTTGCCGCGCGCGCGCGGTGGCTGGGTGCACGCGCGTAGAGGTGGGTGGTGGCGCGCCGCTGGGTTTGTTAGGGTTTGAGTTTCTCGACGATCTCTCTCTCTCTCTCTCATCTATGAACTTATATAAGTTCGGTTGTTCGAACTGGAGGGGGGTCGGGTTAGTTTGCTCGGGCTGTGGCTTTTGTGGGCTACTGCTGTTGTATGCGTGGAAAGGAAAACTCACATGGTTTTGGAAAGACTTGGGGGTTTGGGTCTGTGGGCCCGTTGCTGCTGACGTATGAGTGCAGGCATGTATGTTGTTACACAACTTGCAACTAATGTATATTGAAATGTGTTGGAATTGAATTCCAATTCAATTCAGTTCAAGCATTAGTTTTAGGCCGGGTGTTGCTTGGCTCGGGATTGCTTCTCTCCCTATATATAAGATATATATATATAATATATATACTTCTCGGTTAGCTTAGGTTCAGAGCTATAGTTGCTCTCTGTTTGGGGGAGGGGTCTCACGTGGGCCTGCTGGGTTGAATGAGATTCTCGGCCTGAGCTCGTGGAGCTTCAGGTTCGGGATAGGGAAGCTATTGCTTCACCTTCTTTTTCTTTTATAATCTATTTCTTATATTCTATTACTTAATAATATATAATACTCTTATATGTATATTATCTATATATATATTTACACACAATATTTACCCTTATATTTATCTATATATACGCACATATATAATATTATATATACACAGATAAATACAGGTATATTCATTTATTCACACACATATAGATATATAATTTATGTACCTATACATACACCGAAATTTCTATATACATTTATATATACAATACTCATATATTTATATACGTTTTTATATATAAGTACACACATATCTATATATACATTCTTTGATAAATAGTAGACAATTAATAACTAATAATAATAATTTATTCTCCATGACCACAATAATAATGTAGCCAGTTAATAATAAAATAATATTGCATAATAACATCAGATAATAAAATAATATTAAAATATTTTTTTAAAAAAATGGGAAGGGGAGCTACAAATCTACCCACCTTAAAATAATTTCGTCCTCGAAATTCTAACTCGTAAACATACCTAAAATTCAAAAATAAAGTAAAAGAATAAATCCACTATTACCACAATTTTAATTTCTCAAAATATTTTATAAACTCCAATACTTGAGGACTTCTACCCACCTTTGGTCATCCTACTCCATCAAATCTTCTGTCACTAAAACTTTATAATCTTCCAGCTAACTGCTAACAATTCTACTAACAGATATCTAGGCGTATGGTATCTAGAATCCTCTCCCATCTATCACGCAACCCAAAAATCAATAAGCACAATCTATACAAGTAGCTACTAAATATTGATAAATTCTAATAATATGTCCAGTCGTTACTCTATAATAGGAAGGACAGGAAGATAAGAAAAAATAATCGATAGCGAATATGGAGTTTCCAGAGTGGCAGAGAGTATCCAATGATACAACCCGAAGGAAAGTTTGTAAACCATTGACTTATTTGCTAGATTGGCTACTCTAGTCCAGTCACTTGCCAAATCGAGAGCCCTTCATTTCTTAAAGAGCTTGCAATCCATGCAATACAGAAATTTTGTTCTTGAAGTTCTAAACAAGATTCCAAAATAGAACAAAATTTGGAAAATCAAGATTGTGATCTTTTCCGTGGCTATTTAAACACAAACAAGGGATATAAATGCAATACAAGATCGTATCGCGACTCCTAGGTAGACGGGATAAGGGTTACGAATGACTTCACATTCTACGAGATGGAAGCTACATAATCGGTATAGGGACCTATCACAAATAGTCCGATTTTATAGTCAACTATGGTGGTATGCATGGATGGTTTAACTGGATCTTAATGGGTTCTCCGATTGGACACCAATCGTTAGTTGGATGAACCCTGAATTTTAATCCATACGGACTGAACAAGGTCCCAACGATAACCCATTTTTACTAGGTTAGGGTATCCTAGAATATGTTTCTATTCAAGGGTTGAGCGAGTTGCCAGTCTGGTTGGTTAGCTTGGTCCCTAAAGCCCAAAAATGCGTCTTCCGTGGCTTTTGTGTTTATATAGCACGAAAAGACACAATTGAGTGACACACTAGTGACATGTGCGTAGTGGCTTCGAGTAGATCGCCACCATATGTCGGGTCGAATGAATTGAGTCAAGGTTGAGTCTCTAATTGTAATTGGGAAGTTTATCAGTATTATGGTAAGGGTTATAGTTAGTCCTTTCTACCTGAAAGTCGTACCATAAAAATAGAGTACAAGGGGACGGGTTTGAGTGGGACATGATATACCTAGATGAAGGTGGACTCGTCTAGATCTTACATATAAAATTTGTTGGAAGGTAACAACTGGTCTCGTGCTCCGAATGTTAATGACACGGCCGGGGACACAAAATGATCTAAATGAAAAGTGGGAGTCCAAGGGGCACTAATTATCATGCTAATGGAAATTATTCTAATCAATCAAAAATCTTCGTATATCCCCAAATTTTAGGAGGCTTACAGTCTACCTACCTTAGAAGCTAGGATATGATTTTAGGAATAATGAGACTAGAAGAATTCCAAAAGTCCGGAAATCGTACCCCGACTCTTGTTAATAAAGAATAAGGTACGGCGTAACAGGATACGGTAGATATAAGTCAATTCAAGGATCGTTCCTCAATAAACAAAATTACGAGTGGGTACCATGACACATGGTCGATAAAATAGGATGACCTTCTCGTCCGTAGTATACAAGGGTTATCGACGGGGTAACTAACTCTAATGCACGTCATCTAAAAGATTTCTGACAATTGGGTCGTAAAACTTTAGTTGTGTCAAACCTGCCAGACTATGGTCATAAGGGTTCTAGTAGTATGGGCTGCAGTGATCATAAATTGTTGTTGACAACTGTTATATCACAATTTGACAGGGTATTTAAGCTATGGTATTGGTTAAGCTAGTGACTATGGTGTTCCAACACTAGTTAGGTCTTAATAATAAAATTTACATAACTAGAGTAATATTTGTTGGAAACCAATCTCGGGATGAGTGTCTGCCATAGTCACGGTAAATTATTGTCCTTAGCCTTGTCTATTCATCTCATGTCTAAACTGTGGGCTTTGGTCGAGGGGAGAACGAGTAACTCAATCACAGGACTGGCCGTTGGTAGCTACACTTGTGCCTACCATTATCATATCCATGGGAATACCCTGTATCTCTCTACCATCACGAGCTTTCGGCTTTCCAAATTGGTGAAAGATAAAAACAATAAAGAATTCAAGGGAGATGTTTCTGAATACAATTTTGTGATTCAAGGGCGAACATATAATTCAAGAGGAATTGTCAATGCAGTCGTGGGTGAGACCCTAGAGACATCTATATCTCAATCCACGTAGGGTAATTAAATAAAGTGCGAACCAAATGCATCATGGTTGATCAGACCATAATACACTGATTCTGATTAGACAATAAGTTAGCAGGCGTCCCCACTAAACATATGTCTCGAAGCAAGCTCGAGAACAGAGTGAGCTTGCAAAACTAGGCTGTAATAGCAGCGTTGGTTAAGATAGTCAAATTATAAGTATATAAGATTTTTGAAAGAAGGCACAAGTAGTTCGAGTTTTGTGAGAATCAAAAATTTACCAGGTGTTCTTGCTTATACAGTCTTCCTACTATCATCTTATCCTTATGACCTTGGTCGACTAATGGTTTATGGACTTCTAAATTCCATATTCCAGGTAAACCTATTAGTGTCAGTTAATTCTCTCGTCAATAGGGCACAAGGACCGCGGAATGCTAGGTTGGGAGGCATGCTACTCAACTTGCAGAACTTCCACTAATATTGGCTTTGGATCTCAAGGAACGTACAGGGCATTTCCCTATCCTCCATTGTATCCTAAACTTGTAATCACGTCTGAAGTTATTTCACCGAGGACTACGCCTCGCCCGTATACTCGGGCTATGGTAAACCCTTGGTTTCGTAACTCGAATATGATACGAAGTCAAACACTTCTTAACCCTATCCAATATTGACTCAAGGGTAACGGCGATCAAATAGAGGACCACTAGCCATAGTTCTGGCAATATCCCATCACCTATATTTTCTTAACTAATTTCACCTCTAGGGGTTGTATTTCGCCAGCGCGCTACTGGCTGCAGTGACTCCCTAGTCTCCAAAATTTAAATAAATGTCGACAGTGCGCTGCTATCCTAACATTCTTGTAACTATATCTGTAAATAAATCCCTGAGCTTCTAGAGATTCAAATAAGTTGACTATGAAATAAGACATAAATATTTGTCCTATCAGTCACAATCTTTAAAATAACAGATTGCACAGGGAGGAATAAACTGAAGACAAAGAACTACAAATATTCTGGTATCTCTTTCACGTGTATTCGAACCATGGGAGAAAAATTTTTTTTGGATCAGTCTACCTCGAGATTTGCATTTGAATAACCGAATCAGGAATTATAAACTATTCCCTTACGGCAAAAATAGGATTTTAATTGGGCAATTCCGACTAAGATATGGTGACGATATCCAAGGAGGCAAGAGAATGAATTGAATAATCTATCAAGGCTAGATCATTAATTCTATGAAGCCCTGCCTTACCAAGGGAATAAACTATCCAAATTGGATTACATCGTCGTATCAAGAGATAATAATGTACCTATGGGTATCTGATAACTATCAAAATTAATAACTCCTTATCTATATGGCCTAGACTACCCATTGGTAAATTTGTATAAGGGACTCCTAGTCCTAGTCATTCTCGTAAATTAAATTAATTTCTAATTCGTGAATGAGCATTTCTAGTCGCAGGCTCGCAATAGTACGACTAACTTAAGTACTATCACGAGTTCGCATGATTTGCGAAAACTGACCTGTATGGGCCACCACAGGTCTGCATACACTTAGCAAAATCTTGACAAAGAGTTTCATCAGTAGAACCGAATATAATATCATCAACGTAAATTTGCACTAAGAGAATAGTGTCTTTGAAAGATTTTATAAAGAGTGTAGTGTCAATTTTCCCTTTTGAAAAACCTTTTTCAAGCAAGAAATTGCTTAGCCATTCATACCAAGCTCTAGGGGCTTGTTTGAGGTCATATAGTGCTTTCTTGAGTTTAAAAACATGGTCGGAAAATTTGTGATTTTCAAAACCAGGGGGTTGTTTTACAAAAACTTCCTCCTTAATAAATCCATTCAAAAAAGCACTTTTAACATCCATTTGAAATAATTTAAAATTTTGAAAGTTAGCAAATGCGCAAAGCATCCGAATGGATTCCAATCTTGCAACAGGAACATACGTCTCATCGTAGTCGATACCTTACTCTTAGTTGTATCCTTGAGCTACTAGACGAGCTTTGTTGCGTGTAACTGAACCATCTTCATTTACTTTGTTTCGAAAAACCCATTTAGTACCAATAATCGATCGAGTGATTGGCTGGCCTAGGAACAAGTTCTCAGACTTGGATCCTCTCGAATTGGTTGAGTTCTTCTTGCATGGCAGAAATCCAAAACTCATCATTAAAAGCTTCTAAAACATTCTTAGGCTCAATTTGTAAAATGAAGACAGTGCTAGCAATAGAGTCTCTTAATGATGATCGAGTACTTACTCCGTGTGAAACCTCACCTATTACCAAGTTTTTTGGATGTGATGGCTTGAAAGAGAATTTCTTTGGCAAGCCCTCCAGAGAATTGGTTTCAGTGGTGGTATTCATCGGAGTAGAAGTTGATGGCTCAACATCTTCGTCAAGAGTAGCTGCTGCACTGTTAACTTCATTAAAAGTCACATTGGTAGACTCCTCCATAATTAATGAGCGTTTGTTGAACACTCTATATCACTTGCTCTTGGCAGCATAGCCAAGGAAAATACCATCGTCAGCTTTGGCATCAAATTTGCCTAAGTTGTCTTTGGTGTTAAGGATAAAACATCGACAACGGAAAACTCTATGATATAAAACGTTTGGAGTTCTTCCAAACCAAAGCTCATAGGATATTTTCTTTGTAATAGGACGAATGAGCATCGTATTTAAAATATGGCATGCAGTACTGACAGCTTCAGCCCAAAAATATTTCGGAAGTAAATTTATTCAACATGACTCTAGCCATATCGCCAAGAGTCCTATTCTTTCGCTCTACAACACCATTTTGTTGAGGAGTTCTTGGACAAGAAAACTCATGATTAAAACCATTTGAATCACAAAACTTTTCAAACTCAGTATTTTCGAATTTGCCTCCATGATCACTTCGAATTTGAGTAATCATGTAGCCTTTTTCGTTTTGAACCTTTTTAGCAAAAATTTTGAAAACAGAAATGGCATCACTTTTGTTTGTAAGAAAGAAAACCCAAGTAAATCTAGAAAAGTCATCAACTATAACAAAAGTGTAGAGTTTTCCACCAAGACTGGCTACTCTACTAGGACCAAATAAATCCATATGAAGTAATTGCAAGGGTCTAGTAGTACTTACAGAGTTTATGGAATGAAATGAGGACTTGGTTGCCTTATTCAACTCACATTCGGCACATACCGTGTCCTTTTTGAATGTGATGTCGGGCAAGCCTCTAACTAGCTTCTTAGTCGATAGCCTGGATATAGTATCCATATTGGCATGACCAAGACGCTGGTGCCACAGTAATCTCTCATCCTTGTGAGCATATAGGCATCTTCCTGCATTGTTAGTATCTCTAGGTAGATAAAAATGTAAATGTTATCCTCTCTTATCCCTTCAAAAGCGATCTTCCGTTGACCTATCATAAATATAGCATCTATTTTGTCCAAAGTTAATATCATATACATGATCAGCAAGGTGACTTATGCTGAGCAGGTTATTCTTTAACTCGGTCACTAGACAGACATCCTTTATTACAGGAGAAGGAGGATGACCAATAGTACCATTACCTATGATATACCCTTTTAGGTTGTTGCCGAAGGATACATACCCTTCTCTCTTCATCGATAGTGATGCGAAAAGATTTGCGTCTCCCGTCATATGTCGCGAGCATCCACTATCGAGAATCCACTTACTTTTAGTTGAGGAAGGAAGGTCCACCTACATCAAGAGTAGATGTGACCTTTGGTACCCATGTTCTTGAGGGTCCTGAAAAGTTAGTTTTTGGCATCCATACATATATATTCATATCTACTAATCTCCTAACTCTACATTGTGGTGAGATGTGTCCATACAATCCATAATAGGTGCAAATAGCATTTCTATTTATGTTTGGAGCATGTTGATGATGTCTATATGTAGCATGGTAAGAGTAGTGTGGAGCAGCATGATAATGACTATATGTGGCAGCAGGATGATGATTATATCTATATGCAGTATGGTGGCAATTTTGTTTATGTGCAACATCGTGATGGTTATATCTATGTGTAGCATGGTGATTATGTGTCATATTTGAATGAAAGTTATGAGAGTAATTTCTACGTGCATGTGCTTTGTGTGCTGTATAGAAGTGGGTGTACATGTAAGCATGTTTGCGTGCTGCAGGTGGATGACGTGCTTGACTATTTTGAGTAGTGTTGTGCTTTGTGTGTGTCTCATATGATTGGGTTTGAGGTTGAGCAACTTGTTTTTCCAATCTAGTCTCTAATTTCTTAGAGGCAACTTACAGTTCATTAACCTTAGCATTCAAACCATAAATTTTAGTAATAGAGATCTTGTGTCTATTCTTTTCTTCAGCAAGCTCAGTGTTGAGCGCTGTGATCTCATGTGTTTGCTTTTCAATACGTGCTTTGGCATCATGTAGGCTTAATTTAAGCTTAGACACCTCATTTGTGACTTCCGTGGGTGAAGTGTCTCTAATATTATCAAGTAAAGAAGAGAGTCCTTGAATCTCGACTTCATAACTTTTGATCTTCTCCTTGGCATGTTTATATTTACTAATGACTTTCTTGTGGTCATTGAGTAAATCATTGAATGCATCGCCAAGTTCATCAAAAGTGAAATCATCGAAAGTTTTGCTAGTTACCTTATCGGATGTTGCCATTAGGCATACATTGGCGGTGTCTTGAGGAGAGTCCTTTTCTTTCTCGGAGTCACTAGCTTCGCTTTTATGCCAAATGCTTGTGTTGGCATAGTTTCTTGAGGAAGTCTTCTTGTATGGTTTCTCATATCGGTTGCTCTTCTTTGCGAATGGATAGTCTTTTCGGACGTGTCCAGTCTTCTTGCAGCCGTAGCATGTTGGCTCTTCTTCGTCATCTTCTTGTTGTTCCTTCTTTCTTTGATTGAAGCGGAGGAACTTCTTAAAGTTGCGGACGAGGAGAGCTTGATCATCACCTTCCGAATTTTCGTCATCAGTCTCTTCAGGATCAGCTCTCCGACGATGAGCTCTAAGGGCAATCTCCTTTGACTTTAGAGCAGGCTCTTCGAAGTCTTTGAGGTCAAGCTCGTGAGTCATCAGCTTTCCCATCAAAGTCTCCATAGACATTGTAGTAAGATTATTTCCTTCTATGATAGCTGTTACTTAGGGTTCCAAATCTTTGGTAGCCCCCTAAGTAACTTGCGGATCTTCTCGTGATTTGTATATTGTATGCCGAGAGATGACAAGGGGTTGATGATGTCGAGGAATCTTGTAAACATTTGTGTGATCAACTCATTTGGCTTCAACTTGAATGCCTCATATTCTTGAGTGAGATGACTTATTTTTGACTCCTTGACTTGGGTGGTTCCTTCATGCGTCACTTCTAGAGCCTCCATACTTCGTGAGAGATGGTGCATGTTGAGACCCTGTTAAACTCATTCCTGTCTATTGCACAGAATAAAGAATTAATAGCTCTTGCGTCTAGACTCGCCTGTTTCTTCTCCTCGTCAGAATATTTGTCGAGGGATTTCTCAACGAGATCACCATTGACAACTATACTGGCGGGCTTTTTGTAACCATCGGTAACAATGGTCCACAGGTCGAAGTCTAGCGACTTGAGATAAAAACTCATCCTTATTTTCCAATAGGTGTAGTTTGTTCCATCAAATAGGGGAGGCCTATGAGTGGACTGCCCTTCACCGTGATTGGAAAACATGGGTTAAGTGGTTGCCATGGATCAGCTCTAGGATGTTAGTCCTTGATAAGAGAACAGAGCTCTGATACCAATTGAAGTACAGGTAGGCAACTCTAGAGGGAGGTGAATAGAGTTTATAACAAAAATGATCAATTAAAAATTTAAACTCTCTTCACCAACTAAATAATCAGAGTAAAAGAAATACAAAAATAAAGAGTAGAGAGCAAGCACAACACAGCAAGATTTTTAACCTGGTTTCCCTCATGGAGGACTAGTCCTGGCCTGAGAACTCTAGCTCATGATTGAAATCCACTATTTGTGAAATAGGGTTACAACCATGTGCCTTTTCACAGAAGAGCACGCCAAACTTCTTTCAATGATCGCTTTGGCAAAACTTGGACTTTTCCAAGTGACTTACAATTTCTTGTACTTCAAACTTCTAGCTGCATCGTACCGAACAACTTGGACGGTTGGGAAGTTTGAATGCTAAGTGGATGGGAAGGTAAGGCTATTTAATATATAGGCTATGTAAAAGAACAAGAAGAGAAGATTGGATGGATTCAAATGAGAGAAACCAAGGCCTATTTATAGGGTTCGGGGTAGGCAGAATTCGGCCAGAATTCTGTATGTAGAATTCAAATTTTTGGTCGTTGGACAACTAGCAGTGATCAAGACCTAAAAATCAGCATCCTGTAATTTAGGGGGCAGAGTTCGGCCCGAACTCTGTGTGGAGGCAGAGTTCGGCCCGAACTCTGTCTCCTATGGACAGAATGTTCTTAGTGGGCTTTTGGATGAATGGGTTGATTGGGATTTGGGCTAAGTAAACCTATAAATCTATGTCTAGCCCAAAGTTGCTCAGTATGACCCAACGTACATCATCCTATACTCAAAAACAATAAAAAATACAGACTCCAGTATACACAGAATAGTAAATCTTCAAGCAGCTTTGATCTTGAACCAATGAGCTGAGTAGATTAATTTTGAGCTCGATGTGTCAAATTGGACTATGACAAATATTATTTTGTTAATTTTCAAGATTAGGTTGACTATGATCCTGTTTGGGTCAACAAGGACGTCATGGCTCAAGCTTCATTGACGAGTAAGGGATCAATCGCTATGGCTCAAGCTCTCGAGCTCAGGCTCTGGTTCTTGAGTGGGGGAAGAGAATGATTCTCTCTCTTCAACTGGTTTTGACCAATGGGTGTGGGCCGAGCCCAAGGAACAGGGATGGGATGGGTAGAAGAATTTTAGTAAAAAAATTAATAAAATGATTGATGAGTGAAAAATTTAGGGGTTAATATAAATTAACAAAGAAAATCTCTAGACCTAGGTAGTTAGGAGTTTGTTAGCAGTTAGTTAGGGTACTTGAGGAGGTTAGGGAGTTTATATAGAGGTTAGGGGTGGTTAGAAGTTAGTTAGCAATTAGTTAAGGAAGTTAGAAGGAATCTTATAGGCCTCTTTAATTAGCACATTCTAATTAAACCTATAAGAATATTCTACCCACATAATTAAGCACATGCTAGATTAATCCTCCTTGAGAAATTACTAATGCCACCGCTCCTTCCTAAATTACCAAATTGTCATTACACCAACATAAATTACCAAATTGCCCTAAATAATTGTGCTAATTATTCTATAAAAATGAATGGGCTCTTTTATTGGAAAAGTAGAGTTACAACAGGGGAGTCAAGAACGATCACCGACAGTCACTATTCTACAAATACCTGGCTCTTTGTAAACAACAAAGAAGGCCGACAGGACATCAGATATTAGCCTCGACACTAAGGCATGCTCGCCCCAAACTTCCCATCTTCCAAAGTTGTGTCCGATCGTCAACGAAGCAAAGGGAACACACTGATCAGACCTCCATCGACGAACCCTCTGGAAATTTGACTTGTCTCAGAGCGTTGTATTTACATGCGTTTGTAAATCGATCTCGAGTAAACAAGTTCAACAAAATTTTTCTTAGAGAAGGAATGGTGCTTTCTTTTGTCTGAAATCAACTCCATGTTTAATTTCGTTAAATATTTTCATTTCAATGAACAGAATTGACGCCAAAGTAAATTGCTCTAAACTGATTTTATTATTCAATCTGTTTACACGAATGTTGTTCCGTAAATCCATCCACTGAATTCAAATTTAGACCTCACATTGGGACTTATGGTGTCGTTTTATTCTAAAATGACATATAAGTTGTCTTGTTTGGACACTTGCCATCTTGGTACATTTTTGGTACAACGTGGACCCCCATACGGACCATGTTTGACCCTGGAACAACTTATTTTCACCCTCTAATTTGGACATATGGTAGTCATTTTGAGTATCTTACCTATTTTAGACGCACTGGTGATATTTATTTCAGCAGACAAAGACGTCTTTCCAGATCATACTTTTTATGCCATTGCTTAATTGATGAGTTCGCATCTGAATCTTCGTCAAATCTCCGTCCAACTTCCAGGCAAGTATACCTTGCTTTATATTTACTATTAAATTATAAAATTGTTTCATATTAGTACTACTATCTTTTATATTAATTATAGATATCAAGTGTGTCCAGACACGGTGATGACTACTCCGGACACGACGACTGCTCCGACGAGGCTAGTGGAGTGCTAGTTGTGATGGCATCAGGATATGGCGACAGCAGTGGTGACTCTTGGCAAATCCGACGAAGGCTTGGCTGATGGCGAAGCTCACGACAGAGCGGTGGTGGACAACGACTTCGAGGCGGCAGAACTCCGGCAGCAGTATCGGCCTAGGACGGCCGGACACGACAGGCTAGGGTTAGGGTTATGAGAGTGTCCTATCTCTTGGGGACACAGAAGGACACAGGAATTGGCTGGGGGATGTGTCATGTGTCGTGGACACAGCAGGACACTGTTAAGTTTGGGGAATTGTGAGAAAATGTAATGGCCGTGTCCGTGTAGGAAGACACGGACACGGTTGGAATTTAGAAGAGTGTGTCGTGTCAGACACGAAGATGTAATTGTAATAGCTAAGCTATTAATTAAATATAGATGGACACCAACACAATTAGGACACGGTCATTAGGACCTTATAAAAAATTTGGAGTAATTAGCATTAATGATCATTAGGGGTCTTTATAGGAGATATTAGGAATAATCTAGATGTAATTAGCACATAGCTCCAAGTAATATGCCTAGAATATTCCAGGAAATATTCCAAGGATTATTCTTAGGAACACTCTAGACATGGAATTTTCCTAAGAATGTCCTTTGGGATTAATTAACACTAATCAAAATTAATTAAGAAATTAATCATAATTAATTAAGAAGGGAATCTAGAAAGTTTTCACTCTAATCCCTATGGCTAATGACTATAGAAAAATTACCAAACCTTACTACTTTACAATGGTATTTACAAGAATGTCACTCCATTCCAAATATTATGAATAAGCCACTCCAATTCTACATAATTACAAACTTGTCATTCCCTCTTCATGAATTCCCAAATAATCAACTTCTATTCCAGAAATTGCTAAAATGTCATTCCTAATAATTAATAATAAAATAATTAATAAAGAATTTGGAAAAAAGAATCAGGCTTTTATTGAAAAATGGAAAATGGGGGTTACAAATCTACCATCCATTGAAAAAGTTTGTCTTAGAAATTTAAAGGAGTAGTAGGAAAAGAAAGAAGTACAACAAGGCTCAAACGAGTAAGGATATTTCTCATTCATCTCATCTTTCCTCTCCCAAGTACACTCTCCGGGTGAATGGTGCTCCAAGCAACCCGAACTAAGGGAATCGTCTGGTTGCACAGCTGCTTCTCCCTACGATCAAGGATCTCGATTGGCTGCTTCGAGTAAGTAAGGGTAGGGCCTACCTCTAGCTCGGAGTGGTCCAGCACATGACAAGGATCAACTATACCTCAGAAGCTGGAAGACATGGAATACGTTGTGTACTCCCTCTAGGTTAGGCGACAAAGCTAGCTTGTAAGCAACTGTCCCTACCTTGTCCAATATCTCAAAAGGCCCTATATACCTCAGACTGAGCTTTCCCCATTGAACAAATCTGATAGTGCCTCGAGTCAAAAAAATCTTCAGAAACATAAAATCTCCAACTACAATCTCCAAAGGTCTTCCGTTGTTATCTGCCTAATGCTTTTGTCTATCCTGGGCTATCCTCAAGCGATATGCTTGACTTTATCTGCAGCATCCATCTCTCGACCTAGCAACGGTTCTCCAACATCATCCCAGGATAGTGGGGTACGATATCGTCGGCCATATAATGCCTGAAAAGGTGTTATGCCAATACTAGCCTGGTAACTGTTGTTGTAAGAAAAATATACCAAATGTAGATGGTCCTCCCAAGGTCCTCTGAAATCCAAAGCGCAAGTCCTCAACATGTCTTCTAAGATCTGAATAGTCATCTCAGATTGCCCGTCTGTCTTTGGATAGTAAGCAGTGCTGAACTTCAGTTGATTCCCCAAGCTCTACTGTAGGCTCGTCTAGAAGCGAGAGGTGAAACGGCTATTCCTGTCTGAGATAATGCTAAATGGTACCCCATGTATCCTCACGATCTGTCTCATCTACAGCTCTGCTAACTTCTCTGTAGATAGCCCCACCTTGAATGGGATATAGTGTACTAACTTAGTAGGTCTGTCTACTATCACCCATATAGCATCTTTTCTACCGGGTGATCGTGGCAACCCAGAGACAAAATCCATGATAATATACTCCTACTTTCACTCGGGAATGGGCAAGAGCTGCAATAGTCCTCATGGTCTCTGGTGCTCTACCTTCACTTGCTGACAAACTAAACATCTCGAGACAAATCTGGCCACTTCCCTCTTCATCCCATACCACCATACATACTCCCTTAGGTCCTTGTACATCTTTGTAGCTCCTGGGTGCATAGAATACTGGGACTGATGAGCCTCATGCATTATTTCTTCCCTCAAACCACCTCTAGGTACCTAAAGTCTAGTGTCGTGCCTCAATGTTCCATCCTCTGCAATAACAAAGTCTTCCAGTAATCATGTTTGTACTTGGACACGGCTGTTGCAAAGACTCTCATCTTGAAATTGAGTCTCTTTAATCTTATCCATAAGACATGACTGGATCTGTAGATTCTGTAACCCATGTTTCCCAAATTTTAAAATTTTATTTTATTTTATTTTATTTTATTTATTTTATTTATTTTTTATTTATTTATTTATTTATTTATTTTATTGTGTTTGAAAGTAATTTCTTTTGAAACTTTATAAAAGATATTTTGTTATTTTTCTGCTTTCCAAAAACTAGTTAAAATTAATGGTTTGAAAGTACTATTTAGTTTTAATAAAATATTTGTTCTTGAAATTTTATTATCGAAATTATAAAGATGTTTTATTATTATTTTTGGATTTTCAAAAAGATTAGTTTCAAAAATGGTTTGAAAGCTTGATTATTTTTTAGCAATAAAAAGATTTACCATTTATATTTGAATAAGATTTGAATTTATAAAAATATGATTTACATTATTTTGATGACATTGAATATTATTTTAAATTATTATGGTAATCAATTATTTTATTTACCTAGTTTGAAATTTTAATTGATTAAAATTTATGGGAAGATTTATCCATTAGAAATCATAAACCTGGAATCATATCTAGTATTATTTAGATCATTTCTTATTTGAACTAATCATAATCCTATCCAAATTAGCAAATTAGGTAATCATATCCTTATTGATTGAATTCTAATTATATCCTAATTAACTATTTGCTACCCATTATATATATCTATTGAACCTATAAAATAAAATCATCTCTCTTATTTTTTTCTTTTCCAAAATTCTGCCCTTTTTTGTCCAAAATAGCCCAAGATTCTTCACAAAAATTAGCCTCATTTTTCAGAAGTTGTAGCAACTTTGAAGGGTCCTAGCTCCGGACTCCGTTTCACCTCCATTTTTTTTGTTTGAACCGTATTGAGGCTAGCTTCAATAATCTATAATTTGTTTTAGCAAATTCATGATATATTTTTCTGTAAAATTGTTTGAGCGTCACTTGTTCAAAAATTGATGTGTCGTATTGTTTTCAAGGTTTCGGGAGATCCTGATATAACAAACAAATTTTTTAGATATATATTTTTGAATTAAGAATTTCCTTTTTCTTAAAATAAATTCTCTCTTAGATTTGATTGTTCTGATCATGACTAATTGTACTTCCTATTTCCTTTGCTAAATTCGGACTCTTCATATCGACCCTAGCTAATTAGAGTATTCTGGACTTAATGGAATTATCTGTTTCACTAGCTAAGGACGCCAAGCGAGTACATTTTTTTGTTTATTTCCAATATTGATATTTACTATACTTGCATGATTAGTGATGTTATACTTGATTCTTGACACCTCGTTACATGGATTAGTGGCATATAGATTTTAGTCATGATACCATATTTTATCGTGCTTACATTATCGCATTTCGTGACCTATTGTCGTGACTTGATCCATGTGTAGTAGTCAGGTGGGAAAGTACTAAGTATATATGTGATCAAACCTTAGACCTTGCTTTATTTTATATTTCATGCATATTATACCCTGAGGACGCAAATCCTATGTAGACCGAGCGGTGTAATATCCCAGCCCGATTACATATTGAAAGGTGTACTTTAAATCACGTAGATGGTTATGTTCCTTGTTCCATGCCTACTAGTCTTTATAGTCGTGATTAACTGTTTCTTTTATTTTCCATGCCATGATTTCAGTTTATATATTTCATCATGTATGTCATTTATATTTATTGTTTTTATAGTCATGTAATATACTTGGAACTGTATGCTTGAATTGTACTCGTTCCATTCCTGACTGGAATTTTTTTTCAGATAGTCGTCTGCTACTCTATGCGTTGGATCCTCGGAAGAGATATGGGTATACGTTGTGGCCGACCCTAGAAGACTCGTTAGATATATGAGTTAATCATAAATTTTAATTAGTTGTTTTCTAAATTTTGTGAGACATTATATTTTATCCAAATGTAAACTTGTAAATATTGTAATTTGATTTAGTATTGTGAATGAGTAAAGAGATTAGTTGTGAGAACATATGGTATACTTTGACATCTAGACAGCTTGCTACGTCAATACTGCGATGTAGGCTGGACTCGCCCACTCACTCGCATCCCGAAAAGTGAGTGCGAATCGTGACAGATTCATCAACTGTGCCTCATATCCAGGGATAATAACGTCTATCCCTAAACTCTCTAAATCCTCCAGCAAGTGCATGTCCATATTAAAAAACATCACCATCGATACCGACTAAGCGCATCCGCTACCACATTGGCAGTCCCTGGATGATACTGAAGATTGATGTCAAAGTCATTCATTAGCTCTAGCCACCTTATCTGTCTCATGTTCAATTTCTTTTGTGTGAAGACATACTTCAAGATTTTATGATCTATGGAGATCTCCACTCTCTCTCCATAGAGATAGTGCTTCCAGAGCTTCAGAGCAAATATGACTACTGCTAACTGTAAGTCATGAGTTGGGTAATTCTTCTCATGAGGCCTAAGCTGTCTGAAAGCATAAGCTATAACTCTCTTGTTCTGCTCTAGCACACAACCCAAGCCTTTTCCTGATGCATCAATGTAGATGGCAAAACCTCCTGATTCAAAAGGTACAGCCAATACTGGTGTTGAAGTCAGTCTCTTCTTCAATTCCTCAAAGGCAGCCTGACATTCTTCTATCCACACAAACTCTTCATCCTTCCTGGTGAACTTTGTCAGTGGCTCTACAATCCCAGCAAAGCCTTGTACAAACTTTCTATAGTAGCCTTCTAATCCCAAGAAACTTTTGACTTCTGCTACTGAGTCGGGTGTAGCCCAAGCTTCCATTGCTGCAATCTTCTTTGGATCACTGTTATACCATCTTTCATTACTATATGCCCCAATAATTCTACTTTGTCCAGGAAAATTCATACTTAGAAAGCTTCCCATACAACTTTTCCTTCCTCAATGTCTCCAAGACTATCCTCAGATGCTCTTCTGGGGTCTGCAAATATATCAGAATGTCATCGATAAAGACCATTACGAACTTGTCCTAGTATTGGTGGAAGACCTTATTCATAAGGTTCATGAAAACTACAGGAGCGTTGGTGAGTCCGAAGGGCATCACCAAGAACTCATACTATCTATACTTGGTGTTGAAAGCGGTCTTAGGGATATCTTCCTTCCTGACTTTCACCTGATGGTATCCTAACCTGAGATCAATTTTAGAAAACACCTTGGCTCCATTCAACTGATCAAATAGATCGTCTATCCGAGGCAATAGATACTTGTTCTTGATGGTAATACTATTCAAAGCTCTATAGCCAATGCACATCCTGACGGTCTCATCCTTCTTGGGCACAAATAGGACCGATGCTCCCCAAGGCGAGGCACTCGATCTGCTGAATCCTTTCCCTTTTAAATTCATCAATCTGCTCCTTCATCTCCTTCAATTCTTTGGGGTGAAGCCTATAGCAATTATGTGATACCGGGGATGCTCCTGGGACTAGATTAATAGTAAATTTGATATCCCTATCCGGTGGTAATCCTAGCAACTCATCTAGAAAAACATCTAGAAAATCTTTGATGATGGGGTGGGGTAACTCCTTCTTCTCCACTACCGTTCTATAGTTGACTCCCTCAACTCTAGTCTTGGCCTCTATTGTGATCTCAAAATTTGGTGCTCCTGGTAGGCTGAATATCACACATCCTCTGTTACAGTCTATAATAGCAAAGTTTTCGCTCAACTAGTCCATCCTGAGGACCAGATCGAATTTTGGGAGGGGCATTATGAGCAACATTGCTTTAAATCCCTGCCTGCTATAGTAATGCGACAGTCACTGCAAATACTACTAACTAGTACTGTCCCACCTTTGCTCATAATTCTGTAAGCCCTCTTAGTCAACCCAACTACTATATAATATTTGACCATAAATTCCGAAGACAAAAAGCTATGAGATGCTCCAGAGTCAAATAATATAATAGCAAGAAATGAGTATAGTGGAATAGAACCTGTAACCACATTTACAATCGGCTCTGCCACCTCAATGGCCATGGCAAAGGCCCTTCCATATGGCTGGGCACCCCTCTGCTTCTGGTGATGTGCGAAGCGCTACTAATGAGTCAAGAGAGACGGGTCCCTCAGTGTCGATCCTGGTGGTACTGCTGCTGGGCCCTTCTAAGGCTGAGCTGGACATGCTGCAGGGTGAAGAGAAGCTATGGTACACTCCCTGGCCTGGTGATCAACTGCTCCACGGATCAAGCAATGTCCCAAGTGACTACGGTAGACCTGTCAAGTATGCCCCTTCTTCGGACAATACCCACAAGTAGGAGTCTGTGCAACCTGTCTCTATTGAACTGGGACTCTAGAAGGAAGCTGCGTCTGTGGTGCAAAAGTCTTCGTCTGAACGTTAGGGCACTTAGCTGGCCCCTAACTGATACCTCCTCCAGAAATGTCTCGGTCCCTCTTCGGATGATGGTTCAGATTAACCTCGACTCTTTGGGCAATCGAGACTGTCCTAGTATAAGTCTGTGCACTATTTGAAATAACATGAATGCAAATCTCCTTAGCCAATCCCTGACGGAACCTCCCAGGTCGTTCTTCAGGGTCTCTCACCATGCCCTCTCAAATCAGCTCAATCGACTGAACTCAGTAGCATACTCATTAACAGTGTGAGTTTCTTGTTCGAGAGCCTGAAACTGCCTCTCTAAGGTCTTCCTGGCTAATGTAGGAAAGAATTTTTCCTTGAATAGCTCCATAAATCTCTCCCATGTAAGGTCAGGTACTGCCAACTTAGGCTCATTCCGAAACCAAGTCCTGGCTAAGTCATGCAGTTGGAGTCCGGCTGCCTCTATCATGAGGTACTCTGGAAGTCTAACTACATGGAGTAGCCTCTCTATGTCCTCAAGAACTCATCAGCATAGATGATCCCCTTTATTCCATAGAAATCACGGGGGACACATCTCTTGAAGTCCAAAATAGTGCCCTCCTTGGGCAAGGTAGGATGTGGCTGAGACTGAGGTGGAGCCTGCATCTGGGGCTGACTGGTCATCTTCTCCATGGCAGCTACAATAACGAGATGGGCACTCTCCATACCCTCCCGTATGATGGTAGCCTGCTCCTTCTGAGCCTCGATCATGCCTCGAACTAACTCAAAGAGCTGAGCTCCACCCATATGCATGGACTCATGAGAGTGCCTAACGGAGGTGGCTCCTTGAGCTAAAGGCGGGAAAAGGGTCCCGGTCTCTTCTTGACCCACTGAAGGGGAAGAGGACGCTCTCTCTGAGATAGCCACACTAGGTGGGCGGCCACACGGCGGTCTTTCCTTTGCTATTTTCTAAAATAAAAGGAAGGAACATATGTGTTCAATAGTGCAGAAGAAAAGAAAACAAGGACATAATAACATTACACAATCCACATCTGTCCTATGCTGTGATGAGTTCCTAGACCTGTATAGGCCACCAGAAAAATGTGTCACGACCCACTCCCGAATAATCGGGTACGAATCATGCTACGCCCGGTCTACGCTGGTGTAAGCAGCGGTAGTCAGCCGTCTAGACCTTAGGAATCATCAAAACAGAGAGTATCAATCACAGCATCCATATGTCTTTATTATATTGTCCTTTTACAAGAGATCTCTGGAAACAGATCCGGTAAGTGATAAAGGAAACTCTATACAATCCTCAATCTCATGAACATTAAACTACAATCTAAATCCCATCGGGGAAAGCCTTCTGGTCCTGGATAGTCTTCGGAGTGGTCTCCGCTATCTGGTCCTCTTGCGGTCTATAGAGTATAGGATAGTCAACCTCATCATCACTTGTATGTGTCAACGATCCAGTCAGAAAATGAGAAAAGTACAATATAACTCAACCGTACTCAACAAGAAGATGCAATAGTACATAAATTAAGAAAGGCAATAAATAACAAGAAACTGAAGAATACCTGAAATCATGCACTAACTACGTGAAATATGTGCAATAGAACATCAATAAGCATGTAGGGGTTATCATGCATAAGGCATATTGTAGTCGATATGCTAGCAGTCACGCAAGTAAGAATAAGGCATATCGTAGTCGATATGCTAGTAGTCACGCAAGTAATGGACGTAAGGCACATATAGTGCTGGCAGTTATGTAAATGTCCATAGGCCAAGGTAGACTACATTCTTCATGAATGTTCTCCATTCCGATACGAAATACGAGAAACAAGTAAACAAGTGATATGGTGTAAATCATGTCATACAATGTTGCCAAGTAAAATTGAGATTACAAGTACTTAACTTTCACTGGTTGTTGCCAAGTGTCTCTAATCCAACCTAAAATAGTTAAGGAAATATGGGTTAGAAAATATTCTAAGAATTTTCTAGAAGATTCCTAGCAATACTACTATAACTACCCAACCAAGTAATTTATAATAACCTACTAATTTATTCAAAATAATTATTAATTACTATCAAGTATATATTAATAATACTATTTAATAAAATTATATATAAAATATTATTAGGCTAAATATCTATATCAATTATGAAGTAGCTAATATATTATTATCTAAATTTTGTCTATAAATATTAGTTAAAATATTAGTAAGATTATTAAAAATACTAATCAAATTAAATAATTTTAAGGAAACTAATTAATCAACTAACTAGCATATTAATAAAATACTCCTATTCTAAACTATTTAGAAATTAAACTAATTATTAAACCCAGCCCAGTCATAGGCCAGCCCAATCTGTGGGCCAGACTGTAGGCTCAGCCCACAGAATAATCTTCTCTCGTTTTTTTCCTTTTCTTTTTCTTTTTTTCTTTTCCTTCTCATGGCCTACTGGGTTTGGCCCACGAACCCGGCCCACAAAACCTATACTAACCCTAAGTTTACAGAAGCTGACTCTCTTTCGTTCTCAAACACACCCACGGCCACCAAGGAAAAACCCTAAAAATTTCTATAGAGAAGAGGAAGAAGAAGATGAATAAGAAGAAGAAGAAGACATCAACTGACGACAGCGGCGTTCCCTAGATCCGGTCAGGGTCGACGGATCCGGTGGCTTGTAGATCCGGTCAGGGTCGACGGATCCGGTGGCTTGGATGAGTGCGGATCTACACGCTGCGGTGGTGGTGCCTCGGAAGACGGCGGTCGACGGAGAACCTAAGAAGTTGTATACATTGGTGTGTGGATACCTATAGGCATTGGGGTGTGTGTGTGTGTGTTTAGATATAGGTATGTATGCATAGATGAATTGTTATATACCTAAGAAGTTGTATACATTGGTGTGTTATATATATATATATATATATATATATATATATATATATATATATATATATATATATATATATATATATATATATATATTCCAAATTTTAAATTCAACCCTCAAGATACTCTTCTCCTCAAGTCAAATCTATGTCCTGATTTTTTTTCCCGTATTAACTCAATAATCATAAATGTTCTTATGAAAATTCTTGAAGTAAAAAGCACTAAAATCTCTCAAACTTAATTTACTTTATTTCCTTATCAACCACTTTCTAAGTGTTCCACCTTAATATATAACCATTTCTAATTTGACATTGGCAAAATAACTTCTACCTACCTTAGAATCCATCAATATCTCATCACAAGAATATATTATAAAACTGCCTCAAAGTTTAAATTGAATCAAATCCACTCCTATTCAAGTTTGTAACTTCATAATAACTTCAACCATTTCGATCATTAATTTACCACCAATCATATTGTGCCTTGAGGTCGTCTACCCCCTTTGGCCACACTACCCATCAAAACACATGTTGCCATAAACTTTCATAACTTTTTATCTACTAGTTTCTAAAACTCAATACCACTATATACCTATGGCATATAGAATATCCAATACCCTTCATGTCTTTCAATACAACCAAAATTTGTATTAAGCAAATAATTTACACAATTTACCTAAGGAATAGTGATAAATTCTATAAAATACGAGCATTCGTCACTCCGAAATATGAAGGACGAGAAGCAATGACACGTGAAAGCAAAGAAAAATAGTTGAGTACAAAATATGAATTTCAAGAACGATAAAGACTTTCTAAAAGAGTGTCAAGGAAGTTATGGATTGTGAATCCTATCAGGCTTAATCCTAGCGCAGCCTTGTTCGATACAGTAACGTAACCGGACGATATGCTCTGACCTGTATGGGCTACCACAAAAATATGTAACGCCCCAGTATCAAAATACATAGGACTAGGTTAGTAAACATGCCAGCTATGTATCAAGTGGACTCTAGCCCATCTTGAATACATGTACTTTGTCTATGTCAGGTAGTTATATATCTATATCACTATTATAATTCTATATCTCAATCCACTGGAAATGGATCCTTCGTTATAAGACCAAGTATGCTAATGTTGGTCAGGCATTAATACACCGGATCCTACAAGCAAACAAGAATAGACATTATATAATAAAGTAGACCAGACTCTATTACAATCTTCCGAACAAGCTCATAGAAAAGAATAACTAGGCCATATAAGCAGAATAAAGTAATAGAATAATTATAATGTTGGTTGAATATAATGAAGATATCAACCAAAAATATATATACCTGAAATCCTGGAGAAATAATCACCAACTATCCTTATATCTACAATAACATCTCAGCAAAACCTGGAGAAATCACTAGGTCCTTAGAGTGACATAGCAAGATACATAATATACAAGCCTACTGTACAGTTTATGTAATATGTATAAAATAGACAGGAATGAAACTATAAATTAACAATATGAATAATAAAAGTACATAGTTAGGTAATAAGCGACAGGTAATTAATGACATGTCATAGTACTGTTATGCTAAGAGTGGCTAATAAAGAAATCATGTAACTGCAGTCCTGTGTGGCACCTACGGTCCTATAGAGAGTAGTCATGTGTGAAGCTCCCAAACTATAGTAAATCTCTATCGTAGAACATGCGTGGAAATCCCGAGTCGAGAGTAGACAAATAGCCAATCCTAGTATCGGACAATGGTTAAGTGAAGTCGAGTCAAGTCAAGTGATCAAGTCGAGTCAAGTCAAATGATCCAGTCGAGTCAAGTCAAGCTTGCACTCAATACGATGAACTATATAAGTGGTAAATAAAAATAAGTACAAGGACATAAACAAGTAAACTGAGTATAGAACTGATAACTTAAAAAGTAACTGTCACGCCCCATAACCAGAATACTGGCAAGTAGGGACGGACAAGGCCAGCTACGCAATTCAAAAGTACACCAGTACTCTGAAATAACGTATAAGCTGTCAAGACATGGGGGTTACTGTCATGCCCCGCTCCCGTAGGAGCGATCGTCCTCGCTAAGGCATGATACCGCACGAGTCTAGATTGTGCTCGTGCAAGGCGGGTTCCATAACGGCCGATTTTAGCGGCTGCGACGGGGTCGTCGCACAGAAGTCCCATGCAGAGACATTGAATACGCAGCAAAAATTAAAGCAAGAACACATGGACACAAGTCATTCAAAAGAAGCTCTTTATTGATATTGGATACAATATTACATTTGTGGACGCAAGGCCAAATTACAAGTCTCTCTGCTCTCTCTCATCTCTCAATAAATTTGTCGATCCAACGGAAGCTTCGGAAGGCGATGTCCATACATTATGTCATGTATAAGTCTTTTACTCCATGCGGCCGCGTGCTTCGAATCGCTAAGGAACTCCATGCCTCGGCACATCCAAGCGAGCTCCGCGCCACGAGCTTCTACCTGTGCCTGCACATGTAAACTATGTGGGTATCAGTACTCAACTGTACTGGTGGAATGAGCTCCTCGTCCACCCATACAAAACCAATACATTATTTTACTTTGTGCAACATAGTCCCTTCTTATCAATTGTCTTTCTACTCTTGCCTTAGGATCAGTTTTATAACCGACGCCTTGCCTATTTTATGTTGTTAGACCATCCCGTGCTTGTAACATTTAACGTTAACCTATCAAGTCGCGTTTGCCTTACGGCCATAATCAGAGACACAACTATGCGATGAGGCTCCATTCCCATGTGACCGTGCTACAATTCCCTTGTGCCGTGCCTCGCAACTCAGTAAGAATTAACCATATCGCCGCCTCACGGTCCTTTGCTACTAAATCATCAATTTCTGACCCAATCAAGACTTGTGGGTTAAGTGTCACTCGACCAACTTTGCCTTGCGACCTTTCTTGACTTAGACTCAGGACAACTCAAACCAACTTATGCAACTTATATGCCGGCAACTCAAGACTCGACGATACGTCTCGTGTTGAAGCACGTCACCTACGTTGCAACCAAATCTTAGGCCCAACATTGTGTTCAAACTATATATACACATTCAACTCGACTCCTTGATAGAGTGCATTCCATACTCGACTCAATCCAAAGGCACACACGCGGATCACCGCCCGTGCCGACTCATCTATATGAGGTCACTAGTATGACAAGCTATCGTGGACACATAGCTTGCGGTTGGCCGGGACCCTTCCAGCGCAAGGTAGATAGCCCCTAGAAGTCTCCGACTAACCCGGTGCTATCGAGTCAGCACAGCTATCACCGTATTTCCATTCTTGGCCGAAACGGTCCCATGGCCCTGGGTTGCCGTTACGGGGAAACTTTCCCTTGTCGACAAGTTGTCCAATGACCATGCAAGACCCTTCACTCAAACTGACGTCTCACACAGTCATTCCTCATTCAATGTCACTATCTCTTTCAAACCAATCTCAAGACTTCTATCCTTGAGACCCCTCAAGGACCCCTCGACGACCTACGGTCGCGAGCGTTCTTTCCATGTTACCATATCATTTCATTCAACTCAATGCCTATTCGATAGTCCTTTCTCCAAAACTCATTAAATCAACCGTGGTTCATGCCTTAAAATGCTAAGTCCGTGCATCGTGCCTTACGCCCATCGTAGAACTCGTAGGACCGTGCTTGGAATGACTTAGGTCGACCGCCATCACTTGGCCTAACTTCACCAAGCCTACAACTTAACTCAAGGGACGAGCAAAGGCTATACAAAGCCTTGCGTTACGGAAGCGTGTATGCTTTATCGAGCATTTACGCGATGACGCCTATGACTTAGGCTAATTCACAGTTTTGTGTTGAAGACCAACTTTTCTTCTCCCAAGCCACGGGACGAAGGACCGAGTGTCATTTTCAAAGCACGCCGTGCACCAACTCTAAGCCGACCGTTGGACCTTTCCATATTCTATCTCAATTCGACCCGTCGGGATTACTCCCTTTAGCTATGTGGATTCATATCTTTTATTATTAAGCCTACTTGTGCCAGTTGAAAACATGCATTTTATTATGTGAAGGCTAAGATGAGGCAAGTTCACCGAAACTACCCCACCTGAGCGATGTCTTCGACCAAGCCGTTGCAAGGCTAAGTTCGAACGCCGTCGGCGTTTCGATTCCTCCGATTGACTGAGCGGGACGGGGCACTACATCATGCACCACGCAGAAAAAGTTTCGTCCTCGAAACTAACTGAGTACACTTATCAAAATTTTCAACATCCTATGTTTCTCGTACACATTTCTCCTATGCATTTCTCAAATCTGAGCCACGCTCGTGCCATCCTCAATCCGTTCTTCAAAACTCACGATCTCAAAATCCTCGACACTTTTTCGTTCCTCAAGTCTCACTTGATTTAACGTATCACTTAGTTGGATCGTACACATGTTTTAGGCGTCCCCAAAATACATACATTCAGCCAAGCCTCGTGATAGCGACTTCTGCCATTACCACTCGAGTCGGATCGTGCATGCATTCAAGCGTCCTTGATATACATGCATGTCAGCCGAGACGCGCGAGTGGTGCCTCCATAATTTCCTACCACTTTGCACTCGGACGTCTGCCTAACCGCTGTTTGCCATTAAAATTATTTGATTGAAAACTTTAATACAAACAGAACAGTGTTACAATATAGGACTTAAATGTAGTCCTAGGAGTACACTTTTGTTTAAGCTGGGTCCTTAGTGCCAATAGAGCGAGTGGTAATACGTTGACTCCGTTGACCGGCTGACGACGGTTATCGGTTCTCTGAAGGTGTGGATTGCTCTGGGTGCTGGAGCTTGCTGAGAGGAGGAAGATGTTGAGTGTCTGTATCTGCCTCTCTGGTGATTCCTTGTATGTTCGTTGTGGATTCTGTGTGTGTGTGTGAAGGAGACGATCCTTCTATTTATAGATTTGCAGGCAGGCTGCTCATGCGCGCATGTGGGATACGCCGGTGTGGGGACGCCACGTGGAGGTTGCTGATGGAGGCACGTAGATGATGTGCCCTGATTGAGGGGGAGAACTCTTCATACTGCTGTTGTGAGCCGGCACGTAGCAGAGGAGAAGATCTTTCTGTTGCTGAAATCTTGGACGAGTTGAGTCAAAGGACACATGTCGTCGACTCATGGCTTGAAGATCTCGGATTTGGAGGGGGGGTAGTAATCTGGTGAGCTGCGCCTTGATTGGGCGCAGGAGGAGGTTGCGGCTCATAACCTTTAGGGGTTACAAACTGTTTAGAGTGCATAGCTTTTGAGGCGCATGCAGGCGACTTTCCTTCTGTCTTTCGGGATCAGAGATCAGTCTGGGGCGCATGGCTTTTGAGGCGCATGCAAAGCTTCAACTGGAGACACTTCTTCTGTCTTTAGGGATCAGTGAAGGGTCTGAGGCGCACGGCTTTTGAGGCACATGCTGGTTTGGACGCATGGCCGTAGAGGCGCATGCGGATGGCCACGTGGCAGTAGCCGTCGGAATAGAGTCATGATGATGCTGATGTTGCCGACGCTTCGTTCTCTGAAAAAGCTGTCAACTGTTCAGACTTTGGGAAGCGTACTGCCAACTCTGGTGTTAGTTCAGCATTTAATGTTTGTAACGTTTGATGGACAGCTGAGTGGACACATTGCTTGGTGTTCCACTCGGTATGGAGATGTAAGGGGGCGCATCCTCGTGATGCGCCGGGTACTGAAGGGCGCGTCTGTGTGATACGCTGTTTGGCGGGCGCATCCGACATGTCCTTTAATGATGCGGCTGTCTCGCTCCTCGAGTGCTATAAATAGCCGTTTGGCTGAATTCGAGGCGTCCGGTTCATCCATTTAATGCAAATTCATTGCACAGAATTCGGAGAGTCATCCACTTGGCGCGTGGGTTTGATTTGCCCGGCCTATAAATAGTGGCATAGACAGAAGGTTTGCTCCTCATTCCCTCACGTACTTCCAACATGAACTTGGATATGTGGGTGCATTCTGTTGACGAAGTGCTCCCGAGGGTAAAGATGAGACGTCGTGTTGTCTTCGATGCACTTGAAGGTGACTGTTACATCCAAAAGACGGAGTCGAGGGCTTCTGAGGCAGACGGAAGGTGCCTGTTGCATCCAAAGATAGGGATGTTCGGGTCTCGTCTCCGTTGTTCCGGAAGAGCCGTAGATCGGAATGGTGGTGCTAGGCTCTCTCTTCCTTCAAAGTGGGTGCCGCCCACTTTGATTGTGTTGAAAGCTCCTTGTGCCATGATTTCGATCACGGTCTTCCTTGGTCTTTGGAGGCTCTTTCGAAGCCTCCCCTGGCCACAGCATTTGCGGTGCTCTTCTCTTCTTTGGTTCCAGCCAGAGGGTTAAATGCTTTGCTTGGCGAAGCACTTATCAGGTGAGACTGCTTCCGCCCATTTGGAGAAGTAGTCGGTGATGGCCAGGATGAAACGGTGTCCTCTCGATGAAGGAGGCTTGATTGGTCCTACAATGTCCATGCCCCAGGCTTCGAAGGGCC
Organism: Iris pallida; assembly: GCA_029216955.1. Taxonomy (NCBI): domain Eukaryota; kingdom Viridiplantae; phylum Streptophyta; class Magnoliopsida; order Asparagales; family Iridaceae; genus Iris; species Iris pallida. The sequence continues at coordinate 26,891,919 of JANAVB010021999.1, forward strand.
AGGAGGCGACTGTAGGATGTAGCGGTTCCGATGGTGTATGTATGAAGTCTGCATGAAGTTGGCACGCGTGGCACTTCTTAGCATATTCAACAGCGTCGGCGGCCATGGTTGGCCAGTAGTAGCCCATACGTCGCAGTCGATCTTGCAACTTAGGACCCGGTTGATGAGCTCCACAAGTCCCGTCATGAGCTTCTTGAAGAGCTTCGGCTGCTTCTTCGTTGGACAGGCATCGAAGGAGGAGCCCGTCGAAGGAGCGTCGGTACAGCGTTTTGGTAGCTGCATCGTAGTAGAATCGAAGGGAGCGTCTCCTGACTGAGATAGCTTCCTTCGGGTCCTCTGGAAGGATTCCGTAGACAGCAAAGTCGATGAACGGGAACCTCCAGTCTCGGACATTAACACCAGTGTTTGTCGGCATGGCGTGAGCCACCCGCAAGCATAGGTTGTTTCTGGGACAAATCAGATCTCGTCCTGTTACCGTGATATAGTGTTGAGTCCCAAAGGGCGCTGCTAATGAGGCTGCGAGGCCGGCCAGAGCATCGGCCTCCAAGTTTTGTAAACGGGGGACATGTTCAATGAAGAACCCGGTGAAGGTTGAAATGATGTTCAACGCGACTTCATGATAAGGAATTAAATCTTCATGGCGAACTTCGTATTGTCCCCGAACCTGGTTTACGACGAGTTTTGAGTCGCCGTAAGCTTCCAGATGGTCGACCCCCAGCTGTTGTGCGAGCTGGAGTCCCAGGACGAGTGCGTTGTACTCGGCAATGTTGTTGGAGCACGGCTTCGAAAGAGAGTACGCACGCTGGATGACCAGCTGATCGGGGGAGACTAAGACTACCCCCACTCCTGCGATGATTTGGCCTTTGGGGCCTGTTCTCGAAGCGCCGTCGAAGAACATCCGCCAAACGGAGCTTCCTTCGGTGACGTTGGATTCTTGGACCTCATCCGGGATATCTTCATAGAGTTTTGAGGATTCTGGGATGGGGTGTGCAGCTAAAAAGTCAGCCGGAGCTTGACCCTTAACAGCTTTTTGCGGCACAAACACCATGTTGTACGGTGTTAGCAAGATCGCCCATGTAGCCAGCCGGGAGTTCAATGATCCTAGCTTCGTCATGAGGACTCTGAGCGGATTGACTCAGGAAATGACATAAATTGTCTGACCCGAGACATAATGACGAGTCTTCTGGATGGCAAACACCAAAGCCAAGCACTCCTTTTCGACGGGGTTGTACCGGTGTTCGGCTCCGATGAGTGTTCGACTGAGGTAGTAGATTGCTTGCTCGTAGCCTGTATCGCTGTTTTGAGCCAGCAGAGCGCCAAGAGAATGATCCATGGCACGGACGTAGAGGAGAAATGGTTTGCCGGTGACTGGCGCTACCAGGACTGGTGGGCTTGTTAGGTAAGCCTTGATGTCGTCGAAAGCCTTTTGGCACTCCTCGGTCCAGACGTAAGAGACTCCCTTCTTCATGAGCTGAGTAAAGGGTTGACATCTACCGGAGAGGTTCGCTATGAACCTCCGGATATATGCCAGACGTCCCTGTAAGCCCCGAAGTTCTCGAAGGTTCTTCGGAGGGTCCATGTTGAGGATGGCTTTGGTCTTCTCAGGATCAACATGAATGCCTTTCGCTGTGATGACAAAGCCCAAGAATTTGTCGCTAGAAACCCCCAGAAAGGATTTAGCGGGGTTCATTTTGAGTTGATGTGCCCGCATGAGATCGAAGACCGTCTTCAGGTCCTGTAGGTGATCTCCTTTGAGGCGGCTCTTGACTGCGATGTCGTCAACATAGCATTCGACCGTCTTGCGAAGATGTTGACGGAAGATGGTGCTCATAGCTTGCTGGTATGTCGCACCGGCGTTCTTCAAGCCGAAGGGCATTACTGTGTAGCAGAAAACACCCTTTGGAGTCCTGAATGACGTGTGTTTTGCGTCATCGAAGAACATCTTGATTTGATTGTAGCCTGAATACCCGTCCATGAAGGACATGTGCTCAAAGCCACATGTGTTGTCGATCATCACATCAGTGATTGGAAGCGAGAATTCGTCCTTCGGGCAAGCAGAGTTGAGATCCCTGAAGTCGATACAGACTCGTATCTTGCCGTTCTTCTTGGTGACAGGAACGACGTTGGCTACCCAATCCGGGTGTTGTTCCTCACAGATGAAGCCGCTGGTCAAGAGTTTGTCTACCTCCTGATCGATGGCATTCATGATGTCCGGACGGAAGCGTCGCTGCTGTTGTTTGATAGGTTTGGCATCAGGTAAGATGTTCAACCTATGCATTGCGATCTGTGGATCGAGTCCCGGCATGTCTTCATAGCTCCAGGCGAAGACGTTGATATACTCTTTAGCCAGTTGGATTAAAGATTCTCGATCTTCTCCTTCCAGGCTTTTACTGATGAAGATGGGTTTGGAAGAAGACCCCTCCCCGAGGTCGATCTGCTCGACTTCATCTTCGGTGGGAGGTTCACGAAGCTCAAAATGAGATTCCCATTGTTCCCCTAGGCGTTGGGCCCAGGGTTCTTCTTTGAAGGGTTCTGGCGCTTGGTCTTCGCCTTCACCTTTTTGAGGTTGTGCTGACGTCATGTTAGCTGACAGCACTTTCCTGAAGACTGATCCGATACTGGTATCGGAATCCCAAGTCGATGCTTCGGACGAATGGGAATGTTCTATGTCTTCTGCATCTGAACTCTCTGGAGTTGATGGCGGCGTGACATAGCCTAACCCTCGTCCAGTCCGATTATAATAGTCCTGTGGCTTTCCATTGGGCATCGAAAGCCGGACAGGAAGATGCCGACCCTTACCGTAGTTTAAGCCTTTATTGCTTTTCAGGTCGTAGCCCATCTTTTGGATGATGTGCTTTGCCGTATCCGTGTACCGATAGACTTGTACTCTGCCGGTATCAGGTTCGGGCTCGATTGACGGGAGGTCCCGATGACGCTCGACTTTGCCCGAGATGATGGTGCCTTGGTCTCGGCTCCGTGGAGGGACTATGAAGACTCCTTGAGACGGGACTACTCGATTATGGTAGACGGTCGTTATTTGTGTTTGCAACGACCGTAGAGCGTTGTCTAATGTATACATAGCATTCCAGTGTGGAAGACAAGAATAATTAAAAGACACGCTATTATTGATAAAATACGAGATCTTATCCCGTGGGATTACATTGTCAAAGGAGGGTGCCTCTACGTCAGCCGAGATATAATCACCAAGCTCCTCGTCTGTAAGAACTGGGGGCGGACTAGGAGAGTCCAACACAGCTAAAGACGCAGGAGCTCGAACAAAGACAGGCGCGCAGGTGTACTGGCTAATTGTGCCAGAATGTCGAAGTTGTGAGGCTTGGACAGCCCCGAAGCATTCTCCTTCCGTAGAGGTCTGTCAAAACGGGCCTCCACCTGCTTCTGCTTATTGGCTGCTGAGGGCTTAGATGGACCCTCCTCAAGGATGGTGCTAGGAGGCACCACCTCGGCGGCGGCTTCGCCGGATTGGGAATTCTGTTGTGCACGTGTTTGCACTGGAAGTGCCTCTTCTGTTGAAGAAGAGACTGTGCGGCAAGACTTGATCTTCCTGCATTTTGATTTGGAGGTAGGGCATACCTCCGATTGAGTCACCTCGGAGACGAGGTCGGGGTGAACCCAGAGGACCTCTCCTCGAGATATGGTGAGCGGGGTGAGTCCACTCACATTGTCACGGGTAGGTGGTAAGTTTACCACCTCCATTGTCGCCTTAGGGATGGAGACGACGCCATCTTGTGTGGTAGTTGGCGGCAAGGTGCCGAACTGAAGCGAAACCACATTGGCCGACACCGTCTTCTCTTCATAGTCGACGGAGATTACATCCGCATTGATCATGCGCTGGATGTAATTCTTGAGGATGTAGCAGTCCTTGGTCGGGTGTCCGACAAACCGATGGTAGTGACAGTACCTTGGGTTGTCCACTTTTCCAACTTCATCGGGCCGCTTTGGGTCCGGTAGCTTGATCTTGTCACCCTGCTTCAGTATCTCGAAAAGTTGCAGGGTGTCGTCATCATTGAATGAATAAACCTCCTTGGGTCTCGGTGCTAGTGGAGGCTTCTGAGTAGGCGCAGATGCGCCTTTTGAGGCATTAACAGTCAATGCATGTTTCCCCTTTGCTTCTCGTCCGGAGCTGTTAGCTGCGGACTTTTTCCCCTTATCGTCAAAGGCGGGGAAGCTGACACCCAGAATACGTGCATTGGCCGCCTTCTTTTCTGCAGCTTCAGCTTCGATGATCAGGGAGCTCCAGTCAGGAGGAGGAGTAGAGTTGAGCCAGAGCTTTACTGCAGGCAACATGTTCATGCTGCAAGCGAAGAGGAGCGCATGTTCTGGCATGCCTGGAGGTAGCCTGAAGCAAACCTGTCGGAAGCGTTCGATGAACGTCCGAACCGTTTCCTTCTCCTTCTGACGTATCTCTATTAGAGACGCCATCGTCATGTCCTTCCCGCCGTCGTAGAAGCGGTCGAGGAAGAGGCACGTCAGGTCGTCGAAGGACGATATGGAATTGTCGGAGAGGCTGCAGTACCAGTCATACGCCACTCCTTTCAGGGCCCCGACAAAGATACTGGTGAAGAGCGCGTCCTCCTTCGGAAGATGCCCTGTCTGTGACTGGAAGTACGTCAGGTACCGTCGCGGAGAGTCCTTTCCGTCGTATGGGGTGAGTGTTTGTGGTTTATACTTCGGGGGATAAACCACCTTGTTCCACTCGAGGGGATAAGGCTGGGGGATGCCCATTTTCTGGCGTTCCTCTTGCCTATTCTTGGACTCGAAGCGCTCCCGCAGGTCTTTGATCATTTCGACCATATCCTCCGTAGAGCTAGGAGTCGGGGAAGGAGGTACTATCTGGATTGGAGCGTTTGAGGGCTCCGAGGTCCGAGGTACTTCTGTATCTGAGGGCGCCCGTTGGAGGGGCACACTCGACTCCCCATTAGCTCCTGGGTCAGGACCAGTTGAAGGTGTCCTGATCAAGGCTGACCGCATCTCAAACACTGCTTGGGTCAGTGCTTGCATAGAGGCAGAGAGGGTTTTGAGTCCTCCCTCCAATGAGTCTATGCGCTGGACTATGTCCTGTGACGGCGCATCAGACTCGACATCATCCCCAGCCATGTATACTGTCCTGACACGGCCAGGAGTGGATGGATTGGTTGAGGCTTCGCTTTCGGCCTCACTCTCATGCGGGGGAGTCACTTCTCCTGGTGTTGGGCCACCCCCAGCCACATTCTGGAGTTCATCTCCAATAGGCGCATCTGCAAGGGTCTGCTTGCCCTCAGCTCCGTCTTGAAGGACCTCTTCGTTTCCAGAACTACCCCCGGCAGTGTCCTGGAGGACATCCTCATTTTGAGGGGCTTCAGGGAGAGTAATCTCGCCTTGATGATGAAGATCCGCCGCAGCTGTGCTTTGGACATCTTCGTCTTCGGAAGGAGGCTCAACAAGGGTCTGGCTACCCCCAGCTTCCTCCAAGGACTTCTTCCTCGACCGAATGCCTTCAAACACTCCAGAGGTCGAGACAGCTGCCTTGGTTTTCCTCGGCTGGCTTTTGGATGAAGACGAGGAATTGGCAGTCGTCTTCCGGATTGATGAGGAGTTGGAGACCACATTGTATGAAGCAACCTTTGGCTCCTCTTCAGCTGACACCTTCGTCCCAAGGCGACGTCGGAGAGGTGTCGATGATTGCAGTCGTTGGAAGACCGACTGTGTTGGTGGAGCTGCTGCCTTGCAACAGCAGTTGATGGTGACCACCGCACAAGTATGCCCCGTAAGAGGCGTATCGTGCTTGTTGGTCGACTCTCCTGACCGGCGCTTGTGAGTGATTACGTCGCGCAGGTCGTTGGAGGAGAGTGGTGCCTTCACACCCCCTTCAGACGTATGGCAAGGCCAAACGCCGGGGTGGTCAGGTGAGTGCTGCGCCCCCTGATCTAATACCAAGCAGGCATCACGATCAGTAGTTGGGAAACCACAACATTTGAAGTGACTTGAACGGACCTCAAACGCACAACCAAAGGAGGCGCGGGAGTTCAAGACCACTGAGTTTGCCTCTCTCGACTTGGTTGTGCACGCAGTAGATGCGCCCAAGCGAGATGAGGACTTTGAAGATCGACTCGTTGTTGGTGCAGAAGCACTTGAGTCAACCTTGTACAGCTTGCCATCGGCAGCGCACGTGATGACGAGCGCGTGCCTCTGGCCGGCTGCTGGCATAGCACGTTTGTGGCGCATGGCCCGTGCCGCCTTGGATTTCTTCGTACCAGCCCGCTGGGGCGCATAGTACTCAGCATCCAAATTCTCCTCGCCATTACAGCGAGTGAGTCTGTCAAAGACAGAGGCTTTTTGTGACGCATCAGAGGTGATGCGCGGGGCATTGGCTGCGCCCCTGCTCCGTCGACGTATCTTCCTCGCCTGAGAGAGAGATAGCTGGGGAACATGGTCGGCCGCACGCTTCCCCAAGAGATGCGCTGCATCGGCGGGCGCACCTTGGTTGCTGAGAACGTCAGCAGGAAGGGAAGGCTGGATTGCTGCATCCCCTTCAGTGGTGGTGCCCGAGGCGTCGACCTTGCGCACCCAGGCCGTGCGGATCTTCTTCGGCTTTGGTAGCCGCTTCGAAGGACTCGCACTTCCTTCAGAAATGAACTCCTCGTACGCCTGTTGATTGAGGCGCACGACCAGCGTCTTGTGGGAGGAGCCCACCTTCACGTCGTCGGCCTGTGACATGACTTTCTCGGAAGAGGAAAAAGAAGTCCCTAGCAGAGTCGCCAGCTTGTTTGCCATTAAAATTGTTTGATTGAAAACTTTAATACAAACAGAACAGTGTTACAATATAGGACTTAAATGTAGTCCTAGGAGTACACTTTTGTTTAAGCTGGGTCCTTAGTGCCAATAGAGCGAGTGGTAATACGTTGACTCCGTTGACCGGCTGACGACGGTTATCGGTTCTCTGAAGGTGTGGATTGCTCTGGGTGCTGGAGCTTGCTGAGAGGAGGAAGACGTTGAGTGTCTGTATCTGCCTCTCTGGTGATTCCTTGTATGTTCGTTGTAGATTCTGTGTGTGTGTGTGAAGGAGACGATCCTTCTATTTATAGATTTGCAGGCAGGCTGCTCATGTGCGCATGTGGGATACGCCGGTGTGGGGACGCCACGTGGAGGTTGCTGATGGAGGTGCGTAGATGATGTGCCCTGATTGAGGGGGAGAACTCTTCATACTGCTGTTGTGAGCCGGCATGTAGCAGAGGAGAAGATCTTTCTGTTGCTGAAATCTTGGACGAGTTGAGTCAAAGGACACATGTCGTCGACTCATGGCTTGAAGATCTCGGATTTGGGGGGGGTAGTAATCTGGTGAGCTGCGCCTTGATTGGGCGCAGGAGGAGGTTGCGGCTCATAACCTTTAGGGGTTACAAACTGTTTAGAGCGCATAGCTTTTGAGGCGCATGCAGGCGACTTTCCTTCTGTCTTTCGGGATCAGAGATCAGTCTGGGGCGCATGGCTTTTGAGGCGCATACAAAGCTTCAACTGGAGACACTTCTTCTGTCTTTAGGGATCAGTGAAGGGTCTGAGGCGCACGGCTTTTGAGGCACATGCTGGTTTGGACGCATGGCCGTAGAGGCGCATGCGGATGGCCACGTGGCAGTAGCCGTCGGAATAGAGTCATGATGATGCTGACGTTGCCGACGCTTCGTTCTCTGAAAAAGCTGTCAACTGTTCAGACTTTGGGAAGCGTGCTGCCAACTCTGGTGTTAGTTCAGCATTTAATGTTTGTGACGTTTGATGGACAGCTGAGTGGACACATTGCTTGGTGTTCTACTCGGTATGGAGATGTAAGGGGGCGCATCCTCGTGATGCGCCGGGTACTGAAGGGCGCGTCTGTGTGATGCACTGTTTGGCGGGCGCATCCGACATGTCCTTTAATGATGCGGCTGTCTCGCTCCTCGAGTGCTATAAATAGCCGTTTGGCTGAATTCGAGGCGTCCGGTTCATCCATTTAATGCAAATTCATTGCACAGAATTCGGAGAGTCATCCACTTGGCGCGTGGGTTTGATTTGCCCGGCCTATAAATAGTGGCATAGAGAGAAGGTTTGCTCCTCATTCCCTCACGTACTTCCAACATGAACTTGGATATGTGGGTGCATTCTGTTGACGAAGTGCTCCCGAGGGTAAAGATGAGACGTCATGTTGTCTTCGACGCACTTGAAGGTGACTGTTACATCCAAAAGATGGAGTCGAGGGCTTCTGAGGCAGGCGGAAGGTGCCTGTTGCATCCAAAGATAGGGATGTTCGGGCCTCGTCTCCGTTGTTCCGGAAGAGCCGTAGATCGGAATGGTGGTGCTAGGCTCTCTCTTCCTTCAAAGTGGGTGCCGCCCACTTTGATTGTGTTGAAAGCTCCTTGTGCCATGATTTCGATCACGATCTTCCTTGGTCTTTGGAGGCTCTTTCGAAGCCTCCCATGGCCACAGCATTTGCGGTACTCTTCTCTTCCTTGGTTCCAGCCAGAGGGTTAAATGCTTTGCTTGGCGAAGCACTTATCAGGTGAGACTGCTTCCGCCCATTTGGAGAAGTAGTCGGTGATGGCCAGGATGAAACGGTGTCCTCTCGATGAAGGAGGCTTGATTGGTCCTACAATGTCCATGCCCCAGGCTTCGAAGGGCCAGGAGGCGACTGTAGGATGTAGCGGTTCCGATGGTGTATGTATAAAGTCTGCATGAAGTTGGCACGCGTGGCACTTCTTAGCATATTCAACAGCGTCGGCGGCCATGGTTGGCCAGTAGTAGCCCATACGTCGCAGTCGATCTTGCAACTTAGGACCGGGTTGATGAGCTCCACAAGTCCCGTCATGAGCTTCTTGAAGAGCTTCGGCTGCTTCTTCGTTGGACAGGCATCGAAGGAGGAGCCCGTCGAAGGAGCATCGGTACAGCGTTTTGGTAGCTGTATCGTAGTAGAATCGAAGGGAGCATCTCCTGACTGAGACAGCTTCCTTCGGGTCCTCTGGAAGGATTTTGTAGACAGCGAAGTCGATGAACGGAAACCTCCAGTCTCGGACATTAACACCAGTGTTTGTCGGCATGGCGTGAGCCACCCGCAAGCATAGGTTGTTTCTGGGACAAATCAGATCTCGTCCTATTACCGTGATATAGTGTTGAGTCCCAAAGGACGCTGCTAATGAGGCTGCGAGGCCGGCCAGAGCATCGGCCTCCAAGTTTTGTAAACGGGGGACATGTTCAATGAAGAACCCGGTGAAGGTTGAAATGATGTTCAACGCGACTTCATGATAAGGGATTAAATCTTCATGGCGAACTTCGTATTGTCCCCGAACCTGGTTTACGACGAGTTTTGAGTCACCGTAAGCTTCCAGATGGTCGACCCCCAGCTGTTGTGCGAGCTGGAGTCCCATGACGAGTGCGTTGTACTCGACAACGTTGTTGGAGCACGGCTTCGAAAGAGAGTACGCACGCTGGATGACCAGCTGATCGGGGGAGACTAAGACTACCCCCACTCCTGCGATGATTTGGCCTTTGGGGCCTGTTCTCGAAGCGCCGTCGAAGAACATCCGCCAAACGGAGCTTCCTTCGGTGACGTTGGATTCTTGGACCTCATCCGGGATATCTTCATAGAGTTTTGAGGATTCTGGGATGGGGTGTGCATCTAAAAAGTCAGCCGGAGCTTGACCCTTAACAGCTTTTTGCGGCACAAACACCATATTGTACGGTGTTAGCAAGATCGCCCATGTAGCCAGCCGGGAGTTCAATGATCCTGGCTTCGTCATGAGGACTCTGAGCGGATTGACTCGGGAAATGACATGAATTGTCTGACCCGAGACATAATGACGAGTCTTCTGGATGGCAAACACCAAAGCCAAGCACTCCTTTTCGACGGGGTTGTACCGGTGTTCGGCCCCGATGAGTGTTCGACTGAGGTAGTAGATTGCTTGCTCGTAGCCTGTATCGCTGTTTTGAGCCAGCAGAGCGCCAAGAGAATGATCCATGGCACGGACGTAGAGGAGAAATGGTTTGCCGGTGACTGGCGCTACCAAGACTGGTGGGCTTGTTAGGTAAGCCTTGATGTCGTCGAAAGCCTTTTGGCACTCCTCGGTCCAGACGTAAGAGACTCCCTTCTTCATGAGCTGAGTAAAGGGTTGACATCTACCGGAGAGGTTCGCTATGAACCTCCGGATATATGCCAGACGTCCCTGTAAGCCCCGAAGTTCTCGAAGGTTCTTCGGAGGGTCCATGTTGAGGATGGCTTTGGTCTTCTCAGGATCAACATGAATGCCTTTCGCTGTGATGACAAAGCCCAAGAATTTGCCGCTAGAAACCCCCAGAAAGGATTTAGCGGGGTTCATTTTGAGTTGATGTGCCCGCATGAGATCGAAGACCGTCTTCAGGTCCTGTAGGTGATCTCCTTTGAGGCGGCTCTTGACTGCGATGTCGTCAACATAGCATTCGACCGTCTTGCGAAGATGTTGACGGAAGATGGTGTTCATAGCTCGCTGGTATGTCGCACCGGCGTTCTTCAAGCCGAAGGGCATTACTGTGTAGCAGAAAACACCCTTTGGAGTCCTGAATGACGTGTGTTTTGCGTCATCGGGGAACATCTTGATTTGATTGTAGCCTGAATACCCGTCCATGAAGGACATGTGCTCAAAGCCACATGTGTTGTCGATCATCACATCAGTGATTGGAAGCGGGAATTCGTCCTTCGGGCAAGCAGAGTTGAGATCCCTGAAGTCGATACAGACTCGTATCTTGCCGTTCTTCTTGGTGACAGGAACGACGTTGGCTACCCAATCCGGGTGTTGTTCCTCACAGATGAAGCCGCTGGTCAAGAGTTTGTCTACCTCCTGATCGATGGCATTCATGATGTCCGGACGGAAGCGTCGCTGCTGTTGTTTGATAGATTTGGCATCAGGTAAGATGTTCAACCTATGCATTGCGATCTATGGATCGAGTCCCGACATGTCTTCATAGCTCCAAGCAAAGACGTCGATATACTCTTTAGCCAGTTGGATTAAAGATTCTCGATCTTCTCCTTCCAGGCTTTTACTGATGAAGATGGGTTTGGAAGAAGACCCCTCCCCGAGGTCGATCTGCTCGACTTCGTCTTCGGTGGGAGGTTCACGAAGCTCAAAATAAGATTCCCATTGTTCCCCTAGGCATTGGGCCCAGGGTTCTTCTTCGAAGGGTTCTGGCGCTTGGTCTTCGCCTTCACTTTTTTGAGGTTGTGCTGACGTCATGTTAGCTGACAGCACTTTCCTGAAGACTGATCCGATACTGGTATCGGAATCCCAAGTCGATGCTTCGGACGAATGGGAATGTTCTATGTCTTCTGCATCTGAACTCTCTAGGGTTGATGGCGGCGTGACATAGCCTAACCCTCGTCCAGTCCGATTATAATAGTCCTGTGGCTTTCTATTGGGCAACGAAAGCCGGGCAGGGAGATGCCGACCCTTGCCGTAGTTTAAGCCTTTGTTGCTTTTCAGGTCGTAGCCCATCTTTTGGATGATGTGCTTTGCCGTATCCGTGTACCGATAGACTTGTACTCTGCCGGTATCAGGTTCGGGCTCGATTGACGGGAGGTCCCGATAACGCTCGACTTTGCCCGAGATGATGGTGCCTTGGTCTCGGCTCCGTGGAGGGACTATGAAGACTCCTTGAGACGGGACTACCCGATTATGGTAGATGGTCGTTATTTGTGTTTGCAACGACCGTAGAGCGTTGTCTAATATATACATGGCATTCCAGTGTGGAAGACAAGAATAATTAAAAGACACTCTATTATTGATAAAATACGAAATCTTATCCCGCGGGATTACATTGTCAAAGGAGGGTGCCTCTACGTCAGCCGAGATATAATCACCAAGCTCCTCGTCTGTAAGAACTGGGGGCGGACTAGGAGAGTCCAACACAGCTAAAGACGCAGGAGCTCGAACAAAGACAGGCGCGCAGGTGTACTGGCTAATTGTGCCAGAATGTCGAAGTTGTGAGGCTTGGACAGCCCCGAAGCATTCTCCTTCCGTAGAGGTCTGTCAAAATGGGCCTCCACCTGCTTCTGCTTATTGGCTGCTGAGGGCTTAGATGGACCCTCCTCAGGGATGGTGCTAGGAGGCACCACCTTGGCGGCGGCTTCACCGGATTGGGAGTTCTGTTGTGCACGTGTTTGCACTGGAAGTGCCTCTTCTGTTGAAGAAGAGACTGTACGGCAAGACTTGATCTTCCTGCATTTTGATTTGGAGGTAGGGCGTACCTCCGATTGAGTCACCTCGGAGACGAGGTCGGGGTGAACCCAGAGGACCTCTCCTCGAGATGTGGTGAGCGGGGTGAGTCCACTCACATTGTCACGGGTAGGTGGTAAGTTTACCACCTCCATTGTCGCCTTAGGGATGGAGACGACGCCATCTTGTGTGGTAGTTGGCGGCAAGGTGCCGAACTGAAGCGAAACCACATTGGTCGACACCGTCTTCTCTTCATAGTCGACGGAGATTACATCCGCATTGATCATGCGCTGGATGTAATTCTTGAGGATGTAGCAGTCCTTGGTCGGGTGTCCGACAAACCGATGGTAGTGACAGTACCTTGGGTTGTCCACTTTCCCAACTTCATCGGGCCGCTTTGGGTCCGGTAGCTTGATCTTGTCACCCTGCTTCAGTATCTCGAAAAGTTGCAGGGTGTCGTCATCATTGAATGAATAAACCTCCTTGGGTCTCGGTGCTAGTGGAGGCTTCTGAGTAGGCACAGATGTGCCTTTTGAGGCATTAACAGTCAATGCCTGTTTCCCCTTTGCTTCTCGTCCGGAGCTGTTAGCTGCGGACTTTTTCCCCTTATCGTCAATGGCGGGGAAGCTGACACCCAGAAGACGTACATTGGCCGCCTTCTTTTCTGCAGCTTCAGCTTCGATGATCAGGGAGCTCCAGTCAGGAGGAGGAGTAGAGTTGAGCCAGAGCTTTACTGCAGGCAACATGTTCATGCTGCAAGCGAAGAGGAGCGCATGTTCTGGCATGCCTGGAGGTAGCCTGAAGCAAGCCTGTCGGAAGCGTTCGATGAACGCCCGAACCGTTTCCTTCTCCTTCTGACGTATCTCTATGAGAGACGCCATCGTCATGTCCTTCCCGCCGTCGTAGAAGCGGTCGAGGAAGAGGCGCGTCAGGTCGTCGAAGGACGATATGGAATTGTCGGGAGGCTGCAGTACCAGTCATACGCCACTCCTTTCAGGGCCCCGACAAAGATACTGGTGAAGAGCGCGTCCTCCTTCGGAAGATGCCCTGTCTGTGATTGGAAGTACGTCAGGTACCGTCGCGGAGAGTCCTTTCCGTCGTATGGGGTGAGTGTTTGTGGTTTATACTTCGGGGGATAAACCACCTTGTTCCACTCGAGGGGATAAGGCTGGGGGATGCCCATTTTCTGGCGTTCCTCTTGCCTATTCTTGGACTCGAAGCGCTCCCGCGGGTCTTTGATCATTTCGACCATATCCTCCGTAGAGCTAGGAGTCGGGGAAGGAGGTACTATCTGGATTGGAGCGTTTGAGGGCTCCGAGGTCCGAGGTACTTCTGTATCTGAGGGCGCCCGTTGGAGGGGCACACTCGACTCCCCATTAGCTCCTGGGTCAGGACCAGTTGAAGGTGTCCTGATCAAGGCTGACCGCATCTCAAACACTGCTTGGGTCAGTGCTTGCATAGAGGCAGAGAGGGTTTTGAGTCCTCCCTCCAATGAGTCTATGCGCTGGACTATGTCCTGTGACGGCGCATCAGACTCGACATCATCCCCAGCCATGTATACTGTCCTGACACGGCCAGGAGTGGATGGATTGGTTGAGGCTTCGCTTTCGGCCTCACTCTCATGCGGGGGAGTCACTTCTCCTGGTGTTGGGCCACCCCCAGCCACATTCTGGAGTTCATCTCCAATAGGCGCATCTGCAAGGGTCTGCTTGCCCTCAGCTCCGTCTTGAAGGACCTCTTCGTTTCCAGAACTATCGCCGGCAGTGTCCTGGAGGACATCCTCATTTTGAGGGGCTTCAGGGAGAGTAATCTCGCCTTGATGATGAAGATCCGCCGCAGCTGTGCTTTGGACATCTTCGTCTTCGGAAGGAGGCTCAACAAGGGTCTGGCTACCCCCAGCTTCCTCCAAGGACTTCTTCCTCGACCGAGTGCCTTCAAACACTCCAGAGGTCGAGACAGCTGCCTTGGTTTTCCTCGGCTGGCTTTTGGATGAAAACGAGGAATTGGCAGTCGTCTTCCGGATTGATGAGGAGTTGGAGACCACGTTATATGAAGCAACCTTTGGCTCCTCTTCAGCTGACACCTTCGTCCCAAGGCGACGTCGGAGAGGTGTCGATGATTGCAGTCGTTGGAAGACCGACTGTGTTGGTGGAGCTGCTGCCTTGCAACAGCAGTTGATGGTGACCACCGCACAAGTATGCCCCGTAAGAGGCGCATCGTGCTTGTTGGTCGACTCTCCTGACCGGCGCTTGTGAGTGATTACGTCGCGCAGGCCGTTGGAGGAGAGTGGTGCCTTCACACCCCCTTCAGACGTATGGCAAGGCCAAACGCCGGGGTGGTCAGGTGAGTGCTGCGCCCCCTGATCTAATACCAAGCAGGCATCACGATCAGTAGTTGGGGAACCACAACATTTGAAGTGACTTAAACGGACCTCAAACGCACAACCAGAGGAGGCGCGGGAGTTCAAGACCACTGAGTTTGCCTCTCTCGACTTGGTTGTGCACGCAGTAGATTCGCCCAAGCGAGATGAGGACTTTGAAGATCGACTCGTTGTTGGTGCAGAAGCACTTGAGTCAACCTTGTACAGCTTGCCATCGGCAGCGTGCGTGATGACGAGCGCGTGCCTCTGGCCGGCTGCTGGCATAGCACGTTTGTGGCACATGGCCCGTGCCGTTTTGGATTTCTTCGTACCAGCCCGCTGGGGCGCATAGTACTCAGCATCCAAATTCTCCTCGCCATTACAGCGAGTGAGTCTGTCAAAGACAGAGGCTTTTTGTGACGCATCAGAGGTGATGCGCGGGGCATTGGCTGCGCCCCTGCTCCGTCGACGTATCTTCCTCGCCTGAGAGGGAGATAGCTGGGGAACGTGGTCGGCCGCACGCTTCCCCAAGAGATGCACTGCATCGGCGGGCGCACCTTGGTTGCTGAGAACGTCAGCAGGAAGGGAAGGCTGGATTGCTGCATCCCCTTCAGTGGTGGTGCCCGAGGCGTCGACCTTGCGCACCCAGGCCGTGCGGATCTTCTTCGGCTTTGGTAGCCGCTTCGAAGGACTCGCACTTCCTTCAGAAATGAACTCCTCGTACGCCTGTTGATTGAGGCGCACGACCAGCGTCTTGTGGGAGGAGCCCACCTTCACGTCGTCGGCCTGTGACACGACTTTCTCGGAAGAGGAGAAAGAAGTCCCTAGCAGAGTCGCCAGCTTGTTTGCCATTAAAATTGTTTGATTGAAAACTTTAATACAAACAGAACAGTGTTACAATATAGGACTTAAATGTAGTCCTAGGAGTACACTTTTGTTTAAGCTGGGTCCTTAGTGCCAATAGAGCGAGTGGTAATACGTTGACTCCGTTGACCGGCTGACGACGGTTATCGGTTCTCTGAAGGTGTGGATTGCTCTGGGTGCTGGAGCTTGCTGAGAGGAGGAAGACGTTGAGTGTCTGTATCTGCCTCTCTGGTGATTCCTTGTATGTTCGTTGTGGATTCTGTGTGTGTGTGAAGGAGACGATCCTTCTATTTATAGATTTGCAGGCTGGCTGCTCATGCGCGCATGTGGGATGCGCCGGTGTGGGGATGCCACGTGGAGGTTGCTGATGGAGGCGCGTAGATGATGTGCCCTGATTGAGGGAGAGAACTCTTCATACTGCTGTTGTGAGCCGGCACGTAGCAGAGGAGAAGATCTTTCTGTTGCTGAAATCTTGGACGAGTTGAGTCAAAGGACACATGTCGTCGACTCATGGCTTGAAGATCTCGGATTTGGGGGGGTAGTGATCTGGTGAGCTGCGCCTTGATTGGGCACAGGAGGAGGTTGCGGCTCATAACCTTTAGGGGTTACAAACTGTTTAGAGCGCATGGCTTTTGAGGCGCATGCAGGCGACTTTCCTTCTGTCTTTCGGGATCAGAGATCAGTCTGGGGCGCATGGCTTTTGAGGCGCATGCAAAGCTTCAACTGGAGACTCTTCTTCTGTCTTTAGGGATCAGTGAAGGGTCTGAGGCGCACGGCTTTTGAGGCGCATGCTGGTTTGGACGCATGGCCGTAGAGGCGCATGGCGATTTGGACGCATGGCCGTAGAGGCGCAAGCGGATGGCCACGTGGCAGTAGCCGTCGGAATAGAGTCATGATGATGCTGATGTTGCCGACGCTTCGTTCTCTGAAAAAGCTGTCAACTGTTCAGACTTTGGGAAGCGTGCTGCCAACTCTGGTGTCAGTTCAGCATTTAATGTTTGTGACGTTCGATGGACAGCTGAGTGGACACATTGGTTGGTGTTCCACTCGGTATGGAGATGTAAGGGGGCGCATCCTCGTGATGTGTCGGGTACTGAAGGGCGCGTCTGTGTGATACGCTGTTTGGCAGGCGCATCCGACATGTCCTTTAATGATGCAGCTGTCTCGCTCCTCGAGTGCTATAAATAGCCGTTTGGCTGAATTCGAGGCGTCCGGTTCATCCATTTAATGCAAATTCATTGCACAAAATTCGGAGAGTCATCCACTTGGTGCGTGGGTTTGATTTGCCCGGCCTATAAATAGTGGCATGGAGAGAAGGTTTGCTCCTCATTCCCTCACGTACTTCCAACATGAACTTGGATATGTGGGTGCATTCTGTTGACGAAGTGCTCCCGAGGGTAAAGATGAGACGTCGTGTTGTCTTCGATGCACTTGAAGGTGACTGTTACATCCAAAAGATGGAGTCGAGGGCTTCTGAGGCAGGCGGAAGGTGCCTGTTGCATCCAAAGATAGGGATGTTCGGGCCTCGTCTCCGTTGTTCCGGAAGAGCCGTAGATCGGAATGGTGGTGCTAGGCTCTCTCTTCCTTCAAAGTGGGTGCCGTCCACTTTGATTGTGTTGAAAGCTCCTTGTGCCATGATTTCGATCACGGTCTTCCTTGGTCTTTGGAGGCTCTTTCGAAGCCTCCCCTGGCCACAGCATTTGCGGTGCTCTTCTCTTCCTTGGTTCCAGCCAGAGGGTTAAATGCTTTGCTTGGCGAAGCACTTATCAGGTGAGCCTGGCTGGAAGAGCGGCACATAACTGGGCTCTGCTCGGCCAGGTAAGCCTGGTTGGAAGAGTTGCACATAACTGAGCTGCTGAAGGGATGCACATAACTGAGCTGGATGCACATAACTGAGCTGCTGAAGAGATGGTAGGATGCGCCTGGCTGGAGGTGCATGACATCTGCTGCGCCTGGCTGACAGCGCAAGGTGACTGCTGCACCTATCGGAAGGCGCATGGTGGTTGCTGCGTCTATCTGGAAGGCGCATGGTGGCTGTTGGCTGTAGATCTAGGATCCTTCCTTTGTAGAAATTCTCCTTTGTACAACCTTTTCTAGACATGTAATAGACTTTTATATATATAATAAAAAGTCCTTCTTCGAATGTCTATGGCTTATTTGATTAGCTGTCTGAGGTTTGGCGCATATAATGCCTGGCGCATGGGCTTTCTGGTTGTGAAATTCCATGCTTCTACAACCGCTAGGCTATGTCTTTCCGTCAGTATTGGAATCATAGTTCCCAAACAACGATATCAACACTGACCCCATCCTAAGGTCAAACTAAGTTGATAGTACAGGATTTTCTACCCAAGCTCGCATCACTCCGTTTTTTAAACTTCGAGCACAGATTGCTTACACACATCCTAACATTTGTCGCACGGGGTCCGAGTCGTTCAGCAAAGCCATCCTACGATAAGTTCACTCAAACAAATCTTCAACATAATAATATCGCTCGTCCAACAAGCCATTTCGCATAGTCTATCTCTCCGAACACGTTCGATATAGTTCGCCTATCAATCCTTTCAAGTCAAGCACGCTACGACACAATCCATCGCTAAACCATAATTCACATTTAACATTCCCTAAGTCATTTATCCCAATTCACGAAATCGATCACAAGGTCATCTGACTTAACAATACTTTGCGCCCCGATCTCACGCGAGTCATATTTTCCATGGTGAGCAGGAATCACCATGCACGCTCCCGCGGGATAATCATCCTCATCGGGACATAACTCTTGTTCGAGTCTAGACTAATTTATTCTCGATGCGCGGATTGGACCTACTCAATCCTCAAGTTTATTTCATTCATCAATCGTAAGTCCTAACATCCTTAAATTTTCCTTCGCATCAAACCGACAAGTCGAGACAATCAAAGTTGCCGCATCCTAATTTTTTGAGTTCGATCATTCCCGCGACATGAATCACCATGCCAGCGCTCACACGGAACGATCTCCCCAAATCTGACGCAACGCATGTGCGAGGCTAGAGTCGCACTCGCGCAAGACAAGATCGTCGACGTTATGGCTATCAATGTAACCATCAAGACACGATCATTTTCATCCAACATTCATCTCAATCATAATCCTAAGTATAACATCCAACCGAACAATAACACTTGTACGATCGTCATTCGCCGAGTCAGAGTACCCCCGAGTTATCGCATATCGATCTTTGATACGCCTCAATACCATCGACGATATGCGTAACCTGACGATCTTCCTTTGCAACCAAATTTCGAGTCGTGCGAATGATGCTATCGTCCGACTGGATAATCTCCTCGACATTCAAATTCAAGTTCGATTATTATCCTTCGAATCATTCACAACATCGATTTTCCTCAAACGCAATTTCACGTATTGTTCATCCGTCTAACTTAAGTCATCGACCAACGTATTTCCTTGATTCGTATAATTCCTTGCTAACTCAAATCATCGAGCAACATTCAATCCAATCCTTAGAGTCATTGCGTAACTTCAAAACTAAAACTTTTCATGCACGCTATCTATCTATCGTGCTAACTTTTTCGTATACTATCCGTATCAATTTCCTCGATTAAGTCATCCATTCGTACACCCTAACTTTTCCTCGATTCGATTTCACCTACTCAATCGTTTTCACGTTTCACCTTCGCACAATCCTCAATCCCGTACACGTTCCGTACATATTAATTTCTAGGTTGTTCAAATCCACTTGTCAAACTTCATGAAAACAACTTACTCCATCGTACACGATCTAAGGCTTTGCATATGTGCGACGCTTGCTGATAGACTCACCGACACTCCGCATCCTCAATCGATCGACCGACATCCCTGAGGCTATCACATACACCACTCAGGGATGAAGTCATTCAACAAATCCTCAAAACTATCATTCGAATCAAAATCGACTTCATCAAGGTTTTCGTTCGGACTATTCCTCAATTTCCAAGCACGCTCATCTATATCGCACCGAAGACAACATCGTCGCTCGATAGCACCCCTATCGATAGTCATCCCACTTTACTCAATCGAGTTCAACTCATTCTTGCTCGACACAATTCAATTCCCGTACTCGACTTTTCTAAGGTCGACACAACTTTGGTGTATATGCCCAGCCCGACTTAGCCAACCGTGCTTACGTAAACCATCTTTTTGTTTCTTGTCAAAAACTGTTCTCCTATGTTTTGCAAAATAGTTAGACTTATTGTATGGACATCCGTGGGACATTTGAGAGAGAGCGCACCAACGATTTCAACTTTGCGGAAGCAACAATTCAGAGTTTGCGGAAACAACGAGTTAAAGAATTCAATCGGTAGTCCATGGACGTAAAGCCGTGCTCTGATACCATTATGTCACGCCCCGCTCCCGTAGGAGCGATCGTCCTCGCTAAGGCGTGATGCCGCACGAGCCTAGATTGTGCTGGTGCAAGGCGGGTTCCATAACGGCCAATTTCAGCGGCTGCGACGGGGTCGTCGCACAGAAGTCCCATGCAGAGACATTGAATACGCAGCAAAAATTAAAGCAAGAACACATGGACACAAGTCATTCAAAAGAAGCTCTTTATTGATATTGGATACAAGATTACATTTGTGGACGCAAGGCCAAATTAAAAGTCACTCTGCTCTCTCTCATCTCTCAATACATTTGTCGATCCAACGGAAGCTTCGGAAGGCGATGTCCATACATTATGTCATGTATAAGTCTTTTACTCCATGCGGCCGCGTGCTTCGAATCGCTAAGGAACTCCATGCCTCGGCACATCCAAGCGAGCTCCGCGCCACGAGCTTCTACCTGTGCCTGCACATGTAAACTATGTGGGTATCAGTACTCAACTGTACTGGTGGAATGAGCTCCTCGTCCACCCATACAAAACCAATACATTATTTTACTTTGTGCAACATAGTCCCTTCTTATCAATTGTCTTTCTACTCTTGCCTTAGGATCAGTTTTATGACCGACGCCTTGCCTATTTTATGTCGTTAGACCATCCCGTGCTTGTAACGTTCAACGTTAACCTATCAAGTCGTGTTTGCCTTACGGCCATAATCAGAGACGCAACTACGCGATGAGGCTCCATTCCCGTGTGACCGTGCTACAATTCCCTTGTGTCGTGCCTCACAACTCAGTAAAAATTAACCATATCGCCGCCTCGCGGCCCTTTGCTACTAAATCATCAATTTCTGACCCAATCAAGACTTGTGGGTTAAGTGTCACTCGACCAACTTTGCCTTACGGCCTTTTCTGACTTAGACTCTCAAACCAACTTATGCAACTTATATGACGACAACTCAAGACTCGACGCCACGTCTCGTGCCGAAGCACGTCGCCTACGTTGCAACCAAATCTTAGGCCCAACATTGTGTTCAAACTATATATACACATTCAACTCGACTCCTTGATACAGTGCATTCCATACTCGACTCAATCCAAAGGAACACACGCGGATCGCCGCCCGTGCCGACTCATCTATATGAGGTCACTAGCATGACAAGCTATCGTGGACACATAGCTTGCGGTTAGCCGGGACCCTTCCAGCGTAAGGTAGCCAGCCCCCTGGAAGTCCCCGACTAACCCGGTGCTATCGATTCAGCACAGCTATCACTGTGTTTCCATTCTTGGCCGAAACGGTCTAATGGCCCTGGGTTGTCTTTACGGGGAAACTTTCCCTTGTCGACAAGTTGTCCAATGACCATGCAAGACCCTTCACTCAAACTGACGTCTCACACAGTCATTCCTCATTCAATGTCACCATCTCTTTCAAACCAATCTCAAGACTTCTATCCTTGAGACCCCTCAAGGACCCCTCGATGACCCACAATCGCGAGCATTCTTTCCATGTTACTATATCATTTCATTCAACTCAATGCCTATTCAATAGTCCTTTCTCCAAAACTCATTAAATCAACCGTGGTTCATGCCTTAAAATGCTAAGTCCGTGCATCGTGCCTTAGGCCCATCGTGGAACTCGTAGGACCGTGCTTGGAATGACTTAGGTCGACCGCCATCACTTGGCCTAACTTCACCAAGCCTACACCTTAACTCAAGGGACGAGCAAAGGCTATGCAAAGCCTTGCGTTACGGAAGCGTGCATGTTTTATCGAGCATTTACGCGGGCGACGCCTATGACTTAGGCTAATTCACAGTTTTGTGTTGAAGACCAACTTTTCTTCTCCCAAGCCACGGGACGAAGGACCGAGTGTCATTTTCAAAGCACGCCGTGCACCAACTCTAAGCCGACCGTTGGACCTTTCCATATTCTATCTCAATTCGACCCGTCGGGATTACTTCCTTTAGCTATGTGGATTCATCTCTTTTATTATTAAGCCTACTTGTGCAAGTTGAAAACATACATTTTATTATGTGAAGGCTAAGATGAGGCAAGTTCACCGAAACTACCCCACCTGAGCGATGTCTTCGAGCAAGCCGTTGCAAGGCTAAGTCCGAACGTCGTCGGCATTTCGATTCCTCCGATTGACTGAGCGGGACGGGGCACTACAGTTACTCCTATAAGCCAACATTCGATCCAGGTTAAACAATCCTAGGTATCTTAATCACAGGCCATTATACAAGGAGCAAGAAGTATGATCATCAGACATACAATAGTAAAGCATCCTAAACCATATATACATGGATTATCATGAATCTAGTAATTCAAAATAGAGAACTAGCGAGAGCAATAGTCATACATGATAAGCTCTAGCTGTAGTCTAGAAAATGCACATCATGTTTAGGCCCGTAGGCTAAATATCAAGAACCAAAACACGAGCTAAATACGTGCTCAGAGGCTAAACGCCACAAAAGAATAATGTACATATAAAGTGGGAGTATGAAACAAGAAACCCACTCAGGTACTCTGGTGCTCCAGATAGTCATCGTCGAGTAGATAGTACGAAAGATCCTCTGGGCTCCTCTATCAGATCTGGCCAAACAAAATCAGTGGGGTAAGACCCCAAATAGCAAGTACCACAAAGGAAGCCAAACTATGAACTAAAACCAGCAATAGCTAACATAGCAATGGTTAGAGATACAATTAAGTAAAAGCAGATCGAGACTTGTGCACTACCAATGCACTTATCCCAAACATGGAAGACAATAAGTAAAGCATCATGTGATATAAGGTAATTAACATGTGACATAATGTAAAGTATAGACATGTTAAGTAAACTAAAGCTTGAGAATATGTAAAATCAACTGGTCCTGTAAACATATGAGATAGCTGGGTCATGTGAACATGGTGACCCAGCATAGGGATCATGTATAGCTTGTGAGATAACTGAATCATGTGAGCATGTGAGATAACTAAAGCATGCGAGAGTGTGAGAACTATATAGAACGACAATGATAGGATGACTTAGGAATTATTTCGGAGGTCAAGTTATAACCCGTAAACCAAACAAGGACCGGGGTTGTAACCCTTCTTCTTAACAGAACTTAGTCTCTAATCATTATATAGCATAAGGATCTTGTATAACTTGTGAGTACCGAATAGGACAATAAATGATAAGATGACTTGAGAGCTATTCCGGAAGTGAAGTTACAACCCTTAAACCAAAAAAGGATCGGGGTTGTAACCCTCCTCCGGAACAGAACTTAGCCTCCGATCATTCATTGAAAAAAGTAAAGCATGAATAATATGTACAGAAATAAACATACGGACACTACCTAGACAAAACTAGACTGGACTGACTCCATCCATCAAACACGCCCAAGCAATGAGTACGGCTTGATACGTTAACTAACTAGGGTTATCACAAGCCTAGTTACTAACAAGATGCAGTTTTGAGAAATCTAATCTAGTTACCTGCCCTACAGACTACCCAAATTATCTAGGCCAAAAAGAAAAGTAAAGATGGATACATCGCCCAGAAGACAAATGTATCCAAGATATAATGGTGGGTACATCGCCCAGGAGACAAATGTACCCTGTAACACTCGACGGTGTGCTGGAAGTGTGCTCATGATGACAGATAGCTCCAAATCCCTTCAGGTTGGGGCTGGAACAAAGGGCTTGCAGGTAACCGGGAAATTTCTCCCCTCCCAATGATCTAGATAATCAAGCTAGTTGTTTAGTCCTTAACGTTTTCTTATTGGATTCTGAGTGTGGCATTCCGTAGAATCCATTCTAGACATGATATGCAAGACTAGAAAATACAAGAAGGTACACTATAACAAGCCACAACAAGAAAATATAATAAGCTGGAAGCTAGGAGTGCACTACGACAAGCCACTATAGAGAAAATACGGAGTGCGCCATGACAGGCCACTATCAAGTAAGCAAGGAAAGACATGTGCAAGAGTGCACCACGACGGGTCACTATCTGGTAAGCAAAGAAATCATATAACATGAGTGCGCCACGACGGGCCATTATCTAGTAAGCAAAGAAGACATGTAACATGAGTGCGCTACGACGGGCCATTATTTAGTAAGCAAAGAAGACATGTAACATGAGTGCGCCACGACGGGCCATTATCTAGTAAGCAAAGAAGTGACATGTAGCGTGAGGGCACCACAACGGACCACTATCATGTAAAGCAAATCATAGACGTGAGGATAACATGTAGAAAAATCTTGACAGAAGACTTATCATAACATATGAGAAGGAATAAAGATAGCAACTACTTGGCATAAAACAATAATTAAATCTGTGCTAGTGTTGAGTGTATAACGGGTGTACAATAATTCTCTAACTGTACAAGATCATCAAATATTGTAAAAAAAATCATTTGTTAAAGAAACATCAAGTTATTAAGTCGGGTCGTCGTAAATTAGGCTAAGTACAGAAAACATACAAAGAAGATCAATGACATTTCATGGTTGATTTGTATATGAACACTGATTAAAGTGAGACATAAAGATTCTGGAAGCCAAGACAAAGATCTACAACTTTCATGTTGGGAGTTGGGAGAAATTCTGGCCATAAATCAGCCAAATAGGACATAAAACAGCAAAAAAATAGCCAAAATATGCACTATGCGACACTATGCATCTATGCAGACTTGAACTATGCGGCCAGGCACTATGCAGCTATACGGACTGGCACTATGCGGCCAGGCACTATGCAGCTATACGGACTGGCACTATGCGGCCAGTCACTATGCAGCTATGCGGACTGGTACTATACGGCCAGACACTATGCATCTATGCGGCCAGACACTATGCATCTATGCGGACTGGACATGTGGCCAGCACTATGCAGCTATGCAGCCAGCACTATGTAGTTATACGGCCAGTACTATGCAGCCAATACTATGCAACTATACGGTCAGTACTACAGCTATGTGGCCAGCACTATTCATCGTCCCTGCCAGAACCAGGACAGATGAACATAGAAGATGTCCAAATCTTACTTGGCCATAACTTCCTCAAAATAAATCGAAATCTAACTTTTCAAAGGTCAAAATTGTGTAGAATCAAATTTTCTACCACATGGAACCATTAGTTTTCGAAAACAAGTAAGTTTGATAGATCAAAACTAAGAAAAATTAAAAATATTACAAACTTAGATCTACAAGAATTCACCGATAAAAATCAAAAACTCCAAGTTCTAAAGAGGCTTATAATCATGTAAGGAAGAGTTTAGAACAAACAAAATAACATTTGTCCAACATTTGGTAAGATGTACTTGCCTTAGGTTGGAGGAGAAAATGAAAAGGAAGAAGATGAAGAGAAATGAAATAATGGAGGAGAGAGAGAAGTTTGGATTTTATACAAAACTATCTCATCTCAAACAAACTAAACCAAACCAAACCAAATTAAACCAAGTTAAAATTAAACAAAACCAAGGCCAAAAAAGACAGGTCAAAATACGGGTCACCTGACAAAGGCCAGAATTCTGTATACGTACACTAAAAATACGTATAACAGAAAACGGGAGCGACTGGCATGCCGTCGGCATACAATGGTACACTGGCGATATGCCGATCAAGGAGAAAATCTATAAGTTGAGAAATTTTTAAATGTTCCAAAAACCAATAAAATACGAACAGCACAAAAATACGTATCAGTATATAAATACCGATACTGTGAGGCGAGTCTCATAACTCTTCCATCCTTAGAAAAATTCTGTCCTCAGAATTTTCTAAAGCTAGTCGAGCAAGATAACCAAAATAAAAGCTCAAGAAAGTACGACTATCTCCATAAAACGAAGCATGGCATATAAGTAATTAGAGGCAACAGTAATATAAATAAATGCGTAAGCAATAACACAACCACAATAAAGAAGGGCTGGAGGCATATGAGCAAATGTCTCCTGAGTCAGTTGAGTAGGGACCAACGTCCTCGCTGGCCTACGCTGACTCCAAAATAGATAGGGGTCAAGTCTCAAAGTAAGTCGGTACCAATAACTTAGTCCAAGACATGACTCTACCCATGACGTATCTTCGTAGTCGAGATACCTGATATTTATCACATGTCTCGACTATGAGGACAAAAGAGTGGGACGAGAAACTCGCATTCACTCATCGAATAAGTCAAGCCGACCGTTGTACTCCTGATATCGGGGGAACACAAGGCCGCCGACAAGAACCCAAGATATATTGTCACTACTTGGCCTGCTATTGAAAGACAGATCCAAAGGCCATAACTGAAAGAAGACCATGAAGATGGTACCTGAGACTCCCAAGGTATTATTTTATGCTGATACTACAGCTGCTCCTGGTACTATGCATTCAACTATGCTCTTTGCTGCTTGATCCTCTGAGCCCGCGATGGTGGTGGGTACTGCGCTAATGGTTGAACATATAGTATTGGCCCTAGCTGTTCATCCACTACGGAAGGTGATGATGGAAGTGATTGAAAGGATGGCGGAGGTATATCTGGTGTAGATGGTCTTCCTCGTGATGTCGGATATGGGCAAGTACTAACTGAATGGTCTTCTGCTCCACAACGGAAGCATCGCCTATTGGCCGTCCGACAAACTGATCTGAGATGCCCTATCTTGCCACAATAGGTACATGCTACTTGTTCTGTTTGATACTGCTGCTGGTCTTGCGGCCTCTGAGCCTGGGCTGGCCTATACTGCTAAGGCCTCTCCTGATGGAATGTACGGGATTGTGTCGATGAAGGCCTCTGAGCTCGTCTCTGCTGAACTGGCATTAGTGTTTGCTGGTTGGAAGGCTGAAAGGATAACGATCCAGCCGGACTCCTTTTGGGACAAATTTCGATCATGTGGTCTGGTGATGCGCACGACAAACATAGAAAGTTATCCCTTCGACAAGTAAGATGAGTGTGCCCTCCCCTTCCACAGAAGGAACAAACGGTTGGTAACTCCTGGTGCTGGTATGGACGTTGGTCTGCTGGTACTTGTGATGGACTGTCATGACCCGTACCCTAGAGTAAGGGCACGAGACGTGGGTACGTCCAGCCTACGCTACTGTATCGACGGTAGAACGCTGTCCTGGATCTAATGCATCTAACAGTATAAGGCTAAGCAGTTTATACTCCCCGAATGGGGGTGACATAGCAGAATGTAAACTCAATCACATCTAAGGTAGAGCATAATGGAAGATAGATAAAACATGAAATCCAAAAGAGATACAGCAGATAGAAGCCTAAGTGTCTAAGATACACAATCCAGAAATACATCTCAAAGCTCAAATACAGTAATCCATAAATACAACTCAAGACAATTGAAAATAAACTATGAGCAAAACCCTAGCTATCTATACAACCTCTACTGTGTCTCCTCTAGGCTAGCAGGCAACCTCCAGGCTATCTGTAAAATTTGTCAACAGGTCCAGTCAGGACAGGAGCGCGCACAATACATCTCAACAGATCATAGCAGGTTAGAAAATATAATCATGCAGTAAAGTAAGATACAGGATCTGAAGAAATACAGTATGTAAACAGAGAGAGAACTGTAATAGAAATATCTACTATAAATAAAGAACTAACAGTGGCTAGTGAGTCAGAGTACAATATAGACATGTAAATGGCATAGAAGATTCTGGGAACTATACTATGGAGTGATTCTGGGAACTACACTACTTGGATATTATTCACATGTCTACTTCTACTCCCCCGTACCCCCAATCAATACACAAGGATCCAACCAGGTTATGTTATGATTCCATGCAAAGGCCCACAAGGGGTGATACATGGATGGCCCATAAATGGGTGATTTTGGGAATGCCCATAAATGGGGTGATTCAGGAAAGACTCTGTGATCATGAGAGTACATGTCATAAGTGATCGATGAACCGTGAAGCATAGTAATATACTATGTAAGTGAAATGCACAGAACTTGTAGTATACGATGCTCCCTGAGGGGATAACATCTCAAGAAGGGATCCATATAGTACTAATCCGTGTGACCAACGTGACAGTATCAAGTAAAGTAATTTAAAGCAGGAAAATAATTCTAAGCAGGATATGAAATGATCAGAGAATGTACTCGCCTCGATTTGATTGGAGTCGACATGCACGACACGAACGTGTCGACACGAGGTAGGTACAATGATATGCTCTACAGAGGGTCCCAGACGACGATACGGCCAGTCCCAATGAGTCCAGAATAGTCCAAATAGCCTTGTTGGGTATATAAAAGTCTAAAATCAGGGTTTGGTACGATAATCAAATCAAGAAATACAAAATGACTTAAATAGTCGCGATTATGAATAAAATATATATAACTAAATATATATATATATATTAGAAATTATGGAAATTATTTGTAAGGTTAATATATATATCACAAGTATGCCATATTCAGATAATAGTTGACAATTAAAAACTAGTAGTCCAATAAATATATTTTTGTACCAAGAAACATTCACATTAACTAGATAAAAATACTATAATAATAATTCAGGTCAAAACTTTACTAATACTATTTTAGAAATATAATTATATATTTTTATATAATTTCCAAGTGAGTAATTACGTTAATATAATAATACCAATAAAATAATAATGGGACCAATTTATATACTTTACACCTAAGTATCTCAATATTTATATTGATAGCAACTAATTAATTGTAACTGTTTAACTAAAATTTTCTAACTATAAATTAATCAATAATATTAATAATAATAACAATATTGCAATAATACTTTAAATCATAATAATAATAAAAATAATAATAATAATACCATCATTATATACTATATATAAACTAACATACATTATCATAAACTAATATACATCTATTATAAAACTATTATACATTATATTAAACAAATGTACAGTTATTATACAAACAATATATATTATAAATATAACTAATATATATTATTTATATCAACTAATATATATTATATATATAAACTTAATATATATAATATATATAAACTAATAAATATACCTATAATAAAGGGGGCTGATCCCCAACAGCAGGGGAAGCTTAGATCTAAAAAGAGGGGCTCACAATGGGGGGGGGGGTTCTCCTCGGCCAGGGCTCCGGCGGAGCAGCGCTCGACGGGAGGCGGCAGCGGATCACTGGAGGAGATCGAAGACGGAAGGGAGACTGCAAGGAGGAGGGGCACATGACGACGCGCGGCTCCCGACGAGGACGGAGAGGACGCGCGGCGGCGCGAACGGAAGGGGGTCGGCGGTTCGGTCCATGGCGGAGGAGCTCCGGCAGGGTTCTCAGCGGCCAACGGCGGCGGAGGAGCTAGGGCACGGTGGGAGTTGGGTCTCGCTGGCGGAAGCGGCGCTGCCGAAGGGATCCGGTCGACGGGGCTGCGCCAGGTCGGCGAGGGCGAAGGATCCGGTCGGCGAGGCTCCGATGAGGTCCACTCTCCCTCTCTCTCTCTCTCTCTAGTTGATCAGATTTTTGGGGGAAAAATGGCGGTGGTGGTAGTGTTCTGGTGGTGGCGGCGGTGGTTTATGGCGGTGGTGATGGCCGGTAGGGGAGAGTGGTGCGGTGGTGGGGATGATGAACGACGGCAGCGGTGGTTTCAGGAGGAGGCCGGAGGTTTCTCGGTGGTGCCGGTCGGATTGTGGCCGAGGGGGCGGAGGCTGCAATGGTGAGGGTGGTGGTGGTTTGCAGTGGTGGCGGTGGCGGTGATGGGGTTGGGCCAGTTGGCCGGAGGCGGCTGCCAGGAACGGCAGTGGTAGTGGATCGATGTCGAGGAGTTGTCGGGTTGTCGGGGTGGTAGGGATGACGGCGAGGTGGTGGTGGTGGTCGAAATGGTAGGCATCAAGGGTGGTCGGGACAGGGATGCTGATGGCTGGGTTAGAAAATTAGGTTTAGGAATTCTAGGTTTTGGGGTTGGGTGTAGAAATTTTAGGGTTTTGGGAATGGTGCTATTTATAGGGGAGTAGAGAAAACCCTAACAAATGTACATGTAATAGAATATAGGAAAATAGTGGAAACTACTAACTGCTAACCCAATGCTAACTGCTAACAATTAGTACTAAAATAATATTAGCTATAATTAATAATTAATTACTAGTTACGGCTAATTAACAAATGGCTAATTACAATTTAGCCAAGATTTTTCTAATTAATAAAATAATACTAATTTATTCACTCAATTATTTAAATATATTTAACAATCATTTATTTACTAAATAATATATTTTGAAATTTTGAAATTCAATAAACGTTTTCCATATAGAACAATAATTAAAACTTATTGATTCAAGAAAAATGACAGAAAAATTCCAATAGGACAAAATCGCTTAAAATAGTAAACCAAAGCCAATAAGGACCGATAGCAATCACGGTCAAATTTGTTTTTCCTAAAAATTAGAATTTGCACGCTCTTCGAGATTTAGAAAATTCGAAGTTTTGAAAAATACGAAATAAAATAAAATAAATAAGAATTTTAAGAAATCAATTAACGGAGGTTACATGGACGTCGGGTGAAAAGCCAGATACGGGTGAATGGTACCTCTTACGACACTCAGTTCTGGATATGGTCCTCCTAGCTATATGCTTCCGCTCTCGTACTGCCTCCACGGTAGGTCGGGCTCGATATGCTGACTGGCTGGATGATTGGTACCAGCTGGCTCCAACTTGTACTCCTTTTGGCTGTAAGTCCTCGGTTTGAAATTCCTATGGTACTCTTTGCATACTATGGTCTATCAACATCTGAATACTCTGTTGGAGAACAAGATCTCGTTGTTGTTGTGACTCCATTATTTCCTTGATAATCCCTATGAGTGCAGGTACATCAGACTGATCTGGAACTATCTCTGCTCGGACTGCTGACTGTACGGGCACAGCTAGCTGATCGGGATTGACTGACATCTCTGCCCTTGGTTCAACTCTTGACTTTGTGTCTGAATGTTGAGACTGATCCTTCATAACTGGTCTGACAGAAGATTGCTGACCTGTCATCAGCAGAACCCAAACAAGGTAATCGAAAGGATTATGAACAGTGCCCCTGAAAGTTAAAGGACACAAGGATCAAATCGAGGGAACAGAAGAGATCAACGATCAAGACATATATCAGGTCAAAGGATCGGAGGTAGAGAATAATATGAAGGACATCAATAAAGATAATTGTGACTGAGATAACTAAATCAGTAACCCTCATATTTCTGATAAATTAGACCTGCATGGGCTACCACTAAAACCTGTTTCACGCCCCAGAACCAGAATACTGGCAAGTGGGGACGGACAAGGCCAGCTATGCAATTCCAAAGTACACCAGTACTCTGAAATAACGTATAAGTTGTCAAGACATGGGGGTTACTCCAACAAGCCAACAGTTGATCCTAGGTTAAACAATCCTAGGTATCTCAATCACAGGCAATTATATAAGGAGCAAAAAGTATGACCACCAGACATACAATAGTAATGCATCCCAAACCATATATACATGGACGATCATGAAGCTAGTAATTCAAAATGGAGAACTAGCGAGAGCAATAGTCATACATGATAAGCTCTAGCTATAGTCTAGAATACGCACATCATGTTTAGGCCCGTAGGCTAAATATCAAGAACCAAAACACAAGCTAAACACGTGCTCGGAGGCAAAATGCCACAAAAGAATAATGTACATATCAAGTGGAAGAATGAAACAAGAAACCCACTCAGGTACTCTGGTGCTCCGAATAGTCACCGTCGTGTAGATGGTACGGAAGATCCTCTGGGCTCCTCTATCAGATCTGGACAAACAAAACTAGTAGGGTCAGACCCTAAATAGCAAGTACCACAAAGGAAGCCAAACTATGAACTAAAACCAGCAATAGCTAACATAGCAATGGTTAGAGATACAATTAAGTAAAAACAGATCGAGACTCGTGCACTACCAATGCACTTATTCCGAACATGGAAGATAATAAGTAAAGCATCAGGTGATATAAGGTAATTAACATGTGACATAATGTAAAGTGTAGACATGTTAAGTAAACGAAAGCTTGAGAATATGTAAAATCAACTGGTCATGTAAACATGTAAGATAGTTGGGTCATGTGAACATGGTAACCCAGCATAGGGATTATGTATAGCTTGTGAGATCGATAATTGAATCATGTGGGCATGTGAGATAACAAGAGCATAAGAGCATGTGAGAACTATATAGAACGACAATGATAGGATGACTTGGGAACTATTTCGGAAGTCAAGTTACAACCTGTAAACCAAACAAGGACCGGGGTTGTAACTCTTTTTCTGAACAGAACTTAGTCTCTAATCATTGTATAGCATAAGGATCTTGTATAACTTGTGAGTACCGAATAGGACAACAAATGATAAGATGACTTGAGAGCTATTCCGTAGGTCAAGTTAAAACCCTTAAACCAACTAAGGACCGGGGTTGTAACCCTTCTCCGGAACAGAACTTAGCCTCCGATCATTCATTGACAAAAGTAAAGCATGAACAATAATGTACTGAAATAAACATACGGACACTGCCTAGACAAAACTAGACTGGACTGGACTGACTCCAGCCATCAAACACGGCCAAGCAATGAGTACGGCTTGATACGTTAACTAACTAGGGTTATCACAAGCCTAGTTACTAACAAGATACAGTTTTGAGAAATCCAGTTACCTGCCCTGCAGACTGCCCAAACTATTCAGGCCAAAAAGAACAGTAAAGATGGATACATCGCCCAGGAGACAAATATATCCAAGATATAATAGTGGGTACATTGCCCAGGAGACAAATGTACCCTATAGACATATAATGGTGGGTACATCGCCCAGGAGAAAAATGTACCCTGCAACACTCGACGGTGCGCTGGAAGTGTGCTCATTATGACAGATAGCTCCAAATCCCTTCAGGTTGGGGCTGGGACAAAGGGCTTGCAGGTAATCGGGAAATTCTTCCCTCCCAATGATCTAGATAATCAAGCTAGTTGTTTAGTCCTTAACGTTTTCTTGTTGGATTCTGGGTGTGGCATTCCACAGAATCCATCCTAGACATAATATGCAAGGCTGGACAATACAAGAAAGTGTACTATAATAAGCCACAACAAGAAAATATAATAAGCTGGAAGCTAGGAGTGCGCTACGACGAGCCACTATAGAGAAAATACGGAGTGCGCCATGACAGGCCACTATCAAGTAAGCAAGGAAAGACATGTACAAGAGTGCACCACGATGGGTCACTATCTGGTATGCAAAGAATACATATAACATGAGTGCACCACGATGGGCCATTATCTAGTAAGCAAAGAAGACATGTAACATGAGTACGCCACGACGGGCCATTATCTAGTAAGCAAAGAAGACATGTAACATGAGTGCGCCACGACGGGCCATTATCTAGTAAGCAAAGAAGTGACATGTAGCGTGAGTGCAGCACAACGGGTGTCACGACCCGCACCCTAGAGTTAGGGCACGAGAACGTAACAACGCCCAGCCTACGCCGCAGTGTCGGCGGTAGAACGCTGTCCTAGGTCTCAATGCATCTAACAGTATAAGACTAAATAGTTTATACTCCCCGAATGGGGGTGACATAGCATAATGTAAACTCAATCACATCTAAGGTAGAGCATAAAGAAAGATAGATAAAACATGAAATCGAAAAGAGATACAACAGATAGAAGTCTAAGTGTCTAAGATACAAACTCAGAATACATCTCAAAACCCAAATACAGTAATCCATAAATACAACTCAAGATGACTGAAAATAAACTATAAGCAAAAACCCTAGCTATCTATGCAACCTCTACTGTCTCCTCTAGGCTAGCAGGCAACCTCCAGGCTATCTGTAAAATTTATCAACAGGTCCAGTCAGGACTGGAGCGAGCACAAAACATCTCACGCAGTTCATAACGAGTTAGGAAATATAAAGCATGCAATAGAGTAAACTACATGAAACGCTGAAAGAAGAAGATATATAAAAAACAGTAGAGATTTGATAACAGAAAATATCTAAATATGATAAGTAAAACTGTAAGGAACATGTGATTTAGAGCACAATATGGTTATGTAAACGGGTTAGGTTATACAATAAAATGGGACTCCTTTGTACGTGGGTGTACAATGGACATATACAATTTCTTATACAATACGATTGATCACATAACTATTTCTACTCCCCCTCCCCAATCAATACACAAGGATCCAATTCAGTTACGTTACCTTATACAATGACTTGTACAATGGCTTGTACAATGGCTTGTACAATGACTTGTACAATGGCTTGTACAATGGCTTGTACAATAGCTCAATGTGATACAGAGAGTACAATATGCACAATGAGTGTACAATGATAAGGGTATTCAATAAATACAACATGTAAGTGAAATGCACATCATAATATGTACTTAGAGAATACAAGGAGATAACATCTCAAAGAAGATCCATATAGTACCAATCCGTGATAATGAATTGTGTCAGCATCAAGTACAGTAATCTAGAGCAAGAATGTAAATCCATACAAGTATGAAACGGTCAGAGAATGTACTCGCCTGATAGCCTGAGTGTCTGAAGAGAATATACTGTCCGAGGAGTGGTGTCTGTCTCCTATAGAACAGTACAAGTCACTATGAGTCCAAAATGATAATAAGATGCATTACAATGCATTCTGAATAAATCTAGGTCAATCTAGGTCAAATCTAAGTCAAACCTAAGTCACACCAAGCTAACTACTAGGTCATACTAGGTCATACTGGGTCATACTAGGACAACCAAGGTCAAACAAGGTCATAGGAAATCAATCCAAGTCAAACTAGGTCAATCGGGGTCAAAGGTTGACTTACAGTTGACTTTTGGTCAAAAAGTCAACTCTGGTCAACTGCACTAGTCAAACTAGGTCAAACTAGGTCATGTCCTAACCCAGTAAGTCTTACTAGGCCTAACCAAGACTATCCTAGCAAGCACACATCAATACAAGGCTATACAAGCCAACATACACCCAACTCTATATAGCATGCAATTATTCAATACTCAAATAGGCAAGAATTCACATTGGATATACACTAGGTAATCTATTACTTTAAGCTATATATGTCTACACATATATACACATGCATATATTGGTATTCAACATTAGGTCTATAATCATGACATTTCAAATGGTTATATAAACTTATATATTACAACACAATATGCTAACATATATATAATATACATACATAGCTAAGTTAACTAAATACTTATTTAAGAGGCTATATGTGTGTATGTGAACATGGCAAAGGGTAAAGTGAGGGTTAAATGGGCATACATAGTGTATACATATCAAAGAGTGTCAAAGTGTAAGTGAACAATGTGTCAAGTGTGATAGTGTCAACATAGTGTAAGGGGTACATGAGGTAATATATGATTTGTGTTAACATAGAACATTACATCACATTAACTTATATATTGCATACATTACATCTATTATTACATTACATTCATGCTTGCATTCATTCATCATTCATTTATTCTCTTGCACTACTATATGCACCATACATTACATACTATGGAACCTACATATTCATTACAAGTCATACTTATACATGCTTACATTAGATAGGATACTTACACCTCATACATCATTTATTTAACCATTTACTCATGCTTGCATTCTTTATTTAGTTACATAATGTATATACATTAACATGGGTTAAAATCAAATAGAACATTATATTACACACAAGGGTGCACAAAATGCATATGTCGAATAGTAACTCCTACTAATAATCAATACTGTACCAACTCAGCATGAATTAAATTCTAGAATTAAAGTATGTTATAGATCTATGTGTTAGCTTTCCGAAACTTCAAACGGATCGCGTTTTCGTTTCCGAAAACTCCCGGAATCGCGAAAACACCGAGAACGCGTTTGTCTTTCGTACAGCTGACACTCAAATAATTCTCCAGAAAGTTACAGAAAGAATTAGGCCTATTAATACATGTTTTTGGAAAGCTAACTTCAATACGCTTCTTTTAAAAAAACGGAAGATTAAACCGAGCTTTGAGCTAGAAGTTATGACATTTCTAAGTTAGGGCTGAAATTAAAAACGTGGATAAAAATCATGACGGATTTAGATAGTTTGAGCCAAAAGAATACACAATATATCCTAATTATCCACAACAATAATAGCAATAATAATATAAGGAACCACACTCACAAACTTGATTATATAATCATCATGAACCATTTATTACATATATAAATATAGATACACTCTCATTACAATATATATATATATATATATATATATATATATATATATATATATATATATATATATATATATATATATATATATATATATATATATATAAATCTATATATGTAACATGAACACATCCACAACACAAAGGACACTCATATGACCTCCAAATGGACACAAAATGGACACAAATGGAGATACAACCGCGGGGATCATTCCTATGGGTTTGAAATAGACCTATATGTATGAGGAAATGAAAAGGAGAAGGGATTTATACCTCCCGATAGATCGAATCGAAGAAAAGCCTTCCCGGAGCGACACCGACACGTAGAGATTCCAAAAGGACACGAACGAGCTCCGAATCCTCCCAAACTTGGGTAGCTTCCTCCTTGGCTAGAATGGAGAAGGAAAGAAGAAGATTTGGTGGCGAAATGGAAGAATTTGGTGGAGAAATTGCTAGGAATTGCTCTCTAGGAATTTGGGGAAGAACAAGAGAGAGAGTGTGGATGAGAATAATGAATGAACTTGAGCCTATCCTCTCCCAAAGTGGCTGGTCATATGGGCTATTTGTCCTATTATGGTAAGGTCCAAAATGCCCCCACTAACCTATTCTATGAGTATTAGGAAAGGGCTAATTGGTTGGGGCTAAATTAGTCATTCTAAAGTCTCTAATCACACTAACCTTATCCATAATAATTAGTCTAACCTCTAACTAAAATATTTCTATCATGTGGACTAAAATTAATATCATGTGGGCCATGCCTAACTAGTGTGTGGGTCCCACTATAGTCAACTACCCCCGGGTCCCCGTTTCAAGTCGGATTGAGTTGAAATTCGAACCCGACTCAAATAACCCCAAAACAATATCATAAATAATAAAATAATATCAAAATAATTCAAAGAGGTCAAATACAAAAATATCCTTAGGCCAAAAATGACATTAAAATATCATAATCACATGGTTAGGCTCTAGGTCAAACAGTCTCTAGGGTTTCACTAGCAAAACGTCAAAACCACAAGTCATTGATTTAAATAATTTTAAAAATGGTTTAAAATTACCAAAAATCATATCATGAATTAAATATAATTATTAA
Source organism: Iris pallida (assembly GCA_029216955.1). Taxonomy (NCBI): domain Eukaryota; kingdom Viridiplantae; phylum Streptophyta; class Magnoliopsida; order Asparagales; family Iridaceae; genus Iris; species Iris pallida. Next base: position 26,928,967 of record JANAVB010021999.1, read on the forward strand.
AATAATTATAAACACGAAATTTTAAAATTACCCTCATTTGGAAAACTGGATGCTACAACTCTACCCACCTTAGAAAAATTTCGTCCTCGAAATTAAAAGGTCCATACTTCCTCTAGGTCAAACCCCCACAATCAAAGTCCCAGAACTTAAACAAATCATACCATCAAAAGGACGGCATACAGGATCATGGCATACGGTGACAGTGAAGTCTCATCTAGGTATACTAGTCATGCTAATCAAATCGGTTATAGGGTATCAAAACACACAAGCATTCCAGGGTGCTAAACGAGAAAAGATACTGAAATATCAAATCATCAAAACTGTAAGACAGTCTACCATCCAATGTGAAAACTGGTACTCATCAAAAAAATAAAGAAAGGTAACCACCAATCATCTAAAAGGGGTACTATCCCAAGAAAATAAAAATCACAAGTTTAATTAACGAAAGTCGATTACATTGAAATCCAATCACAATATATATAGAGAGAGAGCGTTAGAGAGGAAAAAGCTAACATTATGTGTATGGGGACATGTTCATATGGTTAGATAGTAGGCATGGGTGTACGTGAATATACATGAAAGTGTATATGAGGATTGTGTTTCAATTCAACGGCTATCAAGTTACACTAATCATGGCATATTGGTTAAACAATCTACAATATGCAACTTATTTAATCATAACATGCATAGCTAAATATATATATATATAAAAAGGTAGAGACTTAGTTATGTATTTATATATATTATAACATGTATGCCTAAGCTCTATATATATCTATCTAGATATACAATCATAACATAGAGGGGAATGGTTTGGTTAAAAGACAGTATATACTATGTTAGAGTGTGTGTGTGTCCTTGTACAGGGTTATAACTTAGTATTGAAAGGTTAAACCCAGTTTTAGTTCAACGTTTACATATAAAATCTGAAAACAAGCTAACATTTAAACCAGTGCAATATTAACATAATGCAATTTCAAAATTTAGGGGTTGAAACATCACGACTAATCTCAATGCTCCCAATACATCCTAACATGATAGAAATAAAACCCTAACATATTACCAATACATTTATCTACGCATACAGTTCGATATTACATGTTAAATCTGAAATTTAACTAAACATGGAAATCAATGTAAAAATGTTAACATGTAACTAGTTTTCAAGATTTTGGAGAAATTTGAACATTAAAACCAACTCAATGTTTATCACAAACTAACATGTAGGAATATGAAACCTAACATTATATCCCTACATACAACAATGTACACAGCTTTAAATATTATATTAAAGAAAATAAAACAGCAATTTAAACTAAACATTTGGAATTCAGTATTAAGGGTTAATATGCACACAGTCTCAGATTTTTCAAATTTAACACAAAACTCAACCATTTTTTTTTTGAATGACTGAACAAAAGTAGAGAAAACATGTTCAAAAAAATTAAGGTGCAATCTGATAATCATATGCGTCTATCCAAAATCATGGTACTCTAAATCCTCGTCATACTAGTAAGCAAGGCTACGATAATCACAGAGCCCTTGACTTATGCACATATCTCTAGAATCATGGTATTTAACATTTTCGCGGTGCCGCTAGCTTGGCTGCGAAAACCTTAAATTTCCACACCCGAGAAATATATCCAGAGTCAGACTATATGTCCTCACCATGCTGGCTAATGCGACTATAGAAGACTAGATTCCATAACATAGATGACCTAGCCCATATAATTTCATCTTGCCAAAAATTAAATTAAATCAACAATGAATACCCAAAAATCAAATCAATTTATCAACGAACACCAAAATTCAAAAATGAAAAAAAATCCATCAAAATACAAACTCGGATGCAATAGCTATCATCAAAATTCAAATTCGACAATCATCCATCAAAATCAATAAATACAACTCGAATTCAACAATAATCTATAAAAATCAAGTTTAACAACAGAAAGTAAAGATAATTAAATTAAGGGAAGAAGAGTTTTCAAATCGAAGTTAAAACAAGATTCTCAAGGGTCGTCCCAGGAATCTCTCAAGGGATCCTAACTGTGATTGAGTACCTTCAAAAAATATATCCTAATCCTACTGCAGGCTGTAGTGGTACTCAAGTTCGAATACCACTACATAAACTCGACCTGCATGGGCCACCACTAAAAACGTGTCACGACCCGCACCCTAGAGTTAGGGCACGAGAACGTAACAACGCCCAGCCTACGCCGCAGTGTCGACGGTAGAACACTGTCCTAGGTCTCAATGCATCTAACAGTATAAGACTAAATAGTTTATACTCCCCGAATGGGGGTGACATAGCATAATGTAAACTCAATCACATCTAAGGTAGAGCATAAAGAAAGATAGATAAAACATGAAATCGAAAAGAGATACAACAGATAGAAGTCTAAGTGTCTAAGATACAAACTCAGAATACATCTCAAAACTCAAATACAGTAATCCATAAATACAACTCAAGATGACTGAAAATAAACTATAAGCAAAAACCCTAGCTATCTATGCAACCTCTACTGTCTCCTCTAGGCTAGCAGGCAACCTCCAGGCTATCTGTAAAATTTATCAACAGGTCCAGTTAGGACTGGAGTGAGCACAAAATATCTCACGCAGTTCATAACGAGTTAGAAAATATAAAGCATGCAATAGAGTAAAGTACATGAAACGCTGAAAGAAGAAGATATATAAAAAACAGTAGAGATTTGATAACAGAAAATATCTAAATATGATAAGTAAGACTGTAAGGAATATGTGATTTAGAGCACAATATGGTTATGTAAACGGATTAGGTTATACAATAATATGGGACTCCTTTGTACGTGGGTGTACAATGGACATATATAATTTCTTATACAATACGATTGATCACATAACCATTTCTACTCCCCCTCCCCAATCAATACACAAGGATCCAATTCAGTTACGTTACCTTATACAATGACTTGTACAATGGCTTGTACAATAGCTTGTACAATGACTTGTACAATGGCTTGTACAATGGCTTGTACAATGGCTTATACAATGGCTCAATGTGATACTGAGAGTACAATATGCACAATGAGTGTACAATGATAAGGGTATTCAATAAATACAACATGTAAGTGAAACGCACATCATAATATGTACTTAGTGAATACAAGGAGATAACATCTCAGAAGAAGATCCATATAGTACCAATCCGTGATAATGAATTGTGTCAGCATCAAGTACAGTAATCTAGAGCAAGAATGTAAATCCATACAAGTATGAAATGGTCAGAGAATGTACTCGCCTGATAGCCTGAGTGTCTGAAGAGAATATACTATCCGAGGAGTGGTGTCTGTCTCCTATAGAACAGTACAAGTCACTATGAGTCCAAAATAATAATAAGATGCATTACAATGCATTCTGAATGAATCTAGGTCAATCTAGGTCAAATCTAAGTCAAACCTAAGTCACACCAAGCTAACTACTAGGTCATACTAGGTCATACTGGGTCATACTAGGACAACCAAGGTCAAACAAGGTCATAGGAAATCAATCCAAGTCAAACTAGGTCAATCGGGGTCAAAGGTTGACTTACAGTTGACTTTTGGTCAAAAAGTCAACTCTGGTCAACTGCACTAGTCAAACTAGGTCAAACTAGGCCATGTCCTAACCCAGTAAGTCTTACTAGGCCTAACCAAGACTATCCTAGCAAGCACACATCAATACAAGGCTATACAAGCCAACATACACCCAACTCTATATAGCATGCAATTATTCAATACTCAAATAGGCAAGAATTCACATTGGATATACACTAGGTAATCTATTACTTTAAGCTATATATGTCTACACATATATACACATGCATATATTGGTATTCAACATTAGATCTATAATCATGACATTTCAAATGGTTATATAAACTTATATATTACAACACAATATGCTAACATATATATAATATACATACATAGCTAAGTTAACTAAATACTTATTTAAGAGGCTATATGTGTGTATGTGAACATGGCAAAGGGTCAAGTGAGGGTTAAATGGGCATACATAGTGTATACATATCAAAGAGTGTCAAAGTGTAAGTGAACAATGTGTCAAGTGTGATAGTGTCAACATAGTGTAAGGGGTACATGAGGTAATATATGATTTGTGTTAACATAGAACATTACATCACATTAACTTGTATATTGCATACATTACATCTATTATTACATTACATTCATGCTTGCATTCATTCATCATTCATTTATTCTCTTGCACTACTATATGCACCATACATTACATACTATGGAACCTACATATTCATTACAAGCCATACTTATACATGCTTACATTAGATAGGATACTTACACCTCATACATCATTTATTTAACCATTTACTCATGCTTGCATTCTTTATTTAGTTACATAATGTATATACATTAACATGGGTTAAAATCAAATAGAACATTATATTACACACAAGGGTGCACAAAATGCATATGTCGAATAGTAACTCCTACTAATAATCAATACTGTACCAACTCAGCATGAATTAAATTCTAGAATTAAAGTATGTTATAGATCTATGTGTTAGCTTTCCGAAACTTCAAACGGATCGCTTTTTCGTTTTCGGAAACTCCCGGAATCGCGAAAACACCGAGAACGCGTTTGTCTTTCGTACAGCTGACACTCAAATAATTCTCCAGAAAGTTACAGAAAGAATTAGGCCTATTAATACATGTTTTTGGAAAGCTAACTTCAATATGCTTCTTTTAAAAAAACGGAAGATTAAACCGAGCTTTGAGCTAGAAGTTATGACATTTCTAAGTTAGGGCTGAAATTAAAAACGTGGATAAAAATTATGACGGATTTAGATAGTTTGAGCCAAAAGAATACACAATATATATCCTAATTATCCACAACAATAATAGCAATAATAATATAAGGAACCACACTCACAAACTTGATTATATAATCATCATGAACCATTTATTACATATATAAATATAGATACACTCTCATTACAATATATATATATATATATATAAATCTATATATGTAACATGAACACATCCACAACACAAAGGACACTCCTATGACCTCCAAATGGACACAAAATGGACACAAATGGAGATACAACCGCAGGGATCATTCCTATGGGTTTGAAATAGACCTATATGCATGAGGAAATGAAAAGAAGAAGGGATTTATACCTCCCAATAGATCGAATCGAAGAAAAGCCTTCCCGGAGCGACACCGACACGTAGAGATTCCAAAAGGACACGAACGAGCTCCGAATCCTCCCAAACTTGGGTAGCTTCCTCCTTGGCTAGAATGGAGAAGGAAAGAAGAAGATTTGGTGGCGAAATGGAAGAATTTGGTAGAGAAATTGCTAGGAATTGCTCTCTAGGAATTTGGGGAAGAACAAGAGAGAGAGTGTGGATGAGAATAATGAATGAACTTGAGCCTATCCTCTCCCAAAGTGGCTGGTCATATGGGCTATTTGTCCTATTATGGTAAGGTCCAAAATGCCCCCACTAACCTATTCTATGAGTATTAGGAAAGGGCTAATTGGTTGGGGCTAAATTAGTCATTCTAAAGTCTCTAATCACACTAACCTTATCCATAATAATTAGTCTAACCTCTAACTAAAATATTTCTATCATGTGGACTAAAATTAATATCATGTGGGCCATGCCTAACTAGTGTGTGGGTCCCACTATAGTCAACTACCCCCGGGTCCCCGTTTCAAATCGGATTGAGTTGAAATTCGAACCCGACTCAAATAACCCCAAAACAATATTATAAATAATAAAATAATATCAAAATAATTCAAAGAGGTCAAATACAAAAATATCCTTAGGCCAAAAATGACATTAAAATATCATAATCATATGGTTAGGCTCTAGGTCAAACAGTCTCTAGGGTTTCACTAGCAAAACGTCAAAACCACAAGTCATTGATTTAAATAATTTTAAAAATGGTTTAAAATTACCAAAAATCATATCATGAATTAAATATAATTATTAAAATAATTATAAACACGAAATTTCAAAATTACCCTCATTTGGAAAACTGGGTGCTACAACGGGACACTATCATGTAAAGCAAATCATATACGTAAGGATAACATGTAGAAAGATCTTGACAAAAGGCTTATCATAACATGTGAGAAGGAATAAAGATAGCAACTACTTGGCATAAAACAATGATTAAATCTACGCTAGTATTGAGTGTATAACAGGTGTATAATAATTCTCTAACTGTACAAGATCATCAAATCATGTAAAAAAATTCATTTGTTAAAGAAACATCAAGTTATTAAGTCGGGTCGTCGCAAATTAGGCTAAGACAGAAAACATACAAAGAAGATCAATAACATTTCATGGTTGATTTGCATATGAATACTGATTAAAGTGAGAAATGAAGATTCTTGAAGCCAAGACAAAGATTTACAACTTTTATTTGGGAGTTGGAAGAAATTCTGGCCATAAATCAGCCAAATAGGGCATAAAACAACCAAAAATAGCCAAAATATGCACTATACGGCACTATGCATCTATACAGACTGGCACTATGCGGCCAGGCACTATGCAGCTATACGGACTGGCAATATACGGCCAGGTACTATGCAGCTATGCGGACTGGCACTATGCGGCCAGACACTATGCAGCTATGCGGACTGGCACTTTGCGGCTAGACACTATACACCTATACGGACTGCACTATACGGCCAAGCACTATGCATCTTTACGGACTGGCACTATACGGCCAGGCACTTCGCAACTATGCGGACTGGCACTATGCAGCCAGGTACTATGCATCTATACGGACTATTACTATGCATCTACGCGGACTGGATATGCGGCCAGTAATATGCAGCTATGCGGTCAGCACTATGCGGCCAGCACTATACGGCCAGCACTATGCAGCTATGCGGCCAGCACTATACGGCCATTACTCTGCAGCTATGCGGCCAGCACTATGCAGCTATGCGGCCAGCACTATGCGGCCATCACTATTCATCGTCCCTGCCAGAACCAGAACATATGAACGTAGAAGATGTCCAAATCTTACTCGGCTATAACTTCCTCAAAACAAGTCAAAATCTAATTTTTTTTCAAAGGTCAAAATTGTGTAGAATCAAATTCTTTACCACATGGAACAATTAGTTTTCGAAAATAACTAAGTTTGATAGATCAAAACCAAGAAAAACCGAAAATGTTACAAACTTAGATCTACAAGAATCCAACCATGAAAATAAAAAACTCCAAGTTCTAAAGAGGCTTATAATCATGTAAGGAAGAGTTTAGAACAAACAAAATAACATTTGTCCAACATTTGGCAAGATGTATGTAAACCCCCTAATTTTTTTTTAGAATTTTCTTGATGATATTTTAAAATTTTAAAGGCTTATTTATTTTATTTTCATATTTTTAAAGGAACGTACATAGTAAAGAGTTTTTTTTTAGAGATTTGTATTTGGTACAAAGTATTATTAGAATATTAAGAAAATATTTTAAGAATATTAGAATTATTAAAATTTTTATTTTATACATTATTAAATAACAAATTATATTTTTATTGTTTTTAGTTTACCATTTAAATGAGTTACCAATAAAAAGATTTTATAAATATATCAATTTAAGTTTTAAGCAAATTATTTGTATTTTATTTTCTAAGTATTAGTAATTTGTACTTTATTTTCTAGTATTAGTATTAGAAATATATAGGTATGATTAATTATATATATATATATATAAATATATATATATATATATATATATATATATATATATATATATATATATATATATATATATATATATATATATATATATATATATATATATATATGTGTGTGTGTGTGTGTGTGTGTGTGTGTATGTGTGTGTGTGTGTGTGTGTGTTTTTAATAAAAAGAAAAAGAAAAAAATATATATAACAGGCCACTGTTCCCCGAAGGGAACAGTAGAAGATGCCCCGTCTACTGGGCTCGGCCACCATGTTGGGCCTAAGCAGCCCGGCCACCCAATAAATCCCCAGACCGAGAATATAACTGCTGCTATATAATACACCGCGTAGAGAGAAACTTCGACCACGAAACACTATCTCCGCCACATCCTACCCTCCTCGAGATCGACTCCAGCGTGACCCTCACCCTCCTGCGCCACCATCCCGCCGTCGACGACCGGCCACCTTCGCCTGAACACCGCCGGCCGACCAAAAGAAAACAGAGTAACTCTGTTACTCGACCGCAGGTACCAAACTTCCACTTCGTCGTTCTTCCTTCATGCTCGACTATTTTTTATTTCGTCGAATCCTACATAGAGCCTATATAACCCTCTCTAAACCCCTCTAGATGCAATCTAGTAAAACCTAACATCTTGCCCGGGAAATCGATCAAAACTTCCCGAGAAAACTGTCGGAACAAGACAGTTTTAGGTTGCCCAAAACATCAACTTGGAAGCCGATTTTCGACCTGTATAATGAGGGTTTCATCAAACCAACTGAGAACAGGGAAACACAACATATACGGGATTGAAACGCACTGCTTAGATTTATTTTTCAGTAATTACACAGGTTGATAATTAACGTTAAAGATTCGAGAAAATCTATTTTTAAAACTATAATTTTAGGAAAATTTTCCCGATACAGTGTGCGCCCCGACAAACCGGGCGACGTGGTCGCGCACTATACGCATCGAAAGGCGCGTATGGATGTTGCCGACGTATGGGAACTGAAGGGACTTGATTTCGTTGTGTGTGTGCGACGAAATCAGTGCGTATCCGTCGAGATACCCCCGTATCGACATTTTTCAAACTTGACCATAACTTCGTGCACGTTCGTCGGATCGACGCAAAACTTGTGCCATCAGGACTGTATCGATGTTTTGGTCCTGTATGCCAAGTTTGGTCCGATTCTGAGAAGGTTGATCGGAACGCCAAAATTGGCGGGCCCGTGACCCGCTCTAACGGGCGAATTTGTGCACAGCCCACCGGAATCCAACTTTGGACATACGGTTGGGTTCGTCTCCTCAAATCGGATCCGTAGACATATAGTTTCACGACTTTAGAGACTGTAGGTTGTGGCACACGTTTTGGTCCAAAACGGGTCCAACGGCGGACAACGTTTTGACCCAAAATTATGATTTTGCCCCTGTTCCAGAATTGGACTTTTGGACAGGCATTTCCTAGGTATTTTTTTTATGCCAAATCTGTTCGTGATGTTTATTTCAGCATCCGAGGTTGTTCGTAGAAGTTGGCTTTCATTGCTTCCCCATTTTGACGATTTGAGTCATCCGGCGTCGCCATTTTGCACATTACCTCCAGACAAGATACCTTGCCACCGCTGTTTATTTATTTAGCTCATATTTCATGCATTATTTATTATTTTCTTTATGCAAAATAAACTGTGATATATGGCATAACCTGTTAGAACTTACTGTTCATTTATATTTTCTGCTATGTATTATTTTTCTTACACATTAAACCTAGATTTAAGGGACCACCTTGTGTGTTGCATTCATTGGCCTTGACACGTTGTACCACGAAGTTGTGTGTCGTATGTAGAATACGGAAGTACGTGATTGGCTGGCCACCAGTACGTACAAGCCGTACGATAGGAACAACCGCTAATAGAGGTTGCATGCTAGGTTGACTTAGCGGTTATAGAGGTTATTGTTGTGGATACAACATAGTAGGCATTGGGCGGGGAGGACAATTCATTAGCGTATCGGCTTTGATGCACTTTTCCTTGTGACCCGGACTCTCCGCTGGAGATACGGGGTTGATGACCCATGATTACTGACGGCCACTGACGATTCTGCGGAACGTCATGCTCTTACTGATGGGGCCTCTGGTGCCCAAAGGGGGACTACACCGATCCTATTTAGCCAGGGCCTATGCGTAAGAAGGATTGTTCTTAACTACATTTCACTTAGAACGTTTAGGTTACCTTATCCGTTAGGTATGAGTACTTTTGGTTTGGGTACTTGTATCTGACCGTGACATGGAACAATAACTTGTCGCGGATTAGTTCGTCACATCTTGTCCTTGTTTGGTTGTAGGTGTGACTTACTACTTCGATGAGAAGGTATTGAACCTTGTTGGGGTTCGGATACCATATTGGATTCATAGCATGGAAAGATACGTCACCGTGAATTAGTTTACCATCTCCTGTTCTTGTTTGGTTGGGGGATGGTAAGCTAGTTCAGTAGGTGTGTATTGGACCATGTTATAATTCGATTGACTTATTTATTTGATCAATATTTATTCAGTTATGTGGCATGTTCTTTTTGTATCTTGTTACGTCCCTCTGAGGACCTGGTGATCTCTCCAGGTATAGGTGTACAGGACTTTCCGCAGGAGTATGGTTCCGCTATAGACTCATCCTTCACGTTCGAGCGAGTTGTACCTTCTGATCACAGCTGTCCCTATTGGGTCGAGGAGCCTATTTAGTCATCATTTCTTATTTTATTTATTTTAGAGGTTGGACTCTATTTCCTTTCAGTTTATTCTAGTGTCGGTAGTGGATTTGTCTCCGCCCGGCCAACAGCTATATTTTGATATTTACTTTGATTCATGAGATACCATTTTCTTTACATTCTGTGGATGAGATTTAGCTTTTACCTGTGACTGTCTGTTATTATTATTCACAAAACAGCTTATGTGTATATTCGAGATTTCCATATATTTGAGTATATCTCGTATATATGCAGCTGGCATGCTTCGTTCCTAGTCTTATGTATTTTGGGACTGGGGCGTTACATGTTTTTGTGGTGGCCCATGTAGGTCGAGATAAATTGTTTGGTTACATTACCGTACCAAGCAAGCCTGCGTATAGGATTAGAAATTTAGGATCTCATCCACATATATGACATTCTATCTCGCCTTCAATTCGAACTCCCACCCGTCTATTTTGATTGCTCCTTGCTTGAATTATTCTTCCGTAAACCCTTATCCCACTATCGTGCGTACTAGGTCGTCATGTTCCACCATTCAATCATACTACTAGTTCAACTCTTATAAGTTGGGTAGGAAGCCTCACAACCTAAATTCCTTTGACTTTAACCAAGGCCTTAGACAAGAAGACAGTAGGACGACTGCATAGGCACGAACACCGGACACGCCTTACATTCTTAAGTATCTTAAGCTATTTATATTTTCTTTCATCATTATCTTGCGTATTTGTAATTGGACTACCTTGACTAATGTTGCTATTATAGCCTAGTTTTGCGAGCTTACTCTCTCATCGAGCTTGTTCAGGACATATGTTTTATGGTGGGCACCCACTGATACATTGTCTTATCAGAACCTGTGTATTGTGGTCTGATCAACCATAGTGCAATTGGTTCACCTTTCGTATGATTTTACGTGGATTGAAATATGGTTAGCTTGACATATTCGCCCTCTAGGATCTTATCCATGTGTTATTGACATTTTAAATTCTTTATTAAACTCTATTTCAATTGCTTGACTCAAAACCTATCTGAATCTATTCTAACATTGCCCTTATCTTCGTGCCAGCATTATGACTCTACACAGCGGACACGCCCCTACCCTAGCCATCACATATGGTGATGCAACTTTCCAGGGAGAACGGGTTTCCCCAATGACCCCGGTGACTCCATATCATCTAGAGCCACAGCAGAATACCACGAACCCATCGATGGTGCAGCAGGAAGCCCAAGTGCCCCCAGTCAGCCAGGTTGAGCAAACCACTATAGTACCACCAGGAGAGACTGTACCATCCCTATTGCATCAGCAGTTTTCACCACAGCCTGGACCCCAGCTGCCCTCACTTCCGACTGGTGCAGACCCAACCACCCAGTTTATGTATGCTATGCTACAATCTCAGTGGCAACAGATGGAAATGTTGAGGCAGAGCATGATGGCCTACCTAGCTAGACCTCCACCACCAGCCCCGGTACTAAATCCAGTACCAGCTCCACAACCTTATCTGGGCTCCATTAAGGATTTCATCGACATGGAGCCTAAGAATTTTAAGGGTACCGAGAGTCCTTTAGAAGTTTCTGCCTGGCTTATCAGCACTGAGAAATACTTGAGGTCATCCCAGTTGCCAGCACATGATTGGATGGCAGCAGTGGACTTACTCTTAGAAGACAATGCTCACTACTGGTGGAAGGCTGAAGAAAGACGACTGGGCACTGGGATCACATGGAAGGAATTTTATGACCTCTTCTATGAGAGATTTTTCCCCATCCATGTTCGAGATGCTCTCTATGACCAGTTCCTTCATTTGTAGCAGGAGAACATGTCGGTATATGAGTACGATGCGGAGTTCAGCCGTTTGCGTAAATTTGGTGCGTCATTGATACCAATGGAGCAGGAGAGGGCGAGGAGGTTCCATCAAGGGCTTTCACCAGAGCTCAAGCCTTACACTACCACACAGTCTTGAGTCTCTCATGCAACCATTTTGGAGGAAGCACGTAGCTAGGAGCTCCTTCGTAAGGAGGCACAACATGATCAGAGGCATCCTACCCCAATGTACAGACCAGTTAGAGTTAACCCGAGTGGACCTATCAGACGTCCCATGGCATACCAGCAGGAGAGAGCAGGGCCCTACCAGGCTCGAGAGAAGCCCATTTGCCATTTCTGTGGAAGACAAGGGCACATTCAGAGAGATTGTCGCATTCGGTTGGGCCAGTGTTTAGGATGTGGGTCGGAGCAACACAAGGTCAAGGATTGTCCTGGACGACATGACTTAGCACCGCATCAGCAGGCCCAAGGACCAACACTACTTGCTTTAGCACTAGCTCAGCAGCAGATGCCAAGAGCCCTAGCATCGGGAATGGGAGCACCTCAAGGATATCAGCGGGGACCACCTTTACCTGACTAGGCAGCTCATATTAGGCAAGAGATGAATAGACAAAGATATGGGCAAGCATTTACCATGGAGGCGATAGACACCCATCCTGAGATTGAGGATCTAGCAGGTATTACCCTAGTTCTACCAATTGTTTTATTAGGCATGACTTATCACTAAAACCACACCTTTGATAGATAGACATTAGGCATAACATAATACTTCTCTATGTTATCATTTACTAGTTCTCAACACAAAGGCATGAACACAATCATCGACACCATTAGAGAACTGTATGCATAATCTGTGACCCCGTCAATAACCTTAGTATGCTATAGATAATCATTCAATCTCTCTGTACGCCTCATTGAAATTGACAAAAGTTCTCCACTTGAGTCGATAAATCAAGTGGTTTACGACGTCAAATTCTACCAGGTATCGTTTTTTATGCCTCTACCATGACTTCGTTATTTGTGCTCAACACCAGCCTTTTCCTTCCAACAAAATTTTACCCTCATGAACTAGACAACCCACCCTACACACATGACTCACATGTCCCACACAAACACACCATCGTGTGCTCCGTTTCAATTACACCTCGCGCTCGACTTATTAACCCTTAGAATAACCATGAATGAAATTCTCATTCTACTTGATTTTTACCATGCAAGGCCAAACCAATCCCTCAAACAACTAGATACCCATGATCCATCTTAAGTATAAGAATACCCTATCTTGTAGAAAATAGCGTCAGTCCGAATTTTATTTTGACTATCTCTACCCTCTTTACAGAGACCAAGTTACGATATGACTACCTGCTCCCCCTTAGTTTCAGCCTCACTATATTCTTCCATTAAGATTTATTGTGATATTTTTATATTAAGTTTTATTTTAATTTCGAGGACGAAATTTTTATAAGTTTGGTAGGATGTAAACCCCCTGATTTTTTTAGAATTTTCTTGATGATATTTTAAAATTTTAAAGGCTTATTTATTTTCTTTTCATATTTTTAAAGGAACGTACATAGCAAAGAGTTTTTTTTAGAGATTTGTATTTGGTACAAAGTATTATTAGAATATTAAGAAAATATTTTGAGAATATTAGAATTATTAAAATTTTTATTTTATACATTATTAAATAACAAATTATATTTTTATTGTTTTTAGTTTACCATTTAAATGAGTTACCAATAAAAAGATTTTATAAATATATAAATTTAAGTTTTAAGCAAATTATTTGTATTTTATTTTCTAAGTATTAGTAATTTGTACTTTATTTTCTAGTATTAGTATTAGAAATATATAGGTATGATTAATTATATATATATATATATATATATATATATATATATATATATATATATATATATATATATATATATATATATATATATATATATATATGTGTGTGTGTGTATGTGTGTGTGTGTGTGTGTATGTGTGTGTGTGTGTGTGTGTGTGTGTGTGTGTGTGTGTGTGTGTGTGTGTTTAATAAAAAGAAAAAGAAAAAAAATATAACAGGCCACTGTTCCCCGAAGGGAACAGTAGAAGATGCCCCGCCCACTGGGCTCGGCTACCATGTTGGGCCTAAGCAGCCCGGCCACCCAATAAATCCCCAGACCGAGAATATAGCAGCTGCTATATAATACACCGCGTAGAGAGAAACTTCGACCACGAAACCCTATCTCCTCCACATCCTACCCCCCTCGAGATCGACTCCAGCGTGACCCTCACCCTCCGGCGTCGCCATCCCGCCGTCGACGACCGGCCACCTTCTCTTGAACACCGTCGGCCGACCAAAAGAAAACAGAGTAACTCTGTTACTCGACCGCAGGTACCAAACTTCCCCTTCGTCGTTCTTCCTTCATGCTGGACTATTTTTGATTTCTTCGAATCCTATATAGAGCCTCTATAACCCTCTCTAAACCCCTCCAGATGCAATCTAGTAAAACCTAACATCTTGCCCGGGAAATCGATCAAAACTTCCCGAGAAAACTGTCGGAACATGACAGTTTTAGGTTGCCCAAAACATCAACTTGGAAGCCGATTTTCGACCTGTATAATGAGGGTTTCATCAAACCAACTGAGAACAGGGAAACACAACATATACGGGATTGAAATGCACTGCTTAGATTTATTTTTTAGTAATTACACAGGTTGATCATTAACGTTAAAGATTCGAGAAAATCTGTTTTTAAAACTATAATTTTAGGAAAATTTTCCCGATACGGTGTGCGCCCCGACAAACCGGGCGACTTGGTCATGCACTATATACATCGAAAGGCGCGTATGGATGTTGCCGACGTGTGGGAACTGACGGGACTCGATTTCGTTGTGTGTGCGCGACGAAATCAGTGCGTATCCGTCGAGATACCCCCGTATCGACGTTTTGCAAACTTGACCATAACTTCGTGCACGTTCGTCGGATCGATACGAAACTTGCGCCATCAGGACCGTATTGATTTTTTGGTCCTGTATACCAAGTTTGGTCCGATTCTGAGAAGGTTGATCGGAACGCCAAAATTGGCGGGCCCGCGACCCGCTCTAACGGGCAAATTTGTGCACAGCCCACCGAAATCCAACTTTGGACATACGGTTGGGTTCATCTCCTCAAACCAGATCTGTAGACATGTAGTTTGACGACTTTAGAGACCGTAGGTTCTGGCACGCGTTTCGGTGCAAAACGGGTCCAACGGCGGACATCGTTTTGACCAAAATTACAATTTTGCCCCTGTTCCAGAATTGGACTTTTGGACAGGCGTTTCCTAGGTATTTATTTTATGCCAAATCTGTTCGTGATGTTTATTTCAGCATCCGAGGTTGTTCGTAGAAGTTGGCTTTCATTGCTTCCCCCATTTTGACGATTTGAGTCATCCGGCGTCGCCATTTTGCACATTACCTCCAGGCAAGATACCTTGCCACCGCTGTTTATTTATTTAGCTCATATTTCATGCATTATTCATTATTTTTTAATGCAAAATAAACTGTGATACATGGCATAACCTGTTAGAACTTACTTTTCATTTATATTTCCTGCTATGTATTATTTTTCTTACACATTAAACCTAGATTTAAGGGACCACCTTGTGTGTTGCATTCATTGGTCTTGACACGTTGTACCACGAAGTTGTGTGTCACATGTAGAACATGGAAGTGCGTGATTGGCTGGCCACCAGTACGTACAAGCCGTGCGATAGGAATAACCGCTAATAGAGGTTGCATGCTAGGTTGACTTAGCGGTTATAGAGTTATTGTTGTGGATACAACATAGTAGGCATTGGGCGGGGAGGACAATTCCTTAGCGTATGGGCTTTGATGCACTTTCCCTTGTGACCCGGACTCTCCGCTGGAGATACGGGGTTGATGACCCATGATTACTGACGGCCACTGACGATTCTGCGGAACGTCATGCTCTTACTGATGGAGCCTCTGGTGCCCAAAGGGGGACTACGCCGATCCCATTTAGCCAGGGCCCATGCGTAAGAAGGATTGTTCTTAACTACATTTCACTTAGAACGGTTAGGTTACCTTATCCGTTAGGTATGAGTACTTTTGGTTTGGGTACTTGTATCTGACCGTGGCTTGGAACAATAACTTGTCGCGGATTAGTTCGTCACATCTTGTCCTTGTTTGGTTGTAGGTGTGACTTACTACTTCGATGAGAAGGTATTGAACCTTGTTGGGGTCCGGATACCATATTGGATTCATAGCATGGAAAGATACGTCACCGTGAATTAGTTTACCATCTCATGTCCTTGTTTGGTTGGGGGGATGGTAAGCTAGTTCAGTAGGTGTGTATTGGACCATGTTATAATTCAATTGACTTATTTATTTGAGCAATATTTATTCAGTTATTTGGCATGTTCTTTTTGTATCTTGTTACGTCCCTCTGAGGACCTGGTAATCTCTCCAAGTATAGGTGTGCAGGACTTTCCGCAGGAGTATGGTTCCGCTATAGACTCGTCCTTCATGTTCGAGCGAGTTGTACTTCTTATCACAGCTGTCCCTATTGGGTCGAGGAGCCTATTTAGTCATCATTTCTTATTTTATTTATTTTAGAGGTTGGACTCTTTTTTCTTTCAGTTTATTCTAGTGTTGGTAGTGGATTTGTCTCCGCCCGGCCAACAGCTATATTTTGACATTTACTTTGATTCATGAGATACCATTTTCTTTACATTCTGTGGATGAGATTTAGCTTTTACCTGTGACTGTCTGTTATTATTATTCACAAAACAGCTTATGTGTATATTCGAGATTTCCATATATTGGAGTATATCTCGTATATATGCAGCTGGCATGCTTCGTTCCTAGTCTTATGTATTTTGGGACTGGGGCGTTATAATGTACTTGCCTTAGGTTGGAGGAGAAAATGAAAAGGAAGAAGATGAAGAGAAATGAAATAATGGAGGAGAGAGAGAGAAGTTTGGATTTTATACAAAACTATTTCATCTCAAACCAACTAAACCAAACCAAGTTGAACAAAACCAAATTAAACCAAGTTAAAATTAAACAAAAGCAAGGCCAAGAAAGATAAGTCAAAATACGGGTCACCTGACAAAGGCCAGAATTTCGTATACGTACACTGAAAATACGTATAACAGAAAACGGGAGTAAGAGGCATGCCATCGACATACAATGGTACACTGGCGATATGTCGATCAAGGAAAAAATCTATAAGTTGGGAAATTTTTAAATGTTTCGAAAACAAACAAAATACAAAATACAGCACAAAAGTACGTATCAGTATATAAATACCGATACTGTGAGACGAGTCTCACAGTAACAACAGTAGATAAGAATGTATAAATAAACTGTACATATTGGCAAGGTGTACTTGCCTGGATTTCTAAGGAAGAAAACTGTAAACCTGATCACGAACCCGAAATAGCAATGTTCAGAGTGCCTGAATTAAAATACTAATGAATCAATTATTAATCTAGAATTACTACGCAGGCATAAGGTATATTTACTTATATATATATATATATATATATATATATATATATATATATATATATATATATATATATATATATTTATTACGCTATAATAACTAACAAGGAAAGCTATATGCTAGAGGTAAGCTCTAATTTATAAATTAGAAATTAAGAAAAGTCACCTAACCCTCTGATCTTATAATTAACAATCCAAATAATTGTATAAAATAAGTTACATATGTCTACTAGGTCCCTCCTCTGGGCATAGGTGCTAAGTGTTGCTCCTATTAGGCCTTTCTTGCAAAAGTATAACATTGGGTCATTCTAAAGGTCATTTAAAAATAATATCACGTCCTACCTATCAAACTTAGTGTTTATCCTTAAAAATATAACCTAACAACCAATACAAGTAAACTAACTCATTCGTCCTAGACGACAACTTTGGAGAGCGGGGGCGGACACAGCCAGCTACGTACATTGAAATGCAACCCAACTCGTTATACAGTCACGGCTGTCTAGATACATGAGGGTTTAACTACAAGCCATCAGTCTCTTTTGGTCAAAACAAGCATATTGTCTCAATCTCAAGCAAGTAATAGCAGTTACAAGATGTCAGAGCACCAAATATACAATAGTAAGACGTCCCATACATTATATATTTGGATGATCATGAAGCTAGTCATACAAAATGTGAAGACTAGCAAGAGTTTCAGTCATACATGATCAACCCTAGGATTTGTTAATCATGCTACAGCCCGTAGGCAGACAGTAAGTAAAGTACAATCGAGCTAACACGTATTCGTCGGCTAAACGCCTCAAAAGAATACTTTTACAATAGAGTGGGAGAGCCAAAAATAAAACCCACTCGTTGCCAGGGTTACGCCTGGTGGTCACCATCTGGCTGGAAGGTAGGGAGATCCTCTGGAGCTGCTCCGATATCTGGCCATACAAAACCAGCTGGGTCAGATCCCAAAAAGAGCAAGTGCCACAAAAAAGGCTTCATTTAAGAACTAAAACCAGCATATCAGAACATAAAATAAGAAAGATATTAATAAGACATGAAATCTAAATAGGGCAATAAATATCAAGAAAATAAGAAATTATTCCGATCAGTTATTGATAAGGTAAGCATAAGCAATCATGTTACCGAAGTAACCAGGTACTGGGACAAGACAAGGCTTAGACTGGTTAGACTCCATCCAACATTCACGGCCAAGCAATAAGTACGGCTTGATACTTTAACTAACTAGGGTTATCACATGCCTAATTACTAGCAAGATGCAATGAGATGTTCCAATAGCCACAAGCCCTACGGACCGTCCAGGCTATCCAGACGCAATTAGGGGTTGAATTTATGTGGGTACATCGTCCAAGAAACGCATGTACCCTTAAGTAGCTTGAAGGGTGCAACACATGACAGTGTGCTGGAAATGTGCCCTACTCGACGGCAGGCTACAAATCCTATGATGGGGCGACCAGATAACGGAATGGCCTGTAGCTGGGAAATCTCTTCATGACTACTGGATTATTCTAGTTATTAGCCTTAGTCAGTTTTAGTAGGTACCCCTGACCGTGGTACTCAGGGGTCCCTGCCCTATACATGATGCAAGTTCATTTGTACAAACACTATCGTCCATGGTGTCCAGGCCATTCACTCTCGTCATGTCATACTAGCCGTCGCAACAACATATCGAGGAATATCATGCCAGGTTTACTTATCAAGAGTGGGCCACGACGGGCCACTATCATGCCATATTACTTATCAAGAGTGTACCACGACGGGTCACTATCGTGTTCATGGAACATGTGCAAAGTTAACATGGTATAAGCATTACCATCAAGGGCCCAAGTTACATAGAGGGTCATGAGATATAAGCATAAATGTAACAACCAAAATAGAAAAAGGGTGCAAATACTGTGGGAAAAGCCATGTGGCTCAGGGAAATAGGGCCATGCGGCTAAGGAAAACAGGGCCATGCGGCAAGGGAGAGACAGGCTCATGCGGCTCGGGGAAGACAGGCTCATGCGGCTCGAGGGAGACAGGCTCATACGGCACGAGGAAGACAGGCTCATACAGCTCGGGGGAGACAGGCTCATGCGGCACGAGGGAGACAGGCTCATGCGGCACGAGGGAGACAAGCTCATGCGGCTCGGGGGAGACAAGCTCATGCGGCTTGGGAGAGACATGCTCATGCGGCAATAGCTAGAGATAGCCATGCGGTACGGGGGAAACGGGCTCTGCGGCAATAGCTAGAGATAGCCATACGGCACAGGGGAACGGGCTCATGCGGCAATAGCTAGAGATAGCCATGCGGCATGGGGGAACAGGCTCATGCGACAATAGCTAGAGATAGCCGTGCGGTACGGGGGAACGGGCTCATGCGACAATAGCTAGAGATAGCCATGCGGCAAGGGGGAACGGGCTCATACGGCAATAGCTAGAGATAGCCATGCGGCACGGGGGAACGGGCTCATGCGGCCAGGAGGGAATAGGTCATGCAGCTAAAGTCAACCAAAGCCATGCGGCTGAAGTCAACCGAAGTTAACCAAAGCCATGCGGCTCGGGGACTTGCCGCATGAAAAGGCCATACGGTCAAGCACTGTTCTTCTTCTCCAACTTTTCTGAGAAGAAGAACCATGAAAGCCATTGCTTCCAAGCTCCATTAATCCTCCATTTAAGGTCAAAATTCGGACTTCCATAGGTCAAAATGGGACAGAATGAAATTCCCTACAACATGAAACCATCAAAACTTGAAAATAATAAAGTTTGATAGATCAAACCCAAGAAATCCAAATGTGCAACAAGTTTAGATCTACATGAAATGAACCATAGAAATTAAAAATGCTAAGTACTAAAGTGTCTTAGAATCTCGTAAGGAAAAAAATAGAACAACAAAAATTGAGTTCCTCCATGAAGCAAGTTGCACTTGCCTAAGCCTCTCTTGGTAGGTGGAGAGAGTTAATGGAGGAAGAAGAAGAAGTAAATGAGGAGAGAGAAAGGGGTTGGTGGCTTATAAATGATTGATGGTGGTAGGTAGGGGTTTGCTTACTAACCCAAACCGAGCCCAACCAAAACCAAGCCAAACCAATATTAAACTAATGCAAGATTAAACCAGGATCAAGCTAAGCAAGATAAGTCTAACTACGGGTCAGGATTCCGTACACGTATACTGGAAATACGTATAACAGAAAACGGAGGTGGCAACTCTACCCACCTTAAAAGAATTCTGTCCTCGGAATTTAATCAAGAGGCTAGAGATGTCAGGACAAGCTATATTAATCATAAGAAAGCTACGACTAGCAGTCAGCCAAGCAATCATTCATGCAAGCAATGAATCGAAAGCATAAGGCATAAGAAAGACATTATACCTTATGAGTCAAATAGGTGTGGATATCGCGAGCAGATATTATCCTCACTCTCCCACGTTGAATCTCCCAAGGAGTGATGACCCCAAGCAACACGGACTTACTTGATAGTCATGTTCTTGAGTATCTTCTCTCTTCGGTCCAATATGGATACGGGTCTCTCCTCATACAAAAGGTTGGTACCAACAACCAATTTCGAATGATCAAGGACATGACTCGGATCCGGGAAATACCGTCACAATTGGGATACATGGAAGACATCATGCACCTCATGTAACGACGGCAGAAGAGCGAGACGATAGGACACATCTCCTACTCGTTCTAGAACGTCGAACGGCCCGATATACCTAGGACTAGCTTTCCCCATACGCCAAAACGAATGATGCCACGGGTAGACGAGATCCTAAGGAATACATGGTCGTCGACAAAAAATTCAAGGGAACGCCGATGGGAATCGGCCTAATGATGCTGGCGATCTTGCGCAACTCGAAGATGATCTCTGACTTGCCTGACCACCTCAATAGTTCGTGTGATCACCTTTGGACCAAGCATCTGTCTCTCGCCTATATCATCCCATACTAACGGAGATCTGCACTTTTTGCCGTACATGGCCTCAAAGGGTGCCATCAGGATACTGGCCTGGAAACTGTTATTATAGGAGAACTCCACGAGATGCAGGTGATCTTCCCATGAACCACCTAAGTCGAGTGCACATAACCGCAACATATCTTCAAGAGTCTGGATCGTACGTTCTGACTGACCATCTGGCTGCGGGTGATAAGCTGAACTGAACTTGAGACGAGTCCCCAACTTTTCTGAAGACTCTGCCAAAAGTACGATGTGAACCTTGAATCTCTGTCGGATATAATACTGACTGGTACTCCATGCAACCTGACTATCTGCCTAAGATACATCTCTGCAAGCTGATCCGTCGACTAACCGATTCTGAAAGGGATAAAATAAGCTACATTGGTGAGTCTGTCAACTATAACCCAGATGGCATCTCTTCTAGCTGGGGATCTAGGTAATCCAGTTACAAAATCCATGGTAATGTGCTCCCATTTCCATTCTGGGATAGGTAAGGGTTGAAGAAGTCCAGCCGGTCTCTGATGTTCAGCTTTTACTTGTTGGCAAACTAAACATCGGGAGACAAACCGGGCTATCTTCCTCTTCATACCATTCCACCAAAAATGCTGCCGGATATTACGATACATCTTCGTACCGCCCGGATGAATCGAATACTGAGAACTGTGAGCTTCTGCCATGATCTCCCGTTTGATATCACCACTAGGTACACAAAGATGCCTCCCATGTCGAAGTGTACCGTCCTCATGGATACATAACTCTGGTCTTCATCCTGCTACACATTCTGCCCTAAGCTGCTGAAGCTTAGAATTTGCTGACTGAGCTAACTTGATCCTCTCAACTACACTGGACTGAACTTGCATGCTGGCCATCAATGTCATAGTGGTAGAAAGGACAAATTCTATACCCATCTTCTGAAGATATGCTAATAACTCTGGTTGTGCTATTAGAAAATAAACTCCGGCTCTTCTGTTCAATGCATCTGCAACGACGTTGTCCTTCCCAGGATGATACTGCAGGTTGATGTCATAATCCACAAGCAGCTCTAGCCATCTCCTCTGACGTATGTTAAGATCCTTCTGAGTAAATACATACTTCAGGCTCTTGTAGTCGGTGAAAATCTTCACCCTATCTCCATACAAGTAGTGTCTCCAAAGCTTAAGTGCAAACACTACTGCTGCCAGCTCCAAGTCATGGGTTGGGTAATTCCTCTCATGATCACGAAGTTGACGTGACGCATAAGCTATTACCTTCCCATGCTGCATCAAAATACATCCTAAGCCTCTGCCTGAAGTATCACAATACACTGAGAATCCCCCGATCCCATCTGGAAGCGTGAGAATGGGTGCCGTTATCAAACCTCGTTTCAACTTCTCAAAAGGATCCTGACATTCTGCTGTCCAAGCAAACTACATATCCTTGCGGGTCAACTGCGTCAGTGGCGCTGAAATTCGAGCAAAGTCTGAAACAAATCGTCGGTAGTAGCCGGCCAAGCCAAAAAAACTGCAAACTTCTACAATTGTGCTAGGTACCGACCACGTCTCAATAGCCACGATCTTCTGGGGATGTACTTCTACTCCTCCTCTGGTGTTGATATGACCCAAGTATGAAATGCGATCGAGCCAGAACTCGTATTTACTGAACTTCACATACAACTGGTGCTCTCTGAGAATCTGGAGGACAACTCTGAGATGCTGCTCATGCTCCGCCTCACTCTTGCTGTAGACCAGGATGTCGTCTATGAACACAATCACGAACTGATCCAAATAAGGCATGAAGATACGATTCATGAGGTCCATGAATACAGCCGGGGCATTGGTCGCTCCAAATAGCATAACAAGGAACTCCCAATGCCCATACCTGGATCTAAATGCTGTCGTCGGGATATCCTGCTCTCTGGCTCTGATCTGGTGGTATCCTGACCATAAATCAATTTTCGAGAATACTGCCGCTCCTCTGAGTTGATCAAACAAGTCATCTATCCTCGGAAAAGGATATCTGTTCTTGATTGTCACTGAGTTCAAGGTACGATAGTCAACACATAATCTGGACGTACTATCCTTCTTTTTCACAAGAAGCATCGGGACTCCCCAAGGCGATCCACTAGCACGGATGAATCCCTTGGTCCTGAGTTCTTCAATCATCTTATACAAGATCTCTAATTCTGACGGTGCCATCCGGTATACTCTTTCTGACAATGGTGCTGTTTCGGGGATCAAGTCTATGGTGAACTCGATCTCTCTCTCTGGTGGCATACCTGGAAGCTCCTCGGGGAAAACATCGGGAAACTCTTCTACAACTTTGAGAAACTGAACTGCCACAGCTACTGCCATTCGTAACACTGGAGGAGAAGGTTCTACTCCGCCTCAAAAAAATAAAAACTCTGGCTCACCAGGAATACTAAAAATAATCTTGCCGATATGGCAATCTATTCTAGCATACTGGTCCCTCAACCAATCCATCCCTAAGACCACGTCACAGTCGGCCATCGAGAATTCTATCAACCTAGCGGGAAACTCTCTACCGCTAACTACGATTCGATACAAGGAAAACACTCTATCTACTCCCACAAGTCAGTTACCAGTAAGTATATTGAGCCTTACTGATATTGACTCGGGCTCCAGTCCTATCCGTGTAGAGAATCATACAGACATAAATGAATGTGATGCACACGAATCAAATAATACTGATGCTGGAAAAGAGTTGACGAGAATGGTACCTGCCACCATCTCACCTGAAGCTAACTCTTCCTCCACGGTCAAAGCCATAGCCTGACCTTGTCCTCTGGGTGCTGGTCCCCTCTACTGGAAACCTCTCTGGCGGTTCTGGGTCTGAGCTTGGATTTATGCATACTGTTGGGGGTTCTGCTGCTGAAATGCTTGGGCCTGAGGCGGCAAGGGCCTCGGTAACGGGTACTGCTGCTGCTGCTGGACTGATACTGGGGCTGGTCCCCTAACTGAGGGATTAGAAAAGGTTGAAGAAGATGAACTCCCCCTATTCGGGCAGTTCCTAACCCTGTGGTCTGGTGCCCCACAAACCAAGCACAAGCCCTGTGCTCTGCGACATTCCGACACTACGTACCCTGGCTTCCCACAATGAGTGCAACCCAATGCGGAAGACTGCTTTTGCTTCTGCTGTTGGGGAAATGCTGGAGTCGAATGCTGAATCGACGTAACGGAAGCCGCCCGCCTCGGAGCTCCAATGGTCAGAGCCCTAGCTGCTGGGGCTGGTGCTGAAGACTGGTTCATCAGGCCGTGAGACCACGTTCGACTTCCGGTCCGGTCCACAATCCTCTGGGAGGTATACTCATGTCTCTTAGCTGCTCTCAATACTGCATCGAAAGTCTGATGCTTAAACTGCTCCACTGCCAGTAAAATCTCCAGGTGGAGTCCCTGCTGGAACTGTTGAGCTCTGTCGAACTCGGTTGCCACCAAGGTGGGAGCAAACCGACTAAGCCTGGAAAACTCGATCACATATCCATCGACCGTCTTGCCCATCTGCTTCAAATTAGTGAACCTTGCCTGTAGATCATACCGAGATACAGCGTCAAAATACTTGGTCCAGAATCTCTCACGGAACACTGCCCAGGCAATAGGTGCCACTAATCCAACGGCCTGGCTACCCACCAGCTGCGGGCCAGATCCAATAACTGCAGGTGCACCACGGCCACCTTCTCGTCTTCTAGGGTCCTGGCTGCTTCTAGAATAGCCTCAGTGTCCTGCAGCCAAGCGTCTGCGGCAATAGCATTTTCGCTACCATCGAAGAAGGGAGGGTTCAAGCGCTTGAAGCTGTTGGCCGCACAGTTACCTTGATGACCACGTCTGCTCAGAGCATCTTGTACAGTCTGGTGCAATGCATCACCTCGACGATCCTGTGATACAAGAAACTCCCTGATAAGTCCAACCAAGACTTCATCATCCTGCCTTGCAGGCTGGGCTGGGGGTTCTGGACCTCCGGGTAGCATGACTCGGGAAGCTGCTCCTGAGTGTTGAGCTTGATCTTCTTGTTGCAGGGGTACTCGTTGAGCTCCTTCCGGCTGATTTGCAGGACCAGGAATAGTACCGCTGAAGAAGACGACACAGGGAACAATAAGGAAGGACCAGGACAGATCAAAGATACAAGCATGTGATCAGGTCAAGATTTTAGGAATTTAGAGGGTACGAGCAGAGATCAAGGGCGAGTACTGATTGAGACATCTATTCAATAAACCCTCACATATCTTGATTCACAAGACCTGCATGGGCCACCACTTAAACCGTGTCACACCCCAGAACCAGAATACTGGAGAGCGGGGGTGGACTAAGCCAGCTACGTATATTGAAGTACAACCCACCTCGCTATACGGTCACGACTATCTAGATAAATGAGGGTTTAACTACAAGCCATCAGTCTCTTATGGTCATGAACAAGCCTATTGTCTCAATCTCAAGCAAGTAATAGCAGTTACAAGATGTCAGAGCACCAAATATACAATAGTAAGGCGTCCCATACATTACAAATTTGGATGATCATGAAGCTAGTCATACAAAATGTGAAGACTAGTAAGAGTTTCAGTCATACATGATCAACCCTAGGATTTGTTAATCATGCTATAGTCCGTAGACAGACAGTAAGTAAAGTGCAATCGAGCTAACACGTGTTCATCGGCTAAACGCCTCAAAAGAATACTTTTACAATAGAGTGGGAGAGCCAAAAATAAAACCCACTCGTTGCCAGGGTTACGCTTGGTGGTCACCATTTGGCTGGAAGGTAGGAAGATCCTCTGGAGCTGCTCCGGTATCTGGCCATACAAAACCAGCTGGGTCAGATCCCAAAAAGAGCAAGTGCCACAAAGGAGGCTTCACTTAAGAACTAAAACCAGCATATCAGAACATAAATAAGAAAGATATTAATAAGACATGAAATCTAAATATGGCAATAAATATCAAGAAAATAAGAAATTATTTCGATCAGTTATTGATAAGGTAAGCATAAGCAATCATGTTACCGAAGTAACCAGGTACTGGGACAAGACAAGGCTTAGACTGGTTAGACTCCATCCAACATTCAAAGCCAAGCAATAAGTACGGCTTGATACTTTAACTAACTAGGGTTATCACAGGCCTAATTACTAGCAAGATGAGATATTTCAACAGCCACAAGCCGTGCAGACCATCCAGGCTATCCAGACGCAATTAGGGATTGAATTTATGTAGGTACATCGTCCAAGAAACGCATGTACCCTTAAGTAGCTTGAAGGGTACAACACATGACAGTGTGCTGGAAATGTGTCCTACTCGACGGCAGGCTACAAATCCCATGATGGGACACCCAGATAGCGGGATTGCCTGTAACTGGGAAATCTCTTCATGACTACTGGATTATTCTAGTTATTAGCCTTAGTCAGTTTCAGTAGGTACCCCTGACCGTGGTACTCAGGGGTCCATGTCCTATACATGTTGTAAGACAATACTGGTTCATTTGTACAAATACAATCGTCCACGGTGTCCAGGCCATTCACTCTCGTCATGTCATGCTAGCCGTCGTAACAACATATCGAGGTATATCATGCCAGGTTTACTTATCAAGAGTGAGCCATGACGGGCCACTATCATGCCATGTTACTTATCAAGAGTACACCACGACGGGTCACTATCGTGTTCATGGAACATGTGCAGAGTTAACGTGGTATAAGCATTACCATCAAGGGCCCAAGTTACACAGAGGGTCATGAGATATAAGCATAAATGTAACAACCAAAATAGCAAAAGGGTGCAAAGACTGTGGGAAAAGCCATGCGGCTCGGGAAAACAGGGACATACGGCTAAGGAAAATAGGGCCATACGGGAAGGGAGAGACAGGCTCATGCGGCTCGGGGGAGATAGGCTCATGCGGCACGAGGGAGATAGGCTCATGTGGCTCGGAGGAGACAGGCTCATGCGGCACGAGGAAGACAGGCTCATGCAGCATGAGGGAGACAGGCTCATACGGCTCGGGGGAGACAAGCTCATGTGGCTCGGGGGAGACAGGCTCATGCGGCAATAGCTAGAGATAGCCATACGACACGGGGGAAACGGGCTCATGCGGCAATAGCTAGAGATAGCCATGCGGCACGGGGAAACGGTCTCATGCGGCAATAGCTAGAGATAGCCATGCGGCATGGGGAACGGGCTCATGCGATAATAGCTAGAGATAGCCATGCGGCACGGGGGAACGGGCTCATGCGGCAATAGCTAGAGATAGCCATGCGGCACGAGAGAACGGGCTCATGCGGTAATAGCTAGAGATAGCCATGCGGCACGGGGGAACGGGCTCATACGGCTAGGAGGGAATAGGTCATGCGGCTAAAGTCAACCAAAGCCATGCGACTGAAGTCAACCAAAGTTAACCAAAGCCATACGGCTCGGGGACTACCGCATGAAAAGGCCATGCGGTCAAGCACTGTTCTTCTTCTCCAACTTTTTCGAGAAGAAGAACCATGAACGCCATTACTTCCAAGCTCCATTAATCCTCCATTTAAGGTCAAAATCCGGACTTCCATAGGTCAAAATGGGACAGAATAAAATTCTCTACAACATGGAACCATCAAAACTTAAAAATAATAAAGTTTGATAGATCAAATCGAAAAATCCGAATATACAACAAGTTTAGATCTACATGAAGTGAACCATGGAAATTAAAAATGCTAAGTACTAAAGTGCATTAGAATCTCGTGAGGAAGAAAATGGAACAACAAAAATTAAGTTCCTCCATGAAGCAAGTTGTACTTGCCTAAGCCTCTCTTGGTAGGTGGAGAGAGTTAATGGAGAAAGAAGAAGAAGTAAATGAGGAGAGAGAAAGAGGTTGGTGGCTTATAAATGATGGATGGTGGTAGGTAGGGGTTTGCATACTAACCCAAACCGAGCCCAACCAAAACCAAGCCAAACCAATATTAAAACAATGCAAGATTAAACCAGGATCAAGCTAAGCAAGAAAAGTCTAACTACGGGTCGGGATCCCGTACACGTATACTGGAAATACGTATAATAGAAAACGGAGGTGACAAACACTTCTGTCCACTTGGGCTGTGGGGGTTGTTCGAAGGGAAAACCAGCATCCTACGGCCTTGAGATTCCTCTTCTAGCAAGACAAGACACCAAGGTACCTTCTAGGCTTCCTACTTGGGTGCTACACCTTCGTGGTTGGTCATCATAGCGCTCCGAAGTAGACAAAGTTTCAGCCAAGGTGCACAAAATTTCCACCAGGTTGTAGAGGTCTTAGGGGCTGGAATGTAGATGGAAAATGAAGGAAAATGACTTGGGGAGGAGTTATAGGATGTGGGGTAGGTTGTGGAGAAGTGGCCTTGCAAATAGGGAAGTGGAATGGTGGTTTTAATAACCACCAAGAGGTGTAGACTGTCCCTCAAACCCGCCAGCTTGTAGGGTGTGCGAGCTGCTGTTCACACAAGTTTGTGAGCCCTAGAGTTAGCCCAAGACACTTAGATTAGGTTTAAGTAGGTCCCTACAAGTTAGGATTGAGTTGGGGTTCATTTGGTTGGTTTGTTTGGGCTAAAAACATGTTTATACACCACAAAAACTAACCAACAACACAAGTGACAATCCACTTTATTACTGATGTGCCTTTTTATTTTAGGTCCATTAATTAGGTTTAAACCCTCTAGAATTTAGGTAACTAAGTCTGCTTTAGGTTAGGGTTGGGTTGGTGAACATTTTGTTCACTTCTATGAGCTAAAACTATGCATATACACCACTAACATATAAACTGGCCCAATTTGTAGTTGTTATACCCACTTGGTCTTGGCCCAATAATCAAGTCTAGGTACACTAGGTTTTGACCCTAATATTCCCTTATAGGTTAGGGTTAAGTTGGTGAACCATTGGACCATGGTTTTGCGCTATTTCGGTGCACCGGTAGACTAGTGTAGCTCACTAAACCAATTTTTCTAGAAATATGTCCTATTAATTTATGGGTTTTTACAGAGTGTGTAGGGGTCCATCTGAGTGGGACACAAGCTACATGAGTGTTCTAGGGTCATGTCTTACCTTTGGGTCGAAGGGTTCAGGTTGAAGTTGTGTCTCCAATTTCGAATGGAACGGACATAGGTATTTGACCTATTTTTAACTACGGTTTTATATGTGAATGTTGTGCTATAAAAATAAAGCACAAAAAGACGTGTTTGAGTGGGACATGAATGGTCTAAAAATATAGAGGGGCTCGACTATGTCATGTATGCAAATTTTGTTGGAAAAAATAGCTAATGTTGTACTACTTATAGCAAAACTACAACAAAGGGTATAAAAGTCAAATAATAAAACAATGCACTCAAATAATTATTTTTTAATTCTACTAAATAATCAAAATCCTAATACTAATCTAATTTGTTTAGAAGGGTTTACATGAAGCCTAAATTGGGTCAAGAGTTTGAAACATTAGATAACACGTACAATTTTTATAATACATATGATATACGATGTGGATTTAGTATACGTAAATGGAGTACCCAAAAAGAGAGAGGGAGTGATGTAATTTTGTGGAAGGAGTATGTCTGTTTTAAACAAGAAAATGGGACGGCAATAGCGGACCCGATGTAATTCGTCGTCGCGGAGTAGTGAGAAAGGGTGTGGTGCTAGACTTATTGTTGTTAGTCACCCACCGACAAGTATATCATCCATGTATTTGATGAGGTACATAATCATCCATTGTCAACTCCAAGTAAGACACATTTAATAAGATCTCATCACCAAATTATCGATGCCCAAAGATGTTTGACTCAACAACTTGGGACAGTAAATATTCTAACATATCAACAATATAATTTACTTGGTTTACAGAAGGGTGGGTTTCAAAATATTGGTTGTGCACAACAAGATTTGTAGAATCATGAAAGGAATATAAGGAATGGGAGAGAGGGTCATGAAGGAGACATATTTTACGAGTATTTGAAACTCAAAAAAGTTAAGAATTTTTTATTCACTTTTGAGATAAACAAGTATTATGGTGATGTTGTCGTATTTGACACAACTTATAATAATAACTGGTATGGTTTGATTTTTGCAACACATATGGGGTAAATAACCACAATGAAACTATCATATTTGGTAGTGCATTTTTGGGAGATGAAATAGTTGATTCTTTTAGTTGGTTATTTCACCGATTTCTTGAAGCTATGCCAGGTGACACTCCTACAATGATTATCACTGATCAAGATCCAACAATGACGAAGGCAATAGCGAAAACTCTTCCCAATACCTTTCATAGGTATTGTAGTTGGCATATTTTAAAAACGTTCTCTGAGAAGATTGATTGACGTTGTTTAGTATGTTGCATACTATAAAAAAAAAATTAATTGCATTTGGAAAACGTAGTTCAAGGAAGAGTTTGAAACAAAATGGAGAGAGCTTGTTGAAAAGAGTCGTTTGAGTTCCAATGAGTGGCTAAATAGTATGTTTAATATGCGTGAAAAATGGGTCACTTGTTATATGAACCACATATTTTCGGCCAACATGTCTAATAGACAACATGCAAAAAGTCCTCACTCATTCTTTAAAGGCTATGTAAAAAAAAATCATTGGTAGATTTTATGATTCAATTTGGTAGGGGTTGGGAGTAATACGAGGGATTGGGACTAACACTATTCAACCGTTCAAGATAGTAGCAGCTATAGTTTAATTTTTAAGTTATCTCATGCTAAGAATACACTACAAAGAAAGAAACAAAAATATTATTCCCTCACAACTCAGGAATTTTTCTTGTATCTAAACTTCTATGATGAAGATGACGATGATTTTTAGATCATGTTTTTCAATTTAGAGTGGTACAAAAAGAGCGCGCACACACACACACACACACACACACACACACACACACACATATATATATATATATATATATTTTATATATATATATATTTTATATATATATATATATATATATATATATATATATATATATATATATATATATATATATATATATATATTTATATATATATATATATATAACAAATGATCTCTAGCCTAGTGGTTAAGAGAGATGCATGCGGCCCAAGTGGTCGGGAGTTGGAGCCCCAGTGGAGGCGAGTTCACCACAATTAACCATTGCTTTAATATATATATATATATATATATATATATATATATATATATATATATATATATATATATATATATATATATATATATATATATATTGTCATTTTCACTAAAGATCGAAGCATGGAGGGGCTCAAACCCGATCCATCCACACACACCCCTACCCCCCCCCCCCCCCCCCCCCCCCCTCCCGTCGTAACCAACATGCCACGACCTCGCAGATATATGTAACATATAGTTGAAAAATATTATCTATCTTTGTTAAAACTGTCGCGATATATGTAACATATAGTTGAAAAATACTATCTATCTCTGTTAAAACTAAACGTGAAGTTAGATAGTAGAATCAAGATAAAATACATATAATATTGTAAAACAATTCTAAAATTTTAAAATCGAAACAATTACCAACTATTCTCAGTTAATTGGTATTTACTACTTGAACTTTTATTATTATAGTATGTAATAACATCTTTATATCTAATAAATAAATTTCAACATCAAATATGTCTAATTCCATATATGTGATACATCCTTAACAAATTTCCTATTTTAAACATATTGTGCACATAACATTTTAAACACTTATTGCGCTTGAAAAATTGAAGGCATTCTTATACAATTAAATTAACAATATGACAAACACATCGTATATAAAAAAAAGTCCTCCTCCTAAAGAGACAGAAATTGAGATTTCAAAATATTGATAAAATAAGTATTATAACTAGCATTATCAAATGAAATTGATTTTCTTTAATTATAAATATCATATTCACGTAAAATTTGTAACATGGTTCCGCACATTACATTTTAAGTATGGAAATTTTCAATGAGTTTAGACAAGAATTCATTTTTGTAAAACCCATTTTGCATCTAAATAAAGGCCAGCTACCTATCAAGCTATCAAGTGGACTCCAGCGCAATTCAAATACTTATACACGTTCAGTAGGATAATTCTTTCCATAAGTTTCTAAAATATCATAACAAACTATATCTCGATCTATGAAATAGAAATATCAAGAATAGACAATATATAATAAAATTGGGACAACAAGAAAGATTATACTATTTTTTATTCCTTGTACATAACTCAATCAAATATTGGGACATCAAGAAGACGCAATCAAATACTTGGACAAGAGTTGGACGGGGAGATGGTGAATACCGAAGTCACATCAACGTTGAGGAATTTGGCAATAAAAAGGAGCCCATAAGGGGGCCTTTGTATGCGAAATACTTTATATAGCCGAAAATTTTTTATTTTCGAAAATTAAATTTTAAATAATTAATTTTTTTGAATAATTATATTTTCATGTTTAGTGACTATATAAATATTTTAAAATATATATATATATATATATATATATATATATATATATATATATATATATATATATATATATATATATAATAAAAAACAAAAAAATGTATAAAAAAAACCCAAAAATGAAAAAACGTGAAAAAAATGTCAAAAAATGAAAAAAAAAAAAAAGAAAAGAAAGAAGTAAAAACGACAAAAAAGAAAAAAGGAAAAAAAAATATAAGAAGCATAAAATATAAAATAAAATGACAAAAAAAGGGAAAAAAAGAAAGAAAAAGACAAAAAAAAACAGAAAAAAAAAACAAAAAAGGCACAAAAAAAAACACAAAAAAAAAAGAAGTAAAAAAGCAACCATAAAACACTAAAAGGAACAAAAAGCGACAAAAAAAACCAAATAACAAAAATAACAAAAAAAACGATAAAATGACCAAAAAGAAAAAAATGGCAAAAAACTCAAAAAATACCAAGAAAAGACAAAAATAACAAAAAAAAAAACAAACAAAAACGACAAAAGACGACAAAAAAGAGAGAAAAAACAACAAAAAAACGACAAAAACTACTTAAAACGACAAAAGGGACAACAAACGAAAAAAAAAAAACGACGAAAATGATAAAAAACAACAGAAAAAAAACGATAAAAACGGCAAAGTACCAAATAGCAACAAAAAATGACAAAAATGTCCAAAAGGGGAAAAAAGAGGACAAAAGAACAACAGAAAACGACAAAAACGATCAAAAACGGAAAAAAAAAAGGAGGGGGGCGGGAAACGAAAAAAAACGTTCAAAAAGGGTTTAAAAAAGAAAAAAATTTAAACAAATTTTTTTGTCCAAACAAAAAAATATATATTCACTTACTCTTAAGGATAGGATCCTCATGTTTTATGGCTAAACTATTAACCCGGATATTTCTAATTCTTGACAATAAATTTTTTATAACCCAAACAAACATGACAGTAGATACCCACCTAAATTTTTTTAGGAGTAAGAAAAATAAATTTTTTCAGGAGTAAGAAAAATACCGCATATCAAACGCTTCCCTAAGAAATTATTTTCATGTTATTAACTCTACCTTCACCGTGGCGTGTCATCCGCTGCCTGCCAGAAAGAGGTGGCAAGAGGGGGTGCAGGAGCTACCATGACTATGGGAATGGGAGGGGATGGAAAAAGGGTTAGGTTGGTAAGTTGGGAGAAAAAGAAATTATAATTTTTCTTAATTCTTTTATAAAGGTAGAATAAATATTTTTAACAGGAGCTACTGTGGCCTTTTTGTACTTGAAAGGCTAGGCGTAACTTGCAACAAGACCAGTGTTACAGAATTAGATTAGAATGTTATAGAATCTACGAACCTGGAAAAACAAAAAGTTGGTCGCCCATTATACAGGTCTCAAGGTGGATCCAGGCATTTCTCCATAACAATTATATGAAGCCAAAACAATTTAAATGTACAAGTATCAAGAGGCACAATTTCGAAGCCTATATATAACCTTTTAAGGGCTCGTTTGGATCAAGTTTTGAATAAGTTTTCAATTCCTTTTCCATGGGAAAGGAATTCAACATTCCCGTACCCATATTTGGTTAGGTTGGAAATAGGTAATTCAAAATTTTAAATATTTCATCCCTATGTTTGGTTTACAAAGAGATAGAAATATTAATTTATTTAGTTTTTCTTTAATACCCTTTCATTAATTTCATGTTGGAATAGAAGTTGAAAATTTGAAAATAAAAAAAGGGTATAATCGTCCAAACAAAATAGCCAAACATCATTCCTAGGAAAGCAAATCTATTCCCAAGGGGGACTTGGAAATAGCTTTCCCAAGTCAATGGGAATAGCTTTCCCCCCTAAGCCCCTCCTATTCCCTCCTCATTCACAATCCTAAACATACCAAACATGGATAAGGAATTCAAAATTTATTCCCAAGCTACAAAAACTTGAACCAAACGCCCCCAAAAAGGCAAGACACAGTTTTAACGTACCAATGCATGGGGGTTTCATTTGCATATGCATTCTGACAGCCAAAGAACACTTCTTTGGCTCGTCCCTTCAATTAATTCAAAACACAACACAAAAAAGATTTCCTATAATTACTCTCGATTTCTTCAACCAAATTTGGAATCACTACGGAAATCAGCTAATCGTTGTCACTGCTTACATCTATAATAATAATCTCATGCTCGGGCCAATCTTCATAAAATTCGTCGTTCCAAACATGTCATTAATCTTTAATTGCCCTGGAAAGTACCCTGATTGAACTAAAAACTACCAAGTTTTACAGCAAAAGCATCAACACCACCAAGAGTATAAAACCCTTTACTACTAAAAGAAAGATACACTGATACTAGGCAGAAAAAGGAAAAAAAAACTAAGAAGTATGAAGCCTTCATTAGAGTTTAGTCCATGTCTCTGCAGCATCTCTCGTCTACTACCAAGTTCCATCCTGCCTGCAACAAGAAACAAACAAGTCAGCTTGATTGTTTGATGGTACTTCAGTTAAAGTGCGACAGAGAAGGTATAACTAGATATGATGGTACAAACAAGTTCCATCCTGCCTGCAACAAGAAACAAACAACTTCAGTTAAAGTGCGACAGAGAAGGTATAACTGGATTTGGCACGACATATCAAAAAAAAAAAAAATGAAAACATGACGTAAATGTGATGTGGGTCAAATCAGCACTAGTTATACAATCAAGCCAAAGGCCCATGTATTAGCTGCATTTAAGCTGACCTAAAGGCTTCGACAATGTTTGACAAGGTTGGCATTGAATCTAATGCAAATATAAATTTGGAGGGTGTTCGACTATGGACAACAATACAAGGTGATCACTAGTGATACACGTGGAGATTTCAAGCGTGTCAAAGAGTGAAGATGAATTCAAGGTTCTTCTCTCCACCACGGACTCAATACTGAACAGATTTCAAGACTCAATACTGAACAGATTTCAAGACTCCTCTCTCCATCATGGGCTCAACACCTTATATATGCTACAAGGGTTCACTTCCAGCAAGAATTGTAACATTGTTGAAATAGAGTTGAGATGGCATTTAAAATAACTAAACTAATCTTAGAGTCTCTTCTATATATTATCATAATGGTCCTAGAGATGAACTGTAGTTAGAATTTGGTTAAACAATAAAAACAACACTAAAATGAAGGCTCTGACCTAACCAGAGGCCCATGCACTATGGACCATAATTCTGTTCAGTGAAAAGCTAAGAGCATCTCCAACCCTATTGTCTTGTTAAGTGTTGTGAGTCTTAGGTGGCTCCTATGTGGCATGAGCCACAAGACAATGTCTTGTTTATGTGGCAAAATTATATCTCAAAAGACAATGAGATAGAAAAACTCTCTCCAATGCAAAAGTATTGAGAAGACAATAAAAAGTATTTTTTCCAACTTCCAAGACAACTTTTAAGACAACTACTCATCTTCTTTCTTTTTTCTAATATTTTTTATTCATAATTGATGACATGGAAGAGAAGACATTGTCAAGTGCATTGTCTAGAACAAGACAATCAACTTCACAATGTCTTCTTTAATTTTTGCCACATAAGCTTCACAATTGACTTGACAATTGCATTGGAGAAGAACTTTTGAATAAAATTTTGTCATTCCTATGTGGCATTAACTTTTTTCCAAAGTCACAATAGGGTTGGAGATGCTCTAAAGCATCGGAACCAGAATTCAGGAAGAGATGGTAGTACAAAAATCAATTCAGCACCTGTCTAAATGGTTCCTGAGAAACTTGTATCAGGAACAATGACCAAATTCTGTCAATTGGAGACCATAACATCAGTGTGTATACAAAAGTCTATGATAGCAGGAAGTCCAGTACTTAAGCAGATGAAAAAATATACTGGTTCAACATCTACCTGCAAAAGTTCAACTCAGGAACAGTACACCAATTCTCCATTCTAATTACAAATAAAGGGGCTACAGAAACCTTAAATTTGGAATTTCTGAGCAACTCTAGAGCCATCAACCATCCAAGAGAATTGAAGAGTATCCTTACCCAAACTCCCATACTGTGTGAGTCAAGAGTTAAATCTTCATAAATTTGTGATCTGATCTTTTTTTTCACCCTCAGCTCGGAGTGTTGAAGGTGAATGCACTCTCTAGAGGTGTTCCAAGGGTCATTGAAGGTTTGGACATTGAAGCAATCAGGATGAGCCGATCAGTGTGATTGATTGGGGGTGTTAAAGATTTAGAGGCATGAACATCCTCGATAGTGAAAATCTCAAGCAGGTTTCTTGGGGAATGGACTAAGCTGATGGCAGTGCAAACCAGGATAAATCTCTTGCCTCTCATGTCTTTACTTGCTTTGCGTTTTAATAAATGTGATAGCTATAGGTTTTTTGAATTGAGTAAAAACTGTAAATTGGATCTCAACTCTATCTCTCTCCCCCCCCCCCCCCCCCCCCCCCCCCCCCCCCTCTCTTCCTCTCTCCCCTAATGGTTGCCTTGTGATACATATATTGTGTGCGAGTATATTATATTGTCGGTGCAAATTGATATTTAAGATCTTTTAGAAAACAAGGATATTTACCTTCAACATCTTATTAGTTTTCATGAAATATTTGGCATACTAATGACTAGACATTTGCTAAAGTATGCCTACTTTCGAAGTAAAGCCTCCTGCTGGGCAAAGAAACAATTTCTATCTAGGTTTCCTCCACATTCAGTTTTTAAAAAGACTGGGCTCAGAGTTACTTAAGAGCTCTAAAGATTTCAAAATTAGATGATGGAAGTTCATGCTTATCATATGCTCTGGAATAATAGGTGTGGAACACATTTGTGCAATCAGTTAGGTCAAATATTAGAGTTGGATTGCTTGACCTAAAGTAGTTTCTGTTAGATGAAAGGCTCTCGAAATGGGGACGGAAGATCATTCTTATGAGAAATTTAATGGACAAGTTTCATTAGGAAGAAGCTCGCTGGAAAAAAAAAACTCTTATAGCTAAAATGCCACTATAAAAGAGACAGATTTAGGAACTTTTAGCAGTGTTCACAAAAGTATTAGCAAGGTTAGGATACTACTACTAACACTATAGATGATAGGTTCTTTTAGATATTATCAAAACATTTGATATCATCCTAAAAGGATACAAAGGTTATGGTGACAAATAATATTGGCAAGTATTTCAACAAAATGAACAGTCCAAATTTCAAGAATTTTTTTTTTTCAAACTCTTTTTCATTTTAATTTCTATTAAAATTCCCTGTTTAAGATTTAAAACTAAGAGGGGCATACTTAAATAAAATAATCTAACATGTAACAATTAAAAAATAAAATTAATAGAAAGAAAGAAAGAAAGAAAGAAAGGAAGGAAGAAAGAAGGTTTACCAATGAATCAGATTTTGCAAAGGACAGTAGCATACCGCAAGCATCGCAGGGGTCTAACTCAAAAGGGTATAGAAGGCGGCCTTGATCAACTTGAGACTTAGAAAGTTTAAATTTTGACCAAGAGGAGGGATGGACTAGGAAAATATTTGGAATATCACAAATTATCATATCTACGTATACATCAATTAGTCACATTGTTTTCACCATAAGATTATAATAATATTTACTTATCTTTTTTCAATAACTATATCTTTATGAATTTGCTAAACCTTATCGTATCATTTTAAAAGATACTCATATTCTAACTATATCTTTCCTAACAATATCATTTTAACAGCATACTCCTCTATTTTTAAACTTAAAACTCAAGATAATCATATCTTAACTGTTTTTAGTAAATGGACATAGGAACATGATTTCACATAATTTTCACATGAAATTTTATTTATCATCTTTATAAGTGTATCTAGTTCCAAAATACCAGGTTCTTAAGTATACATGACTCAAATAAAAACACCGATACTACCGATCAATCTATATGTATCATATCGGATCAACAAATAAGTAACAAAATGGTAGTATATCGAATCGTAAGATGTATCGTGTATCATACGATACTAACTACAAAGGATTTTTTTCCTTTTTTTATAAATATCAAGGTTGGCATTCCCTTCAAATTAAAATATCTTCATAACTACCGAATAAGAAATTGTAAAGTTTCAAGAGGGACAACTGCCTACCCCAAGTATGGGTCCGTGAAACGGATAAATAAATAAATAAAACTTGTGTTAGTGTCATATGTACTAACACAATGTATCATAACAATGCATCAGAGCATAACAAGCATATAATTATGCATATGTCAGTTTGAAGAATTAGTTGCTTGTATCAAAGTGTTTCGATTCCCAAGAATAACCAAAACAAATATTGAAGGAAATTTTGTTTCTTCATCTTCAGGTCTGATAGACAATGAAATAATTCTAGATTATAAAATCTGAAGCCTGATTCACCCACAGTCAGATTTTATGACCGATTCACCACATTCAGATTTAGTTGACCATCACCAACAAGTGTCATTTACCCTTCAAGAAAGGGTCGGGTTTGAAGAAGAACCTGAAAATTGTGAAGGGGAAGGCTCCACATAAAAATTAATAGGATTTTACTACCAATTTAGAAACATTTAAGTTGAACAGAGTGTACAGGTGAAATCTTGTGTGTGAGAGAGAGCGAGCAAAACATAATTAGGTTGCATATACACTAATAACATTAATTATCTATATCCTTAGTAGGAACTCCATATAAGAATATCCTAAGCTAATATACAAACTACATCAGCCCTTTCACATATTAGGTATACCAAAGTTTACTTACCAGAATTTTCCATTTTCATACTCACCTATCTACCTAGTTTCTTAAAGCTATATTAATCTTTCTCCCAGTCACTGTATTGTATCGACCGACTCCATTCCCTCCATTCCCTTTCCTGCTAGTGCTTTATATTTCAAGTAACTTATCCAATCCTACACTCATTCAGATTACAATGTATTTATCACTGTTCATAAAAATTGGCCTAGGCATCCGCCTAGGCGCATGGCGCCTGCCTAGGTGATAGGCGCGCCTAGGCACCCACCTAGGTCCCTCCGACCCCCAACTATGCATGATTTGGGATTTTTTTATACTTTTTTTCTGCAATATTCAGTAGATTTTTGGGGTTCTTTATTTTTTTCAACTGTGGCCGCCTAGGTGCTAGGCGTCCAGTGCCGCCCGACTAGCATCTAGCGCCTTTTACAACCTTGGTATACATTCGGGTTGACCATTTTGACATGTGGGCATCCAAGTGGGGATGTACATTGAGCCCCACACATAGGTCATTTTCTACAGGAACTATGGGTAGAGGTGGGGGCGTTGCCTGCAAGAGCCAGGAAACAAGGCAATGGTTGCTTAACCATTTCCCAGCTCACTAACCTACCCACTCAAATGAAATGGCAAAAGATAAAAACAAAATAAGAAAATATGAATTTACTTTCTCAATTCAACACTCCAAAATCGATACCGTTTCCAAGCTGTGCCATACCAAACCGTTTCCAAGTTGTGCCATACCAAACATGTGACACGACACATTCCGATCCAAAATACAATAGCACACCCCAAAACGCATGTCCTGTCTGTATCTCCAAGTCCATATCATACTGCCTTTATAGATGTCTTAGCAAACTTTGGCACAATGAACAATTATATGTAACAGAAATAATTCGACAATTATCATGACAATCTCTATCAGAATAATGATTACAGTCTAGAACCTTAAGATCAGATTGCTAAGTTTAAAAAATAGTTGATCTAAAATTCTCAGGAAGATGGATTAATTCAGAGTCTACCTATCCCGATCCGACGATGATGTTGTTGATCGGGATGAAGATGAGCTTGACGAAGAACCCTACGAACCCCATCACCACGAATCCAATGGCGGTGCGGAAAGCGACCTTGGTGAATTCTGCACAAAAATAAACAAATATTAACAAGAAATCAAGATCCACAACCAAAATTATTATTTTCTTCACCAAATTCTGCAAACTAACCCTTGCGATCGGGCTTGTGGCACCTCTTGACGAGGCGGGCGCTGTCCTTGGCGAACTCTCTCAAGGGATCGACCACAGAATCTAGGGCATCCATTTCCAAAGGAAAAGTGAGTGGCGATTGACGAGAGAGGACGAGTTTAAAAGGATAAAAGGGAAAAACACGAAACTCTGCTTATGTGGACGCGTATTATTGGTTATCACGTGAGATTAAACGTCATTTTTTTTTTTTTGAAATCACACGCACACACACAATTGGGAGGCTCGAACCTTGCCGGCCCCTCCGGATGTCCGCTCTAATACCACTATGCTAGAGATTAAACGTCATTAAAAGGTTTTTTTTTGGGGTGCTGCTAGCCCGCCTGCGGTCCAATCCACCCGCCAAGCGGCATGTCAATTGGCATGAGACCCATGCATATAGGAGGAGCCAATGGACTTCGGCCATGCAACGGACGAACCAGTCCGCTTGTGGGCAATTCTTTTTTTCATGCACAAGCGAGCGAGCTGTCATGCACAAGATTTTTCGTCTCACCGAAACGGAACTGTATATCCTTATCTGACTGAGGTTTGATGGAAGCTTCCGGAATCCTCCATAATGTGAAAAGTCTTCTTGAAGATTCATGAAGTTTTTATAGCTTTGTTGATGTTATAGAGTCTTCCTTGTTAACAACTAGGCCCTAAAATATTTCCTAGAATAGTACTTGGAATATGTTATTTGCAGAAAATTAATATAAACCCTTTGAGGTCCTATAAATAAGTGGAGACTCATTTGTTCCTCACCATCCAAGAAGTTATAAACTCTCTCTAATATAGTGAAATTTTCAATATTACAATCCCTCTCTCTTTTGCTCCACTTTTCTCATTCTTATTTTAATTATCTAGCTAAGCGTCCGGGGAAGGCTTGCACGGATCTTCGAGGAGAAAGCTTGTGCCTTGCTGAGCACGGTATAGGCAAAAACACTAAGTATTTTACAAGTAGTATCAAAGTAAAGGTCGGTTGATGCCATGTCGACATCTGAGAACGTTCAAGAGAGATCTGTGTCGCCTAAGGAGATGAATACCAAGACATATAAGAAGGGCAAGACTACGGAGCTTGCGATGGAGTGTACCCATACCGATCTTATGGAACGCCTTGAGATCTTAGGGACGGGTTCAAGGGACATAGGGATGCGCATGGGCTACATGGAGCAAAGTAACACAATGTTAGAGAAGTTCTATGATGGGCTGGAAGTGACGTTACTTCGTCTATAGTAATATTTTAGGAGCAAATCCAAGAGATCCGATCCGCACTTAAGAAGGAGCTAAAGGCACATTGTATGGAGATTGAGGACCTGCGTAAGAAGGTCCAAGTCTAAAGACCTGGGTCGAGAGTTGCGGAGAACTCAAGACCAAAGTTGCCTTTTTGGAGAAGGTTGTTGCGAATGGTAGAGCCTCAAATAGGGAGGCACCGAGAATGAAGATATTCGAACCGAAATCCTTCAATGGGGTGCGACATGTCAAAGAAGTAGAGTACTTCTTGTAAAACGTGGAGCGATACTTCAAGGCGTTGCACAACGATGAGGCCGAGAAGATGAACATTGCTTCACTCTACCGATTATGTTATGTTGTGGTGGCGTCGTAGGTGCATGAAAATAGAGAAGGATTTGTGCTTGATTAAGACTTGGGAGGATCTCTAGAAGAAGATCAAGTCCTAATCTATCTGAAGAATGTAGAGTTCACGGAGAGGCGGAGCTTACGGTACCCAAGCATATTGGGACAATCAAAGAGTATATTATGGATTTCACATGTTTGATGCCCGCAATATCTAGCATGGACGAGAAGGATTGATTGTTCTTCTTCTTCGATGGATTTCAACCATGGGCAGGTCAAGAATTGCAATGTTAGAGGGTGAAAGACTTGAACGCCATCGTGGTAGCAGACGAGAGGCTCGTTGAGTACTTGTGGAGCGACAACGATGCCAAGGTTAAGCCAAAGACCACCAAGGGAGAATGGTGGGGGAGAGATTGAGAGCTCTCCTAAGGAGAGTCTGTTAGAGGGAAAAAAGCATAAAAAGCTCCAACTCGTGCGAGTAGTTTCATACTTCATATATGAAAAAAAAAAATCATTATGCTCGGGATTGTCAGAATAGGAGCAAACGTATCAATGTCGTCTGAAGTATGGAGGTGAAGGACGAGGAGTACGTAGAGAGAGCTCACATGGAAGCGTTGCACTTACTCAAAGCCGTTAAGAGCAAGTTCGTCGTGTCAAAAACTCCGAGCAGGAAGCTCATATACGTTGATGTGAGGATAAATGACATGAGCATATCGACGTTGGTTGATATGGGCGCCACTTACAACTTCATCACGAACGCGGATGTCCGTCGCTTGGGTCTAGCCTTGGAAAAAGAATCAAGCAAGATGAAGACGGTCAATGTAGAGGCACTCCCCGTGCATGGGGTAGCTAATGGAGTTTGCATAGAGATAGAACATTGGTCGGGTGTTGCTGTCACAACTTGCTCCTGGATATCCGAGTACGAGTTTATAATCCCCCTAAAATTTTATTATATATTTTTTTTATTAATTTGTATATATTTAAATTTTTCTAAAGCTTGTATTATTTTATTTTAGAAATAACATGATTTATTTTTGGTACATATATGTACATAAATAATGATATACGATAACATATTACTCTTAGATTTTATTTAGAATTTATTTAGATTTTTATTTAATTATTAGTAATAGAATAATAATAATGAAAATAATAATACACGTGCATTAAAATTTTAAAAAATATTTTTAAATATTTTCCAAATATTTTATGTCTATATGTATAGGATTTTAAAATAAAAGTAAAAGTAAAATAATTAAATAAATAATAAATAAATAAATATAAGAGATGTATAAAATCAAATCAAATCTTAGTGTTCCCTAAACGGAACAGTCGCCAACCTGCCTACTGTATAAAACGAAGGAGAAAGGAACAAAAAAAACAAATAAACAAACCCTAACCTAAACCCTAGCCCAGGCTACCCCAGGTCTAGGTGTAAGCTCTCTGAATTTTGGAGATTCATTTGGTTTTCATTTGATTGATTTATTTTAGTTATATTATTAACTATATATAAAATTCTACTTTCTATTTTGATCATTAAGTACCCTTTTTCGTAGCTTAGATTTTAGAAGCATAATAAATATTGTTCTCTCAAGACT
Source organism: Iris pallida (assembly GCA_029216955.1). Taxonomy (NCBI): domain Eukaryota; kingdom Viridiplantae; phylum Streptophyta; class Magnoliopsida; order Asparagales; family Iridaceae; genus Iris; species Iris pallida. The sequence goes on from JANAVB010021999.1 coordinate 26,973,147, forward strand.
AATTTCAATACATGATCTAGACGAGTCCACCTGCATTTATGTATATCGTGTCCCACTCAGACACAACTCCATGTGCACTATTTTTATTGTACAACATTCGGGTCAAAAGGACCAATTCTAACACCTACCATATTATTTTTGTCCATTCCGATTTAAATTGGAGGCCCAATCTCGACTCAAACTTTTCAACCCAATATATAGTTTTTATCTACTCTGAGCCTACAATATACATGCTACTTGTGTCCCACTCAATTGAGTTCTCATGTGCTACTTATACGCACAAGTCACAAAAGTCGTATTTTCGGGCTTTCGGAACTTAACTAGTTACCTCGACCCGAAACTAGCCCAACTAAAAGTGGTAGAGCCTATTCTAGGTTGCACTAACCTAATAGGATTAATTTAGATTAGTTTATATCAATTTATGTCCAACCATATTAGATTTAAACCCATGTGCAAACCCACCATTAATCACTTTACATAATTGGAACCCATTAAATCTTTTGAATATCCTCAACTATATCTCTTCATATGGAACACAAAAATCCATAAAACCTTACCAAAACTACCTCTACTCAAACCCTAACCCTCATACCCTCAAAATCCTATAAATTTATACCCCTAATAGCTGCCATCTTTTCCTCCGTACACCCAAAATTGCACATACTTACAGCTACAACCAGCCATCACACCTTCAGCCGCAGCCACCTTTGGACCCCTTCCCTACCTCCTTTCGACGAGCTACCACCTCCACGAAGACCTCAAGAGACCCCTCTTCTACCCTATTAAGCCCCCAAGTAGCCTCGACTATTCATTTGGTCGGTACAAGGCCAAACTCGAGCACCAATTTCAGCCTATACTAAAAATTCAAACAACAGGTTTGTCATCTTCTAACCCTTGTTCCTCCACTTTTTATCGATCAAATATCCACCAAACCAACTCTAACAAGTATCCCTATGTATCTTCTATCATCTCCAATTACTACATCACACGGTCTTAATGGTTTGCCTGGGACGAGTGTTTTGTGAAAGTTGGTCCAGGCTGAACCAGTTTTCGTGCGTCGTTGTTTGCACCGCCTTGTGACGTGCCACGACAGCAAATAATTACATGGTAATGATCCTAACACATCCCTATATCATCCCAATATACAATATTTTGATCTTGTTAGTTTTATGCTTATTTGTACACCCATCGAACATCGAACCCAACTTGTAACCTTGCTATGTGATACCACCACCTCGACCTATTAATTCTTCATGATATAAACTATGATTTCCATGTTAGAAACCCCTAAAATTATCTTTTTCATATTTTTTTCAGAATATAAAATCATATTTTATTGTATGTTAAATTGTTCCAAACTACCAAATAGAGGACATGTTGTGCAACTAGTTGACCATAGCGAATAATTATCATAATAAATGACCATAGAAATAATTAAATCTTAATTATAGGTATTTTAACTATTATTTATAGAGTTATTAAATTATATTTTAAGTATATTTTATGTCAGATTATAGGTTGGATTGTTGAAAGTTCGGAATACATGCAGTAGGACTAGTTAGAGCATTTTCGGTGCGAATTTTTGTGAAATTGTCAGAATTTCTTAAAACTGAATTTATTGGGGTCTTATTACTATAAATATTATTTTGAAATTATTTTTATGATATTTTCATGATAAACTGAACCCTAAAAATATGGGCCATGAAACTAGGTTGTCGGGTAAATTGTTGACATAAATTGGTTCATAAATAGGAACTGATTTTCGTAAATAAATAATATATTATTTTCTGAGTTTTAATCAGGTTTAAATATGCTTTTATATGATATTCCATAGATATAGGTCATTGCAATAGTTTAGTAATGTTTCAGACAAGTTTTGGGCAAGACTAGTTAACGTAGAATCGACATAACCATACATTGTACTCGATATTCCAAATCTGGAATTCAGAGGTTAAATTGAATATAAATTATGTTTAAATCATGATTTTATTATTTTTAGGTGATTTATATGTTTGTCCTTTGTTTGGGGACTTAACCTTGAATTCCGGAAGTCAAAACTATAAAACTAGGTCTAGAAATCCTAGAAGCATGTGGACTTGTTGTTTAAGAAACCCATGTGTTATATGTTTGTCCTTTGTTTGGTATTGCGGATTCAGCGGAGACTTGAACGACAGGCAAGTATACCTTTCAAATTGTACAATATTATGCATGTTTACTTTTCGTCATTCTTGTTCATGTTTATTTCTATGATTTTTGTACATGCTTCATGATGTCTTCTTTACTTGTTTTCTTATATGCTACATATTTTTCTTGTCACATACTTAATCTACGCTAAACTATACTTGTTTAGATTTTTGTGTTCTTGTGAGTTGACTTGACTTGATTTCATCACTTGGACTTGACCTTGACTTAATCTGATTACTTGAATTTATCTTGACTTGGCCCTCGACCGATGGTAGGATTGGCTACTTGACCACTCTCGACTCGAAAACCGACACAGGGTTACGATAGAGATTTACTATAGTTAGAGAGCACCATGTAGGACTACTAATCTATAGGACCGGGAGCACCACACAGGACTACGGTCATCCGATTTATTGTAGCCACGCTTAGTACCATTTTTCTACGGTATGCCACTTTCTACATGTGTCTTCTTTGTGCTATATCTCTTTAGTCTTTATTTCTTATACTTGTTGTAAATCCCCCTAAATTTTCACTATAATTTGAAAATTTAATTATTTTGGTATTGGTTTTATTTTTGGTATCATACGTCGAGTCGAATGCGTAAAGATGTAAATACAAAGTATTTGTTTGTTCGTATACAAAATATTTTATTACTGTTTTTCTTATAAATATAGAAATATATATTTTGTTTCAATATATAGTATAAGTAAATATTTTCATATAAAAAGGACATAGCACGATATTTGCCAAAAATTTATTTTAACTTTTACTAAAGACTATTTTATTTCTTGTTCAAATATAGATAATAATTGAGAAAACTACGTTTTATGTAAATATTCTAATTGCATGCGAAGTACATGAAATTTAATCCATGTATATATTTTGATTTTCGAAATTAATTTTTTATATTATTTATTTATAAAAATATATTTAAAATTTGGTTGATTTAATATTTAATTAATTATAGTGATTTAAATTTGGAATTGATTTTATTTTAAATAGTTTTAGGGATTTATCTGGATTTGAATTGGATTTAGATTTGGTTGAATTGGTTTTAATTAAATTAAATCGTGAATTATCTAATGGGATTTAATTTTTCTACTTCTATCCAACTAGGAGTCTCCACCTCCTATATAAGGATATGCTCCTTTGCTCATTTTTTCCATAAATTCCATAAACCCATATTACTCCACAAAGTGTCGTGCATCGTATCCGTGTCCAAACTCTATCATGTCAGTCGTGACGGCCTCGAGTCTGACTCCGGGTGTCTTTTCAGTATATCATATTTTTACATATACATCAAATCCATCTCTCATGTCGGACACATCCCCGACACGATCCACCCGTGTCACGTAGGACACAAACCTAAACTCGTGTCGGATACCCCGACACACACACAAAAACCCTAATACTAAACCCTAACTCTAACCTACAACCGTCGCCTCTTGCCCCCGTCTACCGTCATCCCGACACCACCGCTGCAGCGCCATCCCCTCGGCCACCGCCGTCACTATTCTCCGGCTAGCGGCCAAACCATGCCTGCACCCATCTGGCCACACACCTCGGCCAAACACCCCGTCGTCAACCAAAACCCCAACAACTCCACCACCACCGCCCTCCTTCCCGACCACCAGCATCACCACCCATCGTCACTACACCAGCCACCTACGACAACTCCTCCTTCTCCATGGCCGCAGCCATAATCCATCGTTACCACCACAGCTACCATCCCTAAATACCAAAAGGAAAAAAAACCTAACCCTAAATTCACCTCCGCCTCCTCTTTGGTCGAGCGAGCTCCACCATGCTTACCTCAACGCCGTGATCCGACCGACCAAGATCCTGGCGAGTTCCTTCTCCCCACCCCTGGCGTCGACCTCCTCCGTGGTCGTCGACCTCAGCGTCGACGCCATCCATGACTCCTGGCGCCTCCGTCTGTCACGCTGACCGACGAGACGAACGCCGCCATCCAGCTATCTCGACGTTGTCGCGAGCCGCAGTTCCTCTACCGGCGCCCTGCTAGTAAGACCCTGTCCTCTGCTCCCCCGTTCCCCGATTGTCCCGCTTCTCCTCACTTTTCTCCTTCTGCTGTTTCTTCTTCATTTTTATTTTTGGTGGAAATTCTCTCTCCCCTTCTTTGTTAAGACTTTTGATCTCTCAAAAAAAGAGTGGGGAACATCAGAAAACATCTGCTTCTATTTTATTATAAGCATTATTATACAGTATATTATTTCAACAAAGTATATGTACAAATACACTAAATTATTATTTTGAAGAAGTATTTTAGTATATTCATTACCATAAATTAGTATTAATATTTAGTTATTATCCTAATTATTTTTATAAAATATGAATATTAAATAATTTACTAGAAGTTATTTTGTAGCAGAAATATAATATTGGGTTTGTGCCTAAATATAAATTCCAAATTTAGGATTAGAATTTAAAATATATTATAATTGTATTTCTAGTCAATTTCAAAATATATTTTACCTAATATTATATATTCTTATAAATTAGGAGTGTTAGCCCTAAAACGAATTACAAGAATTTCCAACATATTGTTCTACAAAATATTTGTACAAATGAAATATAGTTTATACTTAAATTGTAATTTTACAAACTTTGAGTTTTGCCTAAAAATGATTTTTTGATTTTTAAAGTATTTTCCTAAAAACATATTTTTACTAATAAAATCTAGTTTTAAAATATTATAAATATTTCTAAAAATTAGTATATGAATCTATCTCCACAATTTTTTCTCGATTATCATCATTGATCACGACTGATCGGACGTTCTATTCTCGTGAAATTCGAACCCTTACACATCGACCCCGACTATTGGACAATAGGGACTTGTTGGATCATCGTACCACACCAGTCATCATACCAGACAAGATATATTTTTAGCTTATATTTAGTCTGCATCCTTATTTTAGTTATTTCATATTTACTGCTTGTTTATTTCCAGTTCATCCAGTTGCACCTTTGTTACCGTTCATGATTTACTTACTTGCTTTCAGTTATACATGATGCAAATGCTAGTCATATTTCTCTTTTTGTCTTCCAAATTGCGTATGGACCTAGAGTTAAGGGACTACCGTTTATTAGTGTATTTTATAAACTTTGTCACGACTGTGCCACAAAATATGTGTGAGATATGAGTAGCATGTAGAGGTACTTGCATGTTGGCTGATCACCCTCTGTAGTTCTAACTATAGAAAAGATCATGATGCGCATGCGCTAGATCTAAACTGCTAATAGTTGCATGCTAGAAGACTTAACAGTTATTAGTTACACTATATAGGATATTATGTAGGGATAACACGATTGGGCGTTGACTGCCTCCCTATCTATCGTAGACTCGCTCGCTACTGAGGAACGATAGGTAGACTATATGCTATAGACTCGCTCGATACTGAGGAATGGTATATAGTGTTTGGACTCGCTACTGAGGTACTTTTATCTTGACTTGACTTGGAAGTCATACGACCATGCACTGTTCTCAAAATGCATTTCCACTTAGAATGGTTAGGCGACCTTAGTTTATATCCTGTCACTCTCCGTTCTAGTCATGACATAGGACAATGTTACATCACGAAATAGGGTGCTACCCCTTGTTCTTATTTGGTTGTAGGGGTAGTCCACTGTTTCGATGATGGGATATTGGGCCGTGTTATGATTTAGACTATTTATTTTACTTGTAACTTGTGACATATTTTATATTCAGTTCATATGGCATGTTTATATGTATCTTGTTACGTTCCTATGAGGACCTGGTGATTTCTCCAGGTGTGTATTTTTGTGACTTTCCGCAGGTGTTCTAGCCAAGGTCGTGATCTTCTCTATTCCTTCAAAGATGATTGCTCTTGGATCGATCTTTTCTTCGCTTGACAAATTCTTTCATTTGTTATGTATTACTTCTCATTTAAAATGGTTGGTAGTAGATTTGTCTCCGTCCAACGACTTGTACAAATAATAATTCATAGTTGATTTATGATATCATTATTCTATTATATTGTGGATGTGATTAGTTGTCATGGTTATACTGCATTTACAGCTTACATATATATATTATACGACTGTCATGTCTACGTACCTAGTCCTACGTATTTTGGGACTAGGGCATTACATATTTTTGTGGTGGCCCATGCAGGTTGAGTTAGCCATTTCAGTTACATTACTATACCGAACGGGCCTACATATAGGATTAGAATCTAGGAATGTCATCCACATACTTGATCTCCTTTCTTGATTCCAATTTTCAAACTCTCGTTTGACTCCCTTGATTTGCATCTTGCTTGATTCCCTTCTACTGTGAATTCTATTTCTTGTGCTTAATAGAGGTTAGGAAGATGACTACACTAGTATATACTCATAGGTCAATTACATGGCTAAAAGAATTACATTGGCAAGTAGTATGGATTAGAAGTCTTATTTGAGTTATAAAGGCATCATATACTTCAAGGATCGAGGAACCCTACTTTCCTAAAGGTATAATCTTGTGTGAATGATTAGTTAATTCTAAGTTGGGTAGTAGTGATATTACCAACTTCGAAAGCTTGTTAGAATTTTATTTTGATACTACTAGGTGGTATTCACAAGAGGATCGATAGATTCTATAAAAGCTTGAGAAAACAAAATTGATCTTGATTTTTGAAGATTTGTGGAAACATTTATGACTTATTGTGTTTATAGATATACCTATTTTAGATTATATGAAATCAATTTGAGGAAAATTTTAAATTTCAATTGGTATCGTACGATTTACGGTTGATAAGTCTATTTAGATTTTGAGTTTAAGTTTGGATTAATGATATTAAAAACTTTGGTGGAAAAAAATGTATATTTGATTTGTGATATGCTAAGGGATTACCTCGAGATGGATCTAAAATTTGAAATTATGATTATGTTTGACGATCTAAAATGACAAGAGATTGTGGTAGTTTATTTTGAGGAAACCCAAGGTTAAGGATTAGATGTTATCTTGATAGGAAACCAAGAATGACATGATGTCATCCTAATAAGATAAAAGTGTTCCACCTTAGTTGCCATATCACCGTGGCCATAATAGTTGTATATACACAAGAGTAGTTAGTCATCGACCAACCATGTGACTATATCACGAGTTACTCTCTTTTTCCTCAAACCCTGGATCTATTATAGTGACCTTCTAATCATTTGAAACTTTAGAATGATTAGAATCGTTCCCTTAGTCGTTCTCCAAACCTAGACGACTAGCATACGATCTTCTCTCGAGGAACCATGTACCATTGGTTCTAATTATTTTTGTTTTCTTAAACCCTAAACCCTTAGTATTTTATTTTCGTGCAACCCTCATTTATTACCCAAACCCTACCACAATCATTAAGCCTATTCATACTTTTCCTCCCAACTGAATTGCTTCCTTAATATACTCTCTTTGTGCGAAAAGAAGAAGTGGATCATAACACACTTCGGTTAGAAAGGGGTTAGATTAGAAAACCGCATAGAGGAGATAAATAATATAGTTGGTTAAGATGATTATGCGATTACGAGGTATATAAGATTGGACATAAATTGAAGTGGGTAGTAAAGACCTACTAGATGAAATGAGGGATATTATGTTTTGATGATACGATCAAAGATAGATGGATACGACACATTTTCGAGCATTAATCGAATATTTTAAGTTTCTTGGTGCTTCAAGAATTAATTTCTATGTTAAGTGGATGGATACCAAATTTTGCCAAAAAGAAGAAGAAGAAGAAGGTATATTTTTTAAATTATATTGAAAGATTTATTGAATTTCTACTTTTGAGGAGATTATGAAAGGCAAAATTATTTTGAGAAAACATATATACATAGTTATATTGGGAAGAAGTGTATTGGAGATTATGGAATTCAAACTTTTGGACTTATTAAAATTTCTAATATGAGATATTGGATTTTAAATATAAATATTGAAGAAGGCAGAATTTTTGTGAAGTTCAAGTTTGAAATTGAATAAAGAAGAAAAGAAAAGTGTTTTAAGAAAATTTAAGTTTTATGGACAATAAATTTTGAGAAGAAGCACAAAATTTAGATAAAGAATCGAGTATTTGGTTATAATCATGAAATTTGACGATTATGATGAGATTGAACTTGAATAAAAAATTTAAATATTGAGTTACTGTTCAAAATTTGAAATCGAGTAGTTATCAACTATTTTAACAATTACGCATTTTTAATTTGATGGTAGTACTGATGGTTGTCATGAGATATCTTCTAAACTATACCCGTGAATTTATTTTCCTAGTTATCTAAATTTGCAATTATTCAGAATTGATTGTTTTTCATTGTATGCCTTTTCTCATCGCCAAATAATTTGATCGAGTTCTTATCGATAAACTCTCCCTATCTTCTCAACCCTACCTACCCTAGTTATTCCTAAATTTCGAGGACAAAATTCTTGTAAGTTGGGTATGTAGGACCATTGAGCACCTCTAGAGGAGGGGGGCATGAATAGAGTGTGTGCGTGTGCAGCGGAAATTATCACCAATTAAAAATTAAGCAGCTATATACTATGACAGATATATGACAGTTAATAAAATATAGTAAAGTAAGAGTCAAGAAATTCAAACTCAGTGACACAACGATGTATACTGGTTTTCCTGTAAGAGGACTAGTCCAGTCTCAAGTACTCTTGTTCGATGTTAATCCACTATGGCATAAGATAATTGAGAGCTCGTAGTCTCTTACAACACCGTGCTTTGTGACGAGCACACGATCGACTCCAGAGGACAATTTTAAAAACTGGAACGTTTTCTGAAAGGCAGCCTCCGATACAACTCTTCAGTACAAAAACTCTATATTGAACAGAATTGTACTGTCTTTGGCTAAGAGTGGTATAAGCTTGATTTGAAAGTTTTAGCTCGTAGAAAGCACTAAAGAGATAAAGAAGAGAGAGTGAATGAGTGATTTAGAATGGTGAAAGTTCTTCTCTATTTATAATATTTTTGTAGACCGAATTCGGGCAGAGTTCGGGCTAAGTTCGGATGGAGAAATCTCGCATTCGAACGTTGTAGGCAAATTTGGAGGGATTTCAAAACTAAATTCAAACTGACCTGGCCGAACTCGGGCCGAACTCTGGCCGAGTTTTGTCCGAGTTCTGCCTAGGTTAGGTCAGAACTTTTGGACCAAATCTGTTAGATTTTGGACTTTTTGGATATGTGGACTTTTTGGATTTGGATAGGTAGGCTTATTTTTGTTTATGGCTTGAGAAAAATCTAAGCCAGTACCAATCCTGATCAACATCACATATTTTTCTAGACTAAATAAAAGTTTAAAATACAGAAGAAAATATGAAAAACTTGAACTTGATTCCAGTGCGATTGGTTTTTGATAACGATGTGATGTCTGTACTTTGTAGGAGCATGATGTAGATGCAGTAAGACGTAGATGTAGACGTTCTTCCTGTAACGCCCCAGTCCCAAAATACTTAGGGCTAGGTACGTATCCATGCCAGCTGTATACATACGAAATACGCTCCAATGTATGAAAACCTTGTATGTATACATAAGCTGTAAAATGCAGTAATCCAAGTCTAAATCTCATCCACAATGAAAAGAATAATAATATAAAATCAACTTGAATAATTATGTTTCAATCGTTGGACGGAGACAAATCCACTACCAACAAATTTTAATAGAAAAAAAATATACAAGGAAAGTAATTTTGTAGAGCGAAGGGGATGACGGTCCAAGAGCAACATCTCTAAGAATCGAGCGCAAGTCATGGCCTTAGCTAGAGCACCTGCAGAAATCATAAGACACACCTGGAGGAATCACTAGGTCCTCAGAGGGACGTAGCAAGATACAGGAAGAACATGCCATTATAACTGCAAATATAACCACTATAAAGCTATAATACAACTGGTCCCTAACCATTTAAGTGATATGCACTTTGAGGACAATGTTCTATGCAGGGGCTGTAAGGATTCACGCAAGTAATCAAGAGTGGCCGTCAAGTAGCGCTCATCCGATACACTATCGGCCGGGCAGCAAGTAGCGCTCATCCGAGTCACTATCAGCCATAAATGTGTAAAAAGTAAATGTAGCCCCTACGATAGTAGTTGTCCCCTCCCCCCAATGATACATGCATCGTAACCATGACACACCAATACGTGTCGTTTCCACAACACGGTTTATATTCAATAACTGTCAAGTCTTCTAACATGCATCTATTGAAAGTTATTCCTACGCATGCGCACGGGTGATCAACCAACACACAAGTGACCTCTACATGTTACTCACAACTCTCACACAACACGTGTACAATCGTGACAAGTTAATGAGATGCACTCTATTGACGGTGGTCTCCTAACTCTAGGTCCACAAGCAAGAAGAAAATAGTAGACTAAAAATAAAAGTGCCATAGAATTTAATAACTGAATATTAAAATGTAACTAAATGTAAGCAGTAGAGATGGCAAGGTATCTTGCCTGGTGTTACGTCTGGTGTGGTGCGGTAATCCGACAAGTCTTGTTTGTCCAATAGCTGTTGTCGAGGTATAGGGGTCCGAAGTCGTAAAAAAAATAGGTACGCACGATTAGTCATGATTAATGGCGATAATCGAAGAGGAAAATTGTGGAGAGTAACTACTTATACTATTTTAGAAATTATCTATCTTTCTTGAAAACTTTATTTTTACTAGTCAAAATAATTTAGATAAAAATCTAGAGAAATCAATTTAAGGCAAAAACCAAAATTTGAAAGTAGATGTAGGTAGAGCCCAAAGCTATATTCTCGTCATAATTAAAATTTCAGAAAAATATTTAATATATATTTATATTTAGAAATAACATAATAATACTATTTAGAAGCCATTATTGAATATATATAACATTTTATTCTAAATATATAGATATATAAACTCCAAATATTTTATATAGGCACTAAATAATCTATAAGCCCAAAAATTTGTTATTGATATACCTAATTATTACTAATAATAAACTGAATATTGTTCATTAATATTGATAGCAGTATTAATAATAATTATTATTATAAAATTGATACTTCTTCTTATAGTAACATTTATTAGTAACAGTAAGTAGTATAATAATAATAAAAAAGATCAGCTGCTTCTGCTTCTTATACTTAGATTGGAAAGGAAAATGAAGGGAGAGAAGACATAAAGGGGAAGAAAGTAAAGGGGAAGAGAGAGTGGGAACGGAGGAAACTTATTGAGGGTGCTCGGCCCAGGCTCTGCGAGGCGGCGACGGTGGCGCAGCTGCGATGAGGGTGGCTGCGGTCGACGCCGGGGTGGGCGCGACGAGGTGCCGGGAGAGGCGGCGGCTACGAAGGCTCGTGAAGGCGGCGACGCTAGCGACCGGAGGGGAAGTCGGCCTGGCGCGCTTGGCGCGGAGGCGGCAACCGTGAGGGCTCCCGGTGGCACGACGGCCGGGTGGAGGCGGAGAGTGGTTGTAGAGGCGGCCATCCGGGGTGGCGTACGAGGGTTTCGGTGCGGCCAGGCGAAGACAAGCGGCACGGTGGAGGTGTCGTACGGCTGCGACATCGGTCTGACGGCGTGGTGCGACGGCCGCATGGTTGGCCACGCGGACGCGGACGAGGATGGCGCTGGAGGGAGCGCAGCTGTGCGAGCAAGGAGGAGGCCATGGCGGACGGTCGGCGGCAGTCAGCGTGTCCAATCGGCGAGAGATGTGCGAAAGTCCGCGGCGGAGGGCGCAGGCGCCTGTCGGCGGAGCTTCCAGCGGCGTACCGGCGAGATACGTACAGTTGAGGGTTCTTTATTTGTGGTTTTTCTTCTTTTGATGGTGGTGGTCGGATACTTGGTTGTCGGTGGTGGTTGGGGCGGTGATGATGACGGAGATGGTGGTGGTGTTTGAGGCTGTGGTTTGGGTGGTAGCTGCGGGTTGTCAGGAGGGGCTGTTGCGGCAGTAGCCGCGTGGGTGGCATTTGTGGTAGGGAGATGTTGACGATGGCGATGGTGGTGGTGTTGGCCGAGTGCGGCCTTGGGTGGTGGAAATGGCGGACGGTCAGCTTTACTAGAGTTAGGATTAGGGCAAAGGTCCGAGGTTGTCGGACAAGGCCAAAGTTTACATGTAAAAGAAAAAGTAGTGGATGGAAGGGAGACACGGACACGATGCACGGGTTTGGTATTGGTGGACAATTTGGAGTTGTGAAATTTTGATTTATGGTATAGGAGGTCGGACTCCTATGAGGATATGGATGGGGACTAGTTTAAATCAACATTAGATATTCCATTATTTAATTTAAAACTGATAAAACCATTTTTGATAAAATCCCTCAAATCAACACTAGATAATAGCTTAAAACAAAACTATTTAATCTATCCAAATAAAATCAAAAATTTGATTTAAATCACTATAGATTCATTTTAAAATATTTCCCTAATTTTTAAATATTAATAATTAATTAATTTCAAAAACTAATAAAATATTTAAATATTAGAATTATCATTTTTGCAAATAACTATAATTCATTTTTTTGGTGAAATCAAGTAGACATGAAATAAATTTTATGTCACTGGCACACAATATATTTACATAAAACAATAATTTTTCTAAATTATCACTTATAATTGTAAAGTAAAATAAATATCATTAAATAAATAACGTTTGCCAAAATTCGACGCGACACAATAAATCAAATATTAAATACTTATTCGAAAAAATCTTTTAATAAAATATTCGTATAAATATATCGTCTTGCGACGTACAAATATGAAAAAATGCGAACTCGTACGCGACGTACAATTTACAAAACAAAATCGATAGCAAATTTTTAAAAAAATTGTAGTGTAAATTTAGGAGGTTTACATCCTACCCAACTTAAAAGAATTTCATCCTCGAAATTTACTGATAAGTAATCGATCAATTTATTTGACAAGGAGAAAAGCTTCCAATGAAAGGAAATAATTACGGAATAACTGCAAACTGGGTAACTAGGAAGTATGAATTCAAAGATATAGTTTAGAAAAATATCTCATGACAACCTATCAGTATTGAATTCGATCCCCTCCACCATCCAACGGCAACATTCAAAATTTAACTTGTTTTTGATATCGTCAAAACCCCCGACTTCGTGTTTTAACATAATCATCAACACCTTTCTATGTTCAACTTTTCATCTATTTTATTAATCCTCTCAAGGTTTATAACCATTATTTCTTGAAATCTTTTTACCTCCAACAATCGCTCCACAAAAGTTTTGAATTTCCACTATTTTCATATATCTAATCCAATATCTCAACGATAGAAATTCGATAAGTCAATACTTTTGGATTCGGTAAAAAGAATTTCTTCCAACATATCTATATACACCCTTTTTTTCTGTCAATCTAAATTCCGTCTTTCATAATCTCTTTGAGGGTTAAGATTCAATAAATATTCAGTCAATTTAGTCGTAGATAAAATCATAGTTACTTCGATATGAATTTATATCTCAAATCGTAAAATTTTGAATAAGCCCGAGCTTCCAATTCAATAATCTCTTCAGCTCTTCTTTCTACCTATTTTCCTTCAAGCTAGTTTCCTCTTGCCAAATTCCCTTTTTAAATTTTTTTTTCTTTAGTCATTTAGTCTAGAGTAAAATCAATCTCACCTTAATATGACCTTTATATTTACAATCATCACATAGTTAAATTCTGAATCATTAAAAGTTTTAGATATTATACCCTTCTTGAATTCTTCAAACACTCTATTTATCATCTCATAAAATAAAGAACCGATTTGTCGAACAAGAATCTACTCTCCTCTGATCATAGAATGTACTCCGCCTCATAGGTTTTACCTCAAGATTTTGCTTATGCATATTCAATCATCTTATTCAACTTTACCACTACTCTCTCTTCTAGGATTTTCTACTCTAACCTCTTTCCAACCAAAGGATGTTATGACCAATTTCATCTTCGGACAAGGAAATCATAAAATGGACACAATTGTATAAACCACGGAGGAATCAAGGTAAAATATGAGTGAAGCAATTTAATCGAAAAGGAGGAAGGTAAAAGTTGCTAATATTGCATGGAGAGTAGAAGGGTGTTATGCGTAAGTAAATCAAGATAAGGGATGGAAATAAAATGACAAGGTTAAGCAATCAAGTTAACACACAAAGTTTAATGCATAATAAGGAATTAAGTGGGTCACAATCATATATCGGGTTGAAAGGCTTGAGTCAAGATTTGATCTCTAACCGAAGTCAGAAATGACCATAGTATTATGGTAGGGTTTATATCTAACCATTTTGACTTGAAAAGTCGTATCACAAAAATAGAGTACAAGGGGGCGTGTTTTAGTGGCACGTGATATATCTACATGAAGGTGAGCTCGCCTAGGTCTTACATGTGAAATTTGTTAGAAAAAAAAGTCTAGTGTTGTGCTCCGAATATCAAAGTCACGATAGAGGACACCAAATGATCAAAATAGAAAGTGGGGTTTCATAAGGCGCTAATTAATGCACAAAAATAAAAGGATCAAGTTTAAGCACGAAATAAAGATAATTTAGGAAATCTCGTAGATCAAGGTAAAGTAAGTTAGGGACACAGTTTCTAGAGAGAAGATAGTCTCTAAGATAAGGGTATGGTCAAGGGAACGATTCTAATCATTTCTAAGTTTCAAACAATTAGGTGGTCACGATAAAAATCTAGATTTGAGGGAAGGTCTAGTAAGTCAAGATAAAGATATAATTATACAGTTTGGTCAATGACTAACTATACTTGTGTATATGCCACATCATAATCATAGGTGGTATGACAACTTAATGTTGAATACTTGTAACTCATTAGGGTGACCTTGCTTGCTTCTTGGTCCTCTACTAATATATGATTTAATCTAAATTTCAAGTTCCTCAAAAGTTTTTCAATAAAATTCTCAAGATACTCCATCAAATTTCTAATCATCTAAGGCTGTTAAATTTAATCAAAATTTAACTCTCTAGT
The DNA here is from genome assembly GCA_029216955.1 of Iris pallida. Classification (NCBI taxonomy): domain Eukaryota; kingdom Viridiplantae; phylum Streptophyta; class Magnoliopsida; order Asparagales; family Iridaceae; genus Iris; species Iris pallida. Next base: position 26,988,273 of record JANAVB010021999.1, read on the forward strand.
CAACCTCGAAATAACCCTTGTATATCGCAAATTGAATATATATTTTTTTAACCCAAGATTTTCATAATCGAAACTTTTTAAACTCGAAATCTAAGTAACTTTATAAATCATAAATCATAGGGCACAATTTGAAATTTAAAATTTTCTTTCAAGGTCGATTTGATATCTTTCAAAATATTTTAAACCAAAATTTTACCATCATTTTTTCAAACTCAAAATTAAGTAAGCTTATAAATCGTAAATCGTACGACTTAATTTAAAACCTCAAGCTCTCCCTTTTTTTTAACTTCCATATTCTCTAGTCGTCTACAAAATCATAATTTAAAATTCTTTAAATAATCTCGAGATAACTTTATCATATTACCATCCAAACTTAAAGTTAACCGTAAATCATGCGTCACAATATAAAAACTTAAATATTTCTCAAATCGATTTCATATCCCTAATAAATCATAGCTATTTCATAATTTCAAAAATCATAAATCATAAATTTGTTTTCTCGATCTAGCTATCCTCTTGTGTATACCACCTTGTAATATCAAAATAAAATTCCAACTATCCTTTGAAGGCGGTAATATGCTACTACCCAACTTAGAATTAACTAATCCTTAAAATCATACTTTTAGGAAAACTATCTTTATAACTCAAATAAGAACTCAATGCATACTAATTGTCAATGTAATCATTCTAGCCATGTGTTTGACCTATGAGCATATAATAGTGTAGTCATCTTCCTAGCTGTCATTAAGTACAAAAAATAAGAATTCACGGTAGAAAGATTTCAAGTAGGATGCAAATCAAGGATGGTAACGAGAGTTTGAAACTTGAACAAGGAAGAAGGTCAAGCTTGTGGATGAGATCCTAAACTCTATTCCTATATGCAGGTTTACATCGGTACAGTCATGTAACCGAAGTAATAAACTCGACATGCATGGGCCACCATAAAAACATGTAACGCCCCAGTCCTAAAATACTTAGGGCTAGGTACGTATCCATGCCAGCTGTATACATACGAAGTACGCTCCAATGTATGGAAACCTTGTATGTATACATAAACTGTAAAATGCAGTAATCTAAGACTAAATCTCATCCACAATAAAAAGAATAATAATATAAAATCAACTTGAATAATTATGTTTCAATCGTTGGGCGGAGACAAATCCACTACCAATAAATTTTATTAAGAAAGAAATATACAAGGAAAGTAATTTGGTAGAGCAAAGGGGTTGACGATCCAAGAGCAACATCTCAAAGAATCGAGCGTAAGTCATGGCCTTATATAGAGCACCTGCAGAAATCACAAGACACACCTGGACGAATCACCAGGTCTTCAGAGGGACGTAGCAAGATACAGGAAGAACATGCCATTATAACTGCAAATATAACCACTATAAAACTACAACACAACTGGTCCCTAACCATCTAAGTGATATGCACTTTGAGGACAACGTTTTACGCAGGGGCTGTAAGGATTCACGCAAGTAATCAAGAGTGGCCGTCAAGTAGCGCTCATCCGAGACACTATCGGCTGGGCAGCAAGTAGCGCTTATCCGAGTCACTATCACCCATAAATGTGTAAAAAGTAAATGTAGCCCCTACGCTAGTAGCTGTCCCCTCCCTCCAATGATACTATACATGTATCTTAACCACGACACACCAACACGTGTCGTTTCCACAACACGGTTTATATTCAATAACTGTCAAGTCTTCTAACATGCATCTATTGACAGTTATTCCTACGCATGCGCACGGGTGATCAGCCAATACGCAAGTGATCTCTACATGTTACTCACAACTCTCACACAACACGTGTACAATCATGACAAGTTAATGAGATGCACTCTATTGACGGTGGTCTCCTAACTCTAGGTCCACAAGCAAGAAGAAAATAGTAGACTAAAAATAAAAGTGCCATAGAATTTAATAACTGAATATTAAAATGTAACTAAATGTAAGCAGTAGAGATGGCAAGGTATCTTGCCTGGTGTTACGTCTGGTGTGGTGCGGTAATCCGACAAGTCTTGTTTGTCCAATAGCTGTTGTCGAGGTATAGGGGTCCGAAGTCGTAAAAAAATAGGTACGCACGATTAGTCATGATTAATGGCGATAATCGAAGAGGAAAATTGTGGAGAGTAACTACTTATACTATTTTAGAAATTATCTATCTTTCTTGAAAACTTTATTTTTACTAGTCAAAATAATTTAGATAAAAATCTAGAGAAATCAATTTAAGGCAAAAACCAAAATTTGAAAGTAGATGTAGGTAGAGCCCAAAGCTATATTCTCGTCATAATTAAAATTTCAAAAAAATATTTAATATATATTTATATTTAGAAATAACATAATAGTACTATTTAGAAGCCATTATTGAAAATATATAACATTTTATTCTAAATATATAGATATATAAACTGCAAATATTTTATAAACTCCAAATATTTTATATAGGCACTAAATAATCTATAAGCCCAAAAATTTGTTATTGATATACCCAAGTATTACTAATAATAAACTGAACATTGTTCATTAATATTGATAGCAGTATTAATAATAATAATTATAAAATAGATACTTTTTCTTATAGTAACATTTATTAGTAACAGAAAGTAGTATAATAATAAGAAAAAAAGATCAGCTGCTGCTGCTTCTTATACTTAGATTAGAAAGGAAAATGAAGGAAGAGAAGACATAGAGGGGGAGAAAGTAAAGGGGAAGAGGGAGAGTGGGAACGGGGGAAACTTACTGAGGGGGCTCGGCCTGGGCTCCGCGAGGCGGCGGCGGTGGCGCAGCTGCGACGAGGGCAGCTGCGGTCGACGTCGGGTGGGTGCAACGAAGTGCCGGGAGAGGCGGCGGCTATAGAGGCTCATGAAGAAGGCGGCGCCAGCGACCGGAGGGAAAGTCGAGCTGGCGCACCTGGCGCGGAGACGACGACCGTGAGGGCTCCCGGTGGCACGGCGGCCGGGTGGACGCGGAGAGTGGTTGTAGAGGCGACCATCTGGGGTGGCGCACGAGGGTTTCTGTGCGGCCAGACGAAGACAAGCGGCACGGTAGAGGCGTCGTCCTGCGACGTCCGTCTGCCGGCGTTATACGACGGCCGTGGGGCTGGCCGTGCGGACGCAGATGAGGGTGGCGCTGGAGGGAGCACGACTGTACGAGCAAGGAGGAGGCCATAGCGGACGATCGGCGACAGTCAGCGCGTCCGATCGGCGAGAGATGCGCGATATACGCAGCGGAGGGCGCAGGCGTCTGTCGGCGGAGCTTCCGACGGCGTACCGGTGGGATACAGACAGGTGAGGGTTCTTTATTTGTGGTTTTTCTTCTGTTGATGGTGGTGGTCGGATACTTGGTTGTCGGTGGTAGTTGGGGTGGTGATGATGATGGAGATGGTGGTGGTGTTTGAGGCTGTGGTTTGGGTGGTAGCTGCGGATTGTCGGGAGGGGCTGTTGCGGCAGTGGCCGCGAGGGTGGCGTTGGTGGTAGGGAGATGTTGACGATGGCGACGGTGGTGGTGTTGGCCGAGTGCGGCCTCGGGTGGTGGTAATGGCGGACGATCAACTTTGCTAGGGTTAGGATTAGGGCCGAGGTCCGGGGTTGTCGGACAGGGCCAAAGTGTACATGTAAAAGAAAAAGTAGTGGATGGAAGGGAGACACAGACACGATGCACGGGTTTGGTAGTGGTGGAAAATTTGGAGTTGTGAAATTTTGATTTATGGAGCATCTCCTTATATAGGAGGTCGGGCTCCTATGAGGATATGGATGGGGACTAGTTTAAATCAATATTAGATATTCCATTATTTAATTTAAAACGAATAAAACTATTTTTGATAAAATCCCTCAAATCAAAACTAGATAATAGCTTAAAACAAAACTATTTAATCTATCCAAATAAAATCAAAAATTCGATTTAAATCACTATAGATTCATTTTAAAATATTTCCATAATTTTTAAATATTAATAATTAATTAATTTCGAAAATCAATAAAATATTTAAATATTAGAATTATCATTTTTTGCAAATAACTATAATTCATTTTTTTTGTGAAATCAAGTGGACATGAAATAAATTTTATGTCACTGGCACACAAAATATATTTACATAAAACAATAAAATTTCTAAATTATCACTTATAATTGTAAAGTAAAATAAATATCATTAAATAAATAACGTTTGCCAAAATTCGACGCGACGCAATAAATCAAATATTAAATACTTATTCAGAAAAATCTTTTAATAAAATATTCATATAAATATATCGTCTTGCGACGTACAAATGTGAAAAAAAATGCAAACTTGTACGCGACGTACAATTTACAAAACAAAATTGATAGCAAATTAAAAAAAAATCGTTGTATAAATTTAGGGGGTTTACACTTCCCATTTGAATCCTGTAACCTGTAGCAGTATGTATATTTTGCGTATCGACCAAAGTTGACGTTGATTATCAAAATCATGTGTGATCATTAACCAATGGGCCAACATTCTCTCCCATTTTGATAATTGACAAATTTTGAGTCTATACCAAAATATAACAAATAATATATAACTTTGAAAAATTTATACCTGACTTGTTCTGAGTCGAAAAACTTTTGGTATATACTCTTTCTCCCCCTTTGTCATGTACTCAAAATATGGCTCCCCCGCAATTTATGAAGCCACCAATAATAAGGAAAATGCAGAGTAACAACCAAAAAAATGTGATAGATATGAACAAGCCTACTAGTAGTAGCAACATCAGTAGTAGCAGTACTAAACATGGGTAAAAGATGAAACCAAATAATATAGCAAATAAAATCAACTACCACTGAAGTTCAAAAAGTGCATAAACAATTACAACTAAAATAGTGCATAAAAGTAAAATAATGCTACAAATAAGATAGAAGTGTCACTACAAGATCCTCAATCCACCAAAACATGTCCACAAAATACTTAGCTAAAAACTGAATCAAATATCAGCATCATCACCCGGATCATCAGTAGGAGGCTGTAGATCAACATAAGCTGTCGTCAGATCAAAGAATTCGAAAGTCAAATGATCCTTGAGTCTCGGGTCGTCGAAACTAGGATGACGAAGAATAGGAGCTAGAGCAGTGGGATGATGTGCAAACGTCTACTGTATGTCAGCCACGATATTTTTTAAGACCTGGGCCTAAGAAATGTGGCAGAACACAGCATCGGTAAGGCGAGTCAGATAGGTCTGATGCTGCTGCCCCTGGAGAGTGACAAAAGCATCAAACCTCTAATAGATCTCGTCAAAATGATAGCCTGGTGCTGCAGGAGCTGGAGCATCTGTTGGAGCTACGGCTGGGCCTGGTGGAGGTAGAGCACTACAAGGTGGAAGTGGAGGGTGAGGGCACTTCCTTGATCTAAACAGCTCAGAAGGTGACCAAAAGACAGGACAAAGTTCTAAATCAATATCGAATTTTTGGAAGATCACCGCCAGATGCATAGGGTAAAGGAGGTTGTGGCCTACCCTCCGACAATTGACCCTACCAGATATCATGGTCTTGGGAACAAAAAATGAGACTCCAAAGTGGATGTGGTACATAGCCGATAACTCTAAGAAGGTGATTGTCACTTTTCGTTTCCAGAAAACATATTTTAAATACATATACTGCTGGAATATATTTATTTAATATTTATTTTGTATTGTTCTGTATTTAAATTCCTTTAATTTTTCGCTAATTATTTTTCTGTATTTTACTTTCTGCTTTGCTTTGGGTTCGGCCCGAGTTGGTTTATTTTTCGACCTTGGATGGTTCAACATGAACCCAACTCCCCACCTACCACCACTCCTTCATTTAAAGTCCATTCCCTTTCTCTCTCTTCATTACTTCACCATTACTCTTCTTCTTCCTCATAAACTCTCCCCTACCTACCCAGCCGTATAGGCAAGTGCCAACTTGCTTCTTGATGGATCTCCATTTTTGTTGTTCCATTGTCTTCCTCTCAAGATTCTTAGATACTTTAGTACTTAGCATTTTCAATTTTCATGGCTCATTTCATGTAGATCTAAGTTTAAAGTATTTTATGATTTCTTAGGTTTTGATCTAGTAAACTTTGTTATTTTTTGAGTTTTGATGTTCCCGTGTTGTAGAGAATTTCGTTCTACCCTATTTTGACCTATGAAAATCTAGATTTGGACTTAAAATGAAGGATTTAGGGAGCTTGGAAGCAATGGCTTCCCATGGTTCTTCTTGGAAAAGTGGAGAAGAAGAACAGTGCTTGACCGTATGAGTTTTTATGCGGCAAGTCTTTCTTGGCCGCATGGCATTCCTGGCCGCCTACGATTCCCCTTCCTGGCCGCATGGGGGGTGCCAGTATCTCCTAGCCACATGAACATTAAATTCCTAGCCGCATGACTCAGGACCATTTCTCAGCCGCATATGCCGTATCTCTTTCAGCCGCATGAGCTCTAATTGGGTTCAGCCGCATGAGCTCTGATTAGGTTCAGCCGCATGAGCTCTGATTGGATCCAGCCGTATGGAGTTTCCCCTGGACGCATGGGGCTTGCTATCCCTCAGCCACATGGAGTTTCCCCTGGCCGCATGGGCGCAAGTTACCCGTAGCCGCATGAGACCCTTTTTAGTTTTCAGCCGCATAAGCTCAGGATTCTTTTGGCCGCATAAGCTTCTGTTGATTTAGCCGCATGAGACCCAACCCCTTATGACCGTTTTGCCCTTGTTGTATGACTTATCTAGCCGCATAAATGGGCATCCACCTATTGCTGCCCCTAATGCCTTTTTGGCTGATTCTTGTTCCAAATTGACATTGATTGACATTAATTAACAATGATTATTATCTTGGCATTAATTAACATTGATTGTTATCTTGACTAATAATTGATCATGCGTTCCTAGTTGGAACTAAGAGACTGGCTAGTCGTCTTATTGAAATTGAATGAATGAGACACGTTCATATTAACTATGAACTATTGCAATCGATTGGCCGATCCCGAATATTGGCATATAGATACATGTAGGCTTCAATTTATTTATTTTTCTACAAAAGTAGTATGTGTAATTTATGGTCAAGGCATAATTTATTCCGTGGTTAGTTTTAATTGTTGCATTACGATATGTAAGACCTACAACCTAACCGTATGGGTATCGTTGTAGAGTTGGGCATATCGTACTTTGTACGGAAGTACTCATTCTGAATGACCATGATCCACGGCATGGGATTTTACTTAACATAGAGGCTGCTAAGTTAAATAAAATAATGATTGCATGGAGAGAATGGATTCCCGAGTTCTTACATGGCAGCCCTCTTTGGACTATTATTGCCCGACAGGCCGGCTGGTTCCCACAGATACTGCAAATCTGTCACACGGGCAGGGAGCGGTATCTGCTTATATTATTTATTGTATATTGATGACGGTCGTCCCGCTGGGAGTCGTCTAACTCATGATTGGCGCAATTGATTGATTGGGTAGACTAGCCTTGCTTGCACATAGTAAGAACTGAGGAATCCTTATTGCATAATTCCAGGATAACTTAGACCTCACAGTAATAAGCCTTAGTAACTGCATGGCCGTTTAAATTAATTTGTTTGTGTACTGTACCTACTCTGTTACCTAACTGAGATGATCAGAATGTCAGGACATGACGGGCAAACTTCTGTTCTTATTTGGTTGGAAGGTTGATCCGAAGTGTCGTAATGTTATGTGAATCCCAGTAGCAAACAGAGATCTATTTATCATATTTTCTCATTACTGGTTTTAATTCCTCACATCGTGCTTCCTTGCGATACTTGCTATTAGATGTCTAACCTCTCTGGTTTTGTATGGCCAGATTTAGAGCAGGTCCCCGAGGACCCAGCTTACTTCCACCTCCAAGATGGTCAATACTAGAGGGATGATCGCAGGAGGACTCGAGTTGGTTCCTTACCTCCCCGCTCATTTTGTTATTTACTTTATACTTTGCCGTTTGGCATCGATATGTTAGTCGGATCGTCTTGTACTTACTTTTACATAATTGTAACTAAGTCAGGCTGCAGCTGATAACAATTGTGTATACCTTGCTATATAATCTGGCTATTTTTTGTACAGCCAGATCTCAAGAACATTTTGACTAAGCGTTTGGGACGCCTTATTGCTTTATCTTATATGTTCTCTGTTATTGCTTCTTGTTTGAATGATTGAGACAATAGATGTTGATTGACCCTAGTGAGACTTCCATGTAGTATGTACCCCCTCGTCTTTTAGACAGCATTGATCGTATTATACGGTATTCATCTACCCATAATACGTAGCTGACTGAGTCACTCCCCCGCTCTCCGGTATTCTGGTTCTGGGGCGTGACAAGATTTTAGTGGTGGCCCATGCAGGTCTGATTTCAGACTTGTAGGGTGTTTTAATTTATAGGATGTCTCAATCATGCATGTTCCCCCTTGATCTCATGATTCATTGTTCTCAACCCTAGCTTGACATTCCGGTATCCTTCGACTTCATTGATCCTTCATATCCGGTCGTTTGATTGCTCTCTTATCCCTTTTCTTAGGGGCACTTCGTCCGTATCTGTCAGAACTGGACAGCAACAACAAGGGCAACATGGACAACATAACCAGGTTGGTCAGCTACAAGGGCCAGTACTACCTCAAGAGACTATCCAAGAAGAAGTGATAGTGGAACCGGCAGCTGGACCGCAGTATCCGGAAGTTCTAACACCACCAATATTTCTACCTACCCCTGTGGAAGTGGACACACTGGCCCTCCTGGAGATCATGAGAGGGATGATAGCCACTCAGAAACATCAGATGTTAGCCCAACATCGCATGCACGCTCAGTTGCAAGAGCAGAACGTACTACTCAACCAAGGATTGCAGACGGCTTTGGAATGAGGGACGAGAACAGATTCAGGAGCATCAACCAGATTTTGCAAATACAACCCCCACCGTTTCGAGGGCACGGAAGATGCCTTCTCAGCAGATGCGTGGCTTAAGGATATTGAGGCTATTCTGACAGCAGCTAAGGTGCCGGCAGAAGAACGTGTGGATCAGGTGAAGTTGTTACTTCAGGATCTCGCACGTGATTGGTGGAAATCAGAGGAAGTGGGCATCGGACGTCCTGTTGCTTGGGACAACTTTACTGCAAGATTCAAGACGAAGTACTATGGAGTTGTGGTGCAGTTTGAGCTACAACAGAAGTTTATCAACCTCAAGCAGGCCGGTAAGACGGTAGATGCTTATGCAGTGGAGTTCTGCAGATTGAGTAGGTTCGCCCTGGAGATGGTAGCAACAGAGCGCCAGAGGGCTATGAGGTTCCAGCAAGGGTTTCATCTTGAGCTCTTGCAATTGATAGAGGGACACAATTACCAGACTTTCGATGAGGTATTGACGGTAACCCGAAGACATGAGATCACCATTCAGAGGATCACGGCAAGGACTGGGGGTCAAAAAAGATCCCATAGTCAGATTGAAGGAGGAGGGGGAGTAGCGCCCCGGACAATAGTATCGTCCCTTGGCATTCGCATTCACGATATGGCAATGTAAGGGCCAGCACCACCACCCAGGCAGCAGCAACAGCAACAGAGGAAGAATCAGCAACCCCCAGCGGGGTGCACTTATTGTGGAAAGGTAGGGCACACTAGAGATGTGTGTCGGATATTGAATGGGCAGTGTTTGGTATGTGGAGGTCCAGATCATCGGGTCTCCACCTGTCCTATGAATTCGAGGTCAGGAGGACCAGTGCAACAATTTCCTGCTCTGCCAGCACCAGGGGCATGCCAGTATCGAGGACCAGCGGTAGCAGTGAGACCGTTGGCACAGCGCCCGTTCATGACGCAAGCTCAGATATATCGGCAGCAGGGACCGCCGATGCAGCAACAACATAGACCACCCTAGCATTACCAAGGCAAGGGCCAGCAGCAGCACCAGGCTAGGCCGCAGCATGGGAACCAACAAGTAGGCCAAGGGCAGGCATTCAATCTGTCCTTAGAAGAGGCATTGGCATCGGAAGATGTTGTGGCAGGTAACATTCTCGTCGCCTCATATCCCGCAGTAGCATTGTTTGATTCAGGAGCATCACACTCATTTATATCTGCACAATTTACGACACGACTGGGAATAGAATTCGAGGCATTGCCAGGGAGGTTGAATATACTCACTGGTAATGGGCTCATAGGAGTTAGTAGAATTATTCTGGCATGTAGTATTGTAGTGTGCAGGCGTTCCTTACCCGCCAGGTTGATAGAATTTCCTGTTGAAAATTTCGACGTCATCTTAGGCATAGACTGGCTGAAAGACAGTCATACGACAATAGATTGTCGTAGAGGGAGTATGTCTTTTAATATTCCAGACATGGACGATTTACCTTAGTCAGATCAGTGGCAACTCAACAAGAAGGAGTAGTAGCGACAATGGAAGAAGTTCAAGTCCCGAAGGTAGTTGAAGAGTTTCTTAATGTATTTCCCGAAGAACTACTAGGATTACCCCCGGTTAGGGATATTGAGTTTAGTATAGAATTGGTACCTGGAACTAAACCGATATCAGATCGAGTTTACAGAATGGCGGATTCAGAGCAGGCCAAGGTATATCAGCACATAGAGGAACTGAAAGAGAAGAAGTTCATCCAAGCTAGCATATCACTATGGGCAGCACCAGTGGTACTTGTAGGAAAGAAGGATGGGTCATCCAGATTGTACATCTATTACAGGAAGCTTAACGCGGCAACAGTGAAGAACAAGTACCCACTACCAAGGATCGACGACTTATTTGATCAGTTAAGCAGAGCTAGAGTTTTCTCCAAGATAGATCTTCGTTCAGAGTATCATCAAGTGAGGGTTCGGAAGGAGGATATTCCCAAGACAACATTCAGGTCAAAGTATGGGCATTATGAGTTCTTGGTAATACCGTTTGGTTTGACCAATGCTCCAGCTATATTTATGGATTTGATGAACCACATGTTTATGCCATACTTAGATCAATTTGTCGTTGTGTTTCTCGACGACATTCTCGTATATTCAGCGAGTGAGGAAGAGCATGAAGGTCACCTCAGGAAGGTGTTGCAGGTTCTGAGAAAGAACCAGTTGTATGCCAAGCTCAGCAAGTGTGAGTTTTGGTCGGATCACATTTCGTTTTTGGGTCACATCGTATCAGGAGCTGGAGTAGCAGTGGATCCCAAGAAGGTAGAAGCAGTAGAGAGTTTGCCAGTACCCAAGACTGTAGCAGATGTGCGGAGTTTCTTGGGATTGGCAGGATATTATAGAAGGTTCGTATCAGACTTTGCGAGACTTTCAACACCCATGACCCGCTTGATACGGAAGGACGTGTCATTCTTTTGGTCGATAGAATGTCAGGCATCATTTGAGAATTTGAAGCAGAAGTTGATATCAGCGCCTATTCTTACATTACCAGTTAGACCCGAAGGTTTTACTGTATATTGTGATATGTCAGGTAAAGGACTTGGGTGCGTCCTCGTACAACATGGGAAGGTGATAGCATATGCATATAGGCAGCTTCAAGACCACGAGAAGAATTATCCAACTCATGACTTGGAGTTGGCGGCAGTAGTATTTGCTTTGAAGCTATGGAGGCATTACTTATATGGTGATCGAGTGGACATGTACACAGACCATAAAAGTCTGAAGTACATCTTTACTCAGAAGGGGCTGAACATGAGACAAAGAAGATGGTTGGAATTGATCAAGGATTACGACGTGGAGCTTCATTATCATCCATGCAAGGCTAATGTGGTAGCCGACGCTCTTAGCAGGAGAGGCGGCACATTTATGTTGACAACACAGAGGCACATTTTAGAAGACCTTCAGGAAATGGGCATCGAAGTTATACTTTCTAGTGATGTAGGTGTTCTGACGAGTCTATAAGTTCAATCCGACTTGGTAGACATGATCAAGGCAGCTCAGGCACAGGACCCAAGGATTCGGAGGCTCAGGACAGAATGTGAGTCAGGACTCAGGAAGGAGATGAGAATTCATGAAGATGGTACTCTTAGATTTGGATCACGTCTATGTGTGCCAAGTAGAGATATTAGACAAGAGGTTATCGCAGAAGCCCACAGTTTCCAGTATTCTGTACACCTTGGAGGAACCAAAATGTACCAAGATGTCAAGCAGCACTTCTGGTGGAACAAAATGAAGAGGGAGATAGCTAGATTTGTTTCGCGTTGCTTAATATGTCAGCAAGTGAAGGCAGAACAGCAGAGGCCAGCTGGATTATTGCAACCGCTTCCTATTCCAGAATGGAAGTGGGAACACATCACCATGGACTTTGTGACCGGTTTACCAAAATCACCAAGTGGTAAAGATGCTATTTGGGTGATAGTAGATCGGCTTACAAAGGTAGCACACTTTCTTCCTTTCAGAGTAGGACAACCTACAGAAAAGTTGGCAGAGTTGTATATACAGCAGATAGTCAGGCAGCATGGAGTCCCTGTCAGTATTGTGTCAGACAAAGATACCCGCTTTATATCAAATTTCTAGAAGAGCTTACATCATAGTCTGGGTACCAAGTTAAGATTTAGCACGGCTTACCATCCACAGACAGACGGGCTATCAGAAAGAATAATTCAGACTTTAGAAGATATGTTACGAGCTTGCACTCTAGATTTTAGTGGATCTTGGAAGAGCCACCTGCACTTAGTTGAGTTTTCACACAACAACAGTTATCAAGCCAGTATCCAAATGGTGCCATTTGAAGCACTATATGGTAAGAAGTGTAGGTTGCCACTAGCATAGGATGATATCGGAAAGAGGAAGATGCTAGGCCCAGAAATGATTGTCCAGACCGTTGAAGTGGTTAAGGGAATTAGAGAGCGACTTCGAGTTGCGTAGGATTGGCATCGACATTGGGCGGACCAGCATCGTAGGCCGCTATAGTTTTCTGTTGGGGACCACGTGTTCTTACGGATCTCACCTACCCGTGGGGTCATTAGATTTGGCGTACGCGAGAAGTTGAGTCCGCGGTACGTGGGCCCATTTGTTATCCTTGATAGGATAGGCGATGTTGCTTATCATTTATCCCTCCCACCTTCGTTACGAGAGGTGCATGACGTATTTCATGTATCTCAGTTACGAAGTTATGTATCGGACCCAAGCTATATCCTTGATCATTCTGAGCTGGTTGTTGGTACCAACCTGTCTTACGAGGAAAAGCCTGTGTCTATTTTGGACCGAAGAGAGAAGATACTCAAGAACCGAACAATTAGCCTTGTCCGGGTTGCTTGGGGTCATCACTCTTTAAGGGAGTCAACGTGGGAACGTGAGGATGACATCCGATCATGGTATCCGCATCTGTTTGACTCACAAGGTATACTCTTTCTGTATACCTTGATTGTCTTAACTCCTCATGCTTGTCACCTTATGAGTAGAATTGCTTGATGTCGTCGATAGTTAAACATAGATACGTTACTTGTTATTGTCATTGTAGAATGATTGCTTACTCAATTTACTTGTACTTAGATTAGTTTAGCTTTGATGTTTCTAACGTGCTTGGAATTGAAATTTCGAGGACGGAATTTTTCTAAGGAGGGTAGAGATGTCACTTCCCGTTCCCAGAATACGTATTTTAAATACATGTCCTGCTGGAATGTATTTATTTAATATTTATCATGTATTGTTCTGTATTTAAATTCCTTTAATTTCCCGCTAATTATTTTTCTGCATTTTACTTTCTGCTTTGCTTTGGGTTCGGTCCGAGTTGGTTTATTTTCCGACCTTGGATGGTTCAACATGAACCCAACTCTCCACCTACCACCACTCCTTCATTTAAAGCCCCATTCCCTTTCTCTCTCTTTATTACTTCACCATTACTCTTCTTCTTCCTCATAAACTCTCCTCCACCTACCCAGCCGTATAGGCAAGTGCCAACTTGCTTCTTGATGGATCTCTATTTTTGTTGTTCCATTGTCTTCCTCTCAAGATTCTTAGATACTTTAGTACTTAGCATTTTCAATTTCCATGGCTCATTTTATGTAGATCTAAATTTAATGCATTTTATGATTTCTTAGGTTTTGATCTAGTAAACTTTGTTATTTTTTAAGTTTTAATATTCCCGTGTTGTAGAGAATTTCGTTCTACCCCATTTTGACCTATGGAAATCCAGATTTGGACTTGAAATGAAGGATTTAGGGAGCTTGGAAGCAATGGCTTCCCATGGTTCTTCTTCTCGGAAAAGTGGAGAAGAAGAACAGTGCTTGACCGTATGAGTTTTCATGCGGCAAGTCTTCCTTGGCCGCATGGCATTCCTGGCCGCATACCATTCCCCTTCCTGGCCGTATGGGGGGTGCCAGTATCTCCTAGCTGCATAAACATTAAATTCCTAGCCGCATGACTCAGGACCATTTCTCAGCCGCATATGTCGCATCTCTTTCAGCCGCATGAGCTCTGATTGGGTTCAGCCGCATGAGCTCTGATTGGATCCAGTCGCATGGAGTTTTTCCTGGCCGTATGGGGCTTGCTATCCCTCAGCCGCATGGAGTTTCCCCTGGTCTCATGGGTGCATGTTACCCGTAGCCGCATGAGACCCCTTTTAGTTTTCAGCCGCATAAGCTCAGGATTCTTTTGGCCGCATAAGCTCCTGTTGATTTAGCCGCATGAGACCCAGCCCCTTATGACCATTTTGCCCTTGTTGCATGACTTATCTAGCCGCATAAATGGGCATCCACCTATTGCTGCCCCTAATACCTTTTTGGCTGATTCTTGTTCCAAATTGACATTGATTGACATTAATTAACAATGATTGTTATCTTGGCATTAGTTAACATTGATTATTATCTCGACTAATAATTTATCATGCGTTCCTAGTTGGAACTAAGAGACTGGCTAGTCGTCTTATTGAAATTGAATGAATGAGACACGTTCATATTAACTATGAACTATTGCAATCGATTGGCCGATCCCGAATATTGGCATATAGATACATGCAGGCTTCAATTTATTTATTTTTCTACAAAAGCAGCATGTATACTTTATGGTCAAGGCATAATTTATTCCGTGGTTAGTTTTAATTGTTGCATTACGATATGTAAGACCTACAACCTAACCGTACGGGTATCGTTGTAGAGTTGGGCATATCGTACTTTGTATGGAAGTACTCATTCTGAATGACCATGATCCACGGCATGGGATTTCACTTAATATAGAGGCTACTAAGTTAAATAAAATAATGATTGCATGGAGAGAATGGATTCCCGAGTTCTTAAATGGCAGCCCACTTTGGGACTATTAGTGCCCGACAGGCCGGCTGGTTCCCACAGATACTGCAAATCTGTCACACGGGCAGGGAGCGGTATATGCTTATATTATTTATTATATATTGATGACGGGCGTCCCGCTGGGACTCGTCTAACTCATGATTGGCACAATTGATTGATTGGGTAGACTAGCCCTGCTTGTACATAGTAAGAACTGAGAAATCCTTATTACATAATTCCAGGATAACTTGGAACTCACAGTAACAAGCCGTAGTAACTGCATGACCGTTTAAATTGATTTGTTTGTGTACTGTACCTACTCTGTTACCTAACTGAGATGATTAGAATATTAGGACATGACGGGCCAACTTCTGTCCTTGTTTGGTTGGGAGGTTGGTCCGAAGTGTCATGATGTTATGTGAATCCCAGAAGCAAGCAGAGATCTATTTATCTATTTTCTCATTACTGGCTTTAATTCCTCACATCGTGCTTCCTTGCGGTACTTGCTATTAGAGGTCTAACCTCTCTGGTTTTGCATGGCCAGATTTAGAGCCGGTCCCTGAGGACCCAGCTTACTTCTACCTCCAAGACGGTCAATACTAGAGGGATGATTGCAGGAGGACTCGAGTGGGTTCCTTACCTCCCCGCTCGTTTTGTTATTTACTTTATACTTTGCCGTTTGGCACCGACTTGTTAGTCGGATCGTCTTGTACTTACTTTTACATAATTGTAACTAAGTCAGGCTGCAGCTGATAACAATTGTGTATACCTTGCTATATCATCTGGCTATATTTTGTATAGCCAGATCTCAAGAACATTTTGACTAAGCGTTTGGGACGCCTTATTGCTTTATCTTATATGTTCTCTGTTATTGCTTCTTGTTTGAATGATTGAGACAATAGATGTTGATTGACCATAGTGAGACTTCCATGTAGTATGCACCCCCTCGTCTTTTAGACAGAATTGATCGTATTATACGGTATTCATCTACCCATAATACGTAGCTGATTGAGTCACTCCCCCGCTCTCTGGTATTCTTGTTCTGGGGCGTGACAGTGATCTCGTCAGTGGATCCCGTCTTAGGCAGCAAAGAAGAATAAATTATGCGATGGAGTTCATAGAAATGCTGCTTTAGGTGACGTACGAACTACCTTATCCGGGGAAATAGAGTAGGATGACACAATGCTACCTTGAACGACTCAAGTGTCATGTCAGCAGGGAATTGAACTTTGTTAATATCGACTAGAGTGTCGCCATTGTCAGGCATATATAAATATTCGCTCAAGTCTTTCGAGTTGAATTCAAGTTCCTTGCTGCTGACATAGAAATAAATATTGTCATCTGCTTCTTGTAGGTTGCAATAGAACATACGGACAGTATTTTCATAGATTTGACTCGAAGTCTCTAAAAAATCTCGGAGCCCTAAGTTATCAAAGGTTGATCATATTTCGAGAGAATAGTAAATTGCTAGATTTTCTAGGACAAATTTCCTGGTATCAGAATTGATCGAACCAAGCGGTTGATCTCTCAGATGATGCAAATAAGTTAGGATTATAGTCCTCTTCATCGTTGGGACGAGCGGAACTGAACATATTAACTGGTTCATACTTCAATGTGGAGGATAAAGTAGTATCTCTTTTCTTTCTTTTGAAAAGTTTAGGAGCCATGAAATTGAAATAGGAAGAAAAAGAGAGAGATACCTCAATGGAGATTGAAAATATATAGAGAATGCCTTCCTAGAGCCGATAGATCCAAGAGGAAGGAGTTTTGAGGCTTGGATGTAACTATCACTTTTCTAAAATAAGGGTATTTTTGAACTTTTCTGGAATTAATTATTTTAGTTATTATTTAATGGATTAAATATTGTTAGTGACATCAATTGGTGAATTCTTGATTATTTTTATATTATTTTAATTAATGTAATGTGTTAGTGTCATTAGTTAGTGAAACCTTAGAACTACATGGACTAGAGGCTAACCAAGATCATAGAGACCTAGCTAGTGGACTTAGACTTGTTAGCTAGGCTCTAATCATTCTAGAATATCATGTAGAGACTATTAATTGACTTAGACATCAAGCCACCTTTGGGCCTTTCCTTAAAAGGCTTGAAATGACACATTAGAAAGACCTTTAGCCATTGTAGCCAACCAAACCCTAGCCCAACTTAGCATGGCCGGCCACAAGCTTCCCCCCTTCCTATTTATATCATCACTCCACCATCTTCCTTCTCCCATTCCATTTCAAACCCTAATTTTAGAAGTTTTCCCCCAAATAGCTCCTACAACCATTTCTCATCCAAATTGCCCTAAACCAATTGCAAACTCTTTCCATTGAAGAGAGGAGGTCTCTATTGGCTAGCTAGAAAGAATTTGGAACAATTTGGCCATTGGAGCTTGAAGGAGATTCTAGATCTAGAAACTTTTTATTGGGATTCCAACTCCCAATTGGTAAGAGCCCTCTAAACACCCTCTAAGTTCACATTCCTTGTTGTAGATGCATTCATTTAGGGTCCCTCTTGCATTAGAAAGAAGTTGGGTCAATTTTGGATTCGTTTGATGTACATATCACGAGAATATCGAATACGCACACCAAGTGTTCGATGAAATGTCTCCTAGGAACTTTCTTGCTTATTATTCAAATGTAATTAGTCTATATTATTGCTAATATACTGTATTAATGGTATGGACTGCTGTTTCATGATTTAGTAATGTTATTGGTTATAGGAAGGCTCATGATCATAGGTTCTTCACTGAGTTGACCTTCCTATTCTATGCAGTTAATGAAATATGGTTGCATCTGTTGATTTCATATCTTGTTCACCTCTAGATGCATATCCTAGCATCTATTTTAAGCCCGTTGCTCTTATCCTTCATTTAATTCAGTCGAGCACCTCAGTTTTACTCTCATTCAATACATTCTCGTAGTGTCCTGCATATACCATGTCTTGCATGACCCCCCCATGCTCAGATTTCAGTCGAGCACTGTACTTTAGGATGTCTCCAACATCCATGAGCCACTGCAAACCTTTGAACATGTTCTGCATTCATTCACCACATCCATTATGTCTGTCCTGCTACCTGGATGGCCCTGTACACCTAGCATTCATTCCTCAAGCCTTCATCTATCCATTGCATAGCCTTAGTTAACATATCCACATATTAGTTAACTGTAATTACCCCTTCTTCATATCTTGCAATCATATAATGCACTATTCTGACCATACCAAATACTTGTTAGTTAAATTAGCCACTGCAAGTAGATATCCTACACTACTCGATTCACTTGACAACATGCATACATTGATCCATAGCACTCATGTACACTTAGCTAATTCTCAAATTGTTCACTGGATGTTAGCCAACTGCATAGTTTAACATATCCTGCACTTGGTCATGTCTGCAAACATTCGTACCTTCACTTGCATCACTTGGATGCCCTGTACCCTACATGATTCATTTGTATCCACTGCATTTTGTATCTTGCACATAATTTCATTGCTTACCTTGTATCCACTGATACATATCCTTGTATCAGAACATATATACTGTCCTGCCAATGGATTCACTACACAGTGTAAATACATTTCATTATCCTGCATTAACCCAATTCACTGTCTCTCATTCATTCACTCCATCCTTGCAACTGTAAAAGCATTCACCCTAGACTTTATTTCCTTCCTGCAAATTAGCATACCTGCATATTCAGATATCCTGCAGTCCAATAACATTATCCTGTACACCAATTCCTTCACTGCATTCCCATAAGCCCTACATGTTAGGTAAGATATACTGTACATTAGATCATACACTTCATAATAAATAGTGTGCTGCATTTAGCTCACTATTCCTTTTGGTTCAGATAATTTTGTCCTGTACACATAGAGCACTGCATCATTATAGTTCACTGCCTATGTTCTAGCCCATTCCTGTCCCTCATCATCTTGTGATTTCAGTCGTGGCATGTTAGTCTCCTTTTGAGTTGTTTTTGCAACCATTATTTTATATGCAGGCAGATGCAGCCTTAAACCTTAGTGTTAATCCACATTCACTTATAGTTGTTCCCTACATTTGTAATGATCCATCTTTATATCATCTTGTATCCATCTTCATATTTTGTTCAGTTTAGGTTACCTTGGTATCATGATTGTTCAATCTTAGGAAGTTGTTCCCTACAACATATTGGTCTAGTCTTGAACAATTGTTCTATCCACTTAACCTTCTGCAACTTAATTGCCCTGTCCAAATGCTTAGCTCAGTCTCCTTTTAGTTAAGTGCCCGGTTTCATAAGCCTCTGACCTACTGTCCTTAGTTCCCAATCCCATTTCTTAGAATGTTCAGACCTCATCATTCGGGTATCAGTCCAAATCTTTGGTTCAACTTTAGTATACACTCATGCTTCCCATCATTCCTTTCCATTCAGTCCATTACCTTGACCTGTCCACATATGGACATATGTGAAATTCTTTCATCCAATCAACTATCCCTTCATTCCTGTTATTATTCAGAGATTCACCTTTGGTTCATTCCTTTTTGCTAAACCTTAGGATTGCCAGTTCTTATAGCCTCAATTCTAGTTGTAGATTCATATAGGTCAGACCTATATAGAAGAGGTCTTGAGTTTAATCCAAGTTTCTTAATTGTCTTGGTAGTTAGAATTTTTTGCCCATGTTGAATCTCTTGCATACATAGGTTTCAGTAGAGTTTCAGAGTTATATAATTGATCTGCCCTTAACTTTTGTTTGTATCTATTGATATATTGTATAATACTATTAGTTCAGTCCTTTCTTTATTCAAATCTGCAGACATTAGTAGCAGTCCACCCCATATGTATTAGTTCTATTGCCTCCATCCTTTGGTTCAGACATTCCCTGTAGGTTTAACTAGTTAGTATCATTTCCTGTTTAGATTAATTTGAGTATTGGTTTTAGAATAATACTATGGTTCTGTCCTGTTCCCTCTAATTCATTAAAATATCAGACACCCTTCAATTGTCCAATACTATTTCCTTTTGTTCATTTTCTCTACTAGTATACTTTATGCATATATCTACATGTGTTATGTACATATATAGTGCCATGTTAGTAAGGGGTTAGAGTTGGGTTAATTGTCCTATGAGTGGTAAGGTAGAGTATATATATATATATATATATATATATATATATATATATATATATATATATATATATATATATATATATTGGTGCAAAATGCCGAAGCCTAAACAGGTAAACACGCCAAGCTCGAAAAGATAGCAAAAACAAGAAAGAGCAGCAAACTCCAAAGGGTGCCAAAAAATGGCACTTAGCCGTAGCGACGCAATGCCTGGACGACAATGGAGGTCAAGGCCTCCCAAAAGCTAGGCGGGGAGTGACGGCAGCGCCAGGCTGCTTTACGCACTTGTTTGGAAGCCTCCCTGATAAGTTGGTCAGCATTGTACTGGCGTTCTTCATATCTCCATTTGTTTCGATTCTTCCACAGGACCCAGATACCGGCGGCCGCTACGATCTGATGGCTATGAGATCTGCTCCAGTTTGCCAGGAGATCGTTAAGGCCACCCGGCTGGTGATCCTGACGGCATTTGGAGGAAAGATTCTTCCACAACTGCGTCGCGAGATCGCCGAAGAGAAGTATGTGCTCCGCAGTTTCAGCTTGATGGGATGAGCAGCAGTGGCACTGCGAAGCCAGGCTGAAGCCGAAGGATGTTATGATGTCGTCGGTTGGAAGTTTCTACTTATGAGCTCTCCAAATCAAAATGGACCATTTGATTGGGATGCACGCCTGCCAGAATGGAGCAGTGTAAGGGGCAGGAACACCAATGCCCCTCGCCACAATCTTGGATGAGGCTAAGGAGAAAATGCCACCGGGATTGGGCGACCACCACAATGTATCCGGGGCATCGATGATCCGCAGGTTCGCAGCGGCGATGCCGTTGACCACCTCCGTGCCAAGCCAAGTGCTGACCCTGTCCCACCTCCATCCAGAGGCACTGTCCCACAGCTCTCGGATTGCATGAGGAGAAATATTAGATGTAGACTGCTGGACCACCTCATCCCCAAGCCAGCGTTCGTGGAACATCGATGAGCGGCCGTCCCCGAGCTTTAGGCGAATGAGGGGTTCGGCAAGGTGTCGGCCATGGAGGATGCGTCGCAAAGACACAGAAGATCTGTTATTGGTGTAATGCCCCAGAACCAGAATACTGGAGAGCGGGGCATACATAGCCAACTACGTATAATGAAATGGAATCCACCTCACTATACGGTCACGGCTGTCTAGATATATGAGGGTTTAACTACAATCCATCAGTCCCCTATGGTCAATAACAAGCCTAAATGTCTCAATCTCAAACAAGCAAGTAAAGTTATAAGATGTAAGATCACCAAATATACAATAGTAAGGCGTCCCAAACATTACATATTCAGTTGATCATGAAGCTAGTCGTTACAAAATATGAGGACTAGCAAGAGTTTAGTCATACATGATCAACCCTAGGATCTGTCAATCACGTTACAGCCCGTAGGCAGACATTAATAAGGTATGCAATACGAGCTAACATGTGCTCGTCAGCTAAACGCCTCAAAATAATAATTTTACAATAGAGTGGGAGAGACAAAAAAAATAAACCCACTCGTTGCCCTGGTTACGCCTGGTGGTCACCATCGGGTTGAAAGGTCGGTAGATCCTTTGGAGCTGCTCCGAAATCTGGCCATACAAAACCAGCTGGGTCAGATCCCAGAAAGAGCAAGTACCACAAAGGAGGCTTCACTTAAGAACTAAAACCAGCATATCAGAACATAAAATATTAAAGTAATTATGAAAGAGCCGGATAATAAAGAAATAACAACATTCATATTAGAGTACGAGGAAACCATTCAAGTAGCCAGGTCACAACCCTTAAACCAAACAAAGATCGGGGTTGTAACCCTTCACCTAAATAGAACTCCGTCTCTAAATCTTGTTGGTAGAGTAAAACATGACGAGCATGACGTGGGGTGCAATAAGAGAATAAACGAAGAGAGGACACAGAACTGCTCCGGGAGCCAGGTTACAACCCTTAAACCAAATAAGAACCGGGGTTGTAACCCTTCGCCTTAACAGAACTTAGCCTCTGATCTTTATTGTTAAAAGTGACAATCATGCGATCATGCTTGCAATATTCGAGCACTGAAATCTACACAATACAATCGCTCACGGCCAATCAGTGACTACGGCTTTCTACATTAACTAACTAGGGTTATCACAAGCCTAGTTACTAGCAATGTGCAGTAAGATATTCCTCCAGCCACAAGCCCTGCAGCTAATCCAGGTTATCCAGGCGACTTGGATTCATTAAGCAATGCCTCATTCTTTTCCATGTATTAGTGAATTTAGACATGTGCCCTACTCGTCGGCAGGCTACAAGTCCAATAATGGTGGCCGGGATAACGGGATCGCCTGTAACTGGGGAAATCTCTCATGACTACTGAATTATTCTAGTTATTAGCCTTAGCCATTTACAGTAGGTACCCCTGACCGTGGTACTCAGGGTTCACTGTCCTAGACATGATGCAAAACATTACCGGTTCATTTTGTACAAACACAATCACCCACGGTGTCCAGGCCATTCAATCTTGTCATGACATACTAGCCGTCACAACAGCATTCGAGATATATATCATATCAAATTTACTGTCAGGAGTGCGCCACGACGGGCCGCTATCATGTCATATCATTTGTCAAAAGTGTACCACAACGGATCACCATCGTGTCATGGAACATATTTAAAATTAACGTTTAACCTGGTATAAGCATATATGCAATAACTAAATATAAACAGGGTGCAAGAGCTGTGGAGGAATCATGCGGCTCAGGGGACAGGGGCATGCGGCAAAAGTATTCAGGGCTCATGCGGCTCAGGGGAGATGGGGCATAAATTCTACATACAAACTCTAAATGAAGTGCTCCAAAGATATTCGGAAAGGCAAGACAAAGATCTAAAACTTTCATGTTTTAAGTTTTTTAAAATTTTGGCTAGAAAAATAGCTAAACTTGGAAAAAATAGTCATTCTGTGCACTTTTTACGCCAAAAATTCAATTCTGCGTAAAATACGCAAAAGAGAAGGGTTCCAGCGTAAAAATTCACATTCAGGATATAATCCTGTGTAAAATACGCATAAACAGGGTTCCCTGCATAAAATTTACATTCAGCATACAATCCTGCATAAAATACGCATAAACAGGGTTCCCTGCGTAAAATTTCACATTCAGGGTACAATCCTGTGTAAAATACGCATAAACAGGGTTCCCTACGTAAAATTTACATTCAGGATACAATCCTGCGTAAAATACGCATAAACAGGGTTCCCTGCATAAAATTTACATTCAGGATACAATCCTGCGTAAAATACGCATAAACAAGGTTCCCTACGTAAAATTTACATTCATGATACAATCCTGCATAAAATACGCATAAACAGGGTTCCCTGCGTAAAATTTCACATTCAGCCGACATGAAACATTCAAAAAACTTGTTTTGGCCATAAAAACTTCATTTTAACTCGAAATGAGGTGAATCAAAAACCAAATTCATACGAAATTCCGTGCTCTTGCTCATGGAACTATTAGTTTTCGAAAATAACAAGTTTTAGTAGAACAAAACTAAGAAAACTCCATGAACTCATGAAACCCCAAAGTTACAATGTAGATCTAGAAGAATCTATCCATACAAATCAAAAACTCCAAGTTCTAAAGAGGCTTATAATCATGTAAAGAAGAGAATGGAACAATAAAACTTGAGATCCATCATGAAGCAAGTTGCACTTGCCTAGGGCTCTTGGGTGTAGGTGGGGAGGAGTAAATGAAGAAGAAGAAGAGTTATTGAAGTGATAATGAGGAGAGAGAAGGGAGTGGGATTATTAAATGGTGAGGGTGGGGGTAGGTAGGGGTTGGTTCATAAATAAACCAAACCAAGCCAAACCGAACCAAGCAATAGAAAATGCCAAATAGACCAAATAGGAGTCATGCAATACGAGTCAAAATACGTACACGTATACCAAAATACGTAATAAGAACCATGGTCATTACAACTCTACCCACCTTAAAAAAATTCTGTCCTCGAAATTTAATCAAGTGGCTATAGCAATCAGGGCAAGCTAATCTAACACGGGCAATCTACGACTAGCAGTCAATCAAGCAATCATTCATGCAAGTAAGGAAGTTAAAGCATAAGGCATAAGAGAGACATTATACCTTATGAGTCAAACAGGTGTGGATATCGCGATCGGATATCATCCTCACGCTCCCACGTTGACTCACCTAAAGGGTAGTGATCCCAAGCGACACGGACTAAACTAATAGTCTTGTTCTTGAGTATCTTCTCTCTCCAGTCCAATATGGACACGGGCCTTTCCTCATACGAAAGGTTGGTACCAACAACCAATTCCGAATGATCCAGGATATGGCTCGGGTCCGGGATATACCGTCGTAGTTGGGATACATGGAATACGTCATGCACCTCACTAAGAGATGACGGAAGAGCGAGACAATATGACACATCTCCTACTCGCTCCAGGATATAGAACGACCCTATATACCTAGGACTAAGCTTTCCCCGTACGCCGAAATGAATGACGCCACGGTTAGGCAAGATCCTAAGGAATACATGGTCACCGACAGAAAATTCAAGGAGACGTCGATGAGAATCGACCCAACGACGCTGACGATCTTGTGCAACGCGAAGATGATCTCTGACTCTTCTGACCACCTCAACTGTCTGAGTGATCATCTCTGGACCAAGCATCTACCTCTCTCCAACATCGTCCCATGCTAGCGGGGACCTGCACTTCCTGCCATACAGTGCCTCGAATGGTGCCATCTGGATACTGGCTTGGAAACTATTGTTGTACGAGAAATCCAATAGGTGCAAGTGATCTTCCCACGAACCACCAAAGTTGTCACGACCCGCACCCTAGAGTAAGGGCACGAGACGTGGGTACGTCCAGCCTACGCTGCAGTGTCGACGGTAGAACGCTGTCCTAGGTCACAACATCTAACAGTTAAAGGTAATAAACAGTTATACTCCCCGAATGGGGGTGACATAACAGAATATATCTCAATCACAACTAAGGTAGAATATAATAAAGATAGAATGATATAAAAGATAATATCCAGAACAGAAGAAATCACAGAGATACAATCCAGAATTCTAAGTGCCTGAATAAATACATATCCCAAATATCTCAGAATCTAAATACAGTGATCCAGAAAAGTAAAGACATCATAATCTAAAGGAGTGTCGTCAACTGCTAGCGGGTCCTGCTACTGGTCCAAGTCCAGGCACTCATCTAGTGTAGCACCGTAGTAGGAAGGGCAGAACGCCTCAGCCTCGTCCTTTGTAATATTTCAACAGGTCCAGTCTGGACAGGAGCGAGCACAGTACATCTCAATAAATCATAGCAGGTCAGGATATATAATCATGCTGAAGAGTAAGATACAAGAAACTAAAAGAATAATATGATAAACATGAAGACTGTAAATAAATAGCTATAGTATATAGAGAACTAACAGTATCTAGTGATTCAGAGCACAAGATGGTTATGTAAATGGCACGATGTTGTACACGAGTAATCTACAGAGGTTGTACACGAGTAATCTACTGGATTGAATACATAACCACTTCTACTCCCCCGTCCCAATCAATACACAAGGATCTAGCTAAGTTACGTTATTGTACACGAAGGTCATGTGAATACATGATTATACACGATTTCACACGTTTCGTACACGAATGTCACAAATACAAGGAGTACACGATGTTCACGATAAAGTACACGAACACGAATACCCGATGTATCCGCTGAGGGGATAACATCGCACAACAAGATCCATATAGTACTAATCCGTGTTTCCCACGTGTCAGCATCATGTAAAGTAATCTAAAACAGGAAGTATACTCCTAATACAGGATATGAAATGATCAGAGAATGTACTCGCATGTATCCTGAGAATCTGGAGAATATATACTGTCCGAGGAGTGGTGTCTGTCTCCTATAGAACAGTACGAATCACTATGAGTCTACAATGATAATAAGATGCAAGTCAATGCATTCTACATGAATCTAGGTCAATCTAGGCCAAAGTCAACTCTTGGTCAACTCTGGTCAACCCTAGAAGTCAAACTAGGTCAACTAGGTCAAACCTAAGTCAAACAAGTCTGTACTAGTCTAACTAGCCTATTCTAGGTCTAACAAGGCTAAACAGTCTATTCTAGACTCCATACTAGGCATTCAGCCACCCATAGCCCATAGGCTAAGAGCCTTAGACTATAGACTATTAGGCAATATCATGCCTAAATCAATCTATAAATCACATACACAAATCAAAATATATCTATATATAATATACTCTAATATAGGATACACATATTGATATAGCTATATAATGCTAATATAGAATACACATGGGCATATAGAATACTATATACATATCATACATTACATAACACATCTCAAATTATATATACATGTGATTAGAATATATAGGGACTAGGAATGAATTGTGTTTGTGTTCAAGTGTGGGTATGTGGTGGTTTACAAGAGTATGTGTAGTTAGAGTGGCATGACATAACTGAAATCAGTGAAGTTCCAAACAGTGATTACAAAAGAGAATTCAGGGTATACATGGGTGTGTAATGAGTGTGGGGAAAAACAGTGAAGTGTTAGCATTATGTGAGACATGAGGGAAATGGGAAACAGAAAACAACTCTGAAAAACAGAGAACAATGTTCCTTTGTTCAAATCCTGGAAACAGTGGCATATTAGCAAATTTGAAACTGGAAAGTGATCTCTGGTATTAGGCAATTCAGCATATTAAGAAGAAATAACAGTGAATACATTTGGGCATACAGCAGTGTCAAAATCCTGAGTTTGTTGTTAGGTAAATTCTGAAAACATTAACAGTGAAGACAACTGGAATACATCTCACATAATATAAATTGAGTGTATGGGGATCAATTCAACTCATAAAAGGAAATTAGTGAAATACAGTTGAAAAGAAAGGACATGAAACCAATTCAGTGAATAAATAGGAATGAGAAATCTCAGGTATTGGAAAAACCAATCTCAGTTAATAGTATTACAAACCATACATTTCCAAATTCCATTCACAATATAAAGCCTATTTAGTTTAAAATTGAATCAATCATTCATTTCAGTTTAATAGGAAGAGGATCATAATCTCAGGAAATAGGAATGAGTTAACAGTGTACTCATTGTATAACCTGGGATCAATGATGAAATCTAAGAAATTGTGAGCTGATAAGCATGACAGTCACAGTTTCAACTCAACCCAAATACCAAAACATCCCAATCAAGCACATAGCTCCTGATTACAATTAAAGGAAAAACAACCTACAGTTCATTAAGGAAAGGATATCAATTCAGGATAATTTAGAGAACAATTCTCAGGTTTTAGCCATTAGTTCAATAACATTCAAAAACCATCACATATGTCAATTCCTCATTCTCAAACTCTAAAGCCAATTCGAATGAAATATTTTATCAATATGAATCAACAAATATGTGGGAGGATATTTAACAGTGATAACATCGAATAATCAGGAATTTAAATATGAGGAATTAGAAAGGACAGCTTATCAGTCCTATGTATCAGCTACCATGCAATTTAACCAATTTGAAACCAATTTTCCCATTAAAACCTAATCCAATCATGTAAACTAATCTAATATAGTTTATACATTATAATTAGGATCTAATTAGAAAATCTAAACACGAATTAAACTAATAAAACTGAATTAAACACAGAGAACCCAAAGAACACTGATACACGCACAGTGCACTACTCGTGCACACGTGATATCGTGTCCGACACGACACGAGGGCTCGTGCAACTCGAGGAACCTCGTGTCAGTCATGGATACAACACGTGTGTCAAGTTTTATGTGTCGAAGTGGCGTGTGCACAGAGCAAACAGCCCCGAGCAGCAGGGGAGGGAAGTATGCGCGCGCGCGTGAGTGCAACAGCGTGTTCCCGTGTCCGTGGCGACACGACACGAGACCAAAACATGGTCAGAGCAATGGAAACACAAAAGCGAGGTCAAAACCTAATTTTCTATTCAAATACATTTCAGAAAATGGATCGAAATGCCCTTTGGGGCATTTCACTAAACACCTATACACATAGACTGATACGTGTCCGATACTGACACGTAATGGACTCGAATCCTAGGGTTAGCTATACCTACTGCTAGGATAGGCCTAGGGATTCCTAGATATGCAATAAAACAGCAATTTCATGGAGTAGATTTGAATATACTTATTGATGTGCAAAGGCTCAAAATCCCTAAATGAAATTGGTTCCTTAAGCCACCAAACTCCTTCAAATTGATTCTTCCCTGAAATTACTCAATACCAACAGCAAGTAGACTAATTTTAGAACCTAATGCAATTGATTTGGGTGGAAAAGGAATTGAAATAGATTTTCTAGGATTTAATGAAGATGGAGACTCACCTCTTCTCAAACTTGGAAAATAATTCTAAGGAGGCTAGCCCTAATTTCTAGGAGCATTAAATAGAGGGGGGAGGGGACCTTAGGTGGCTGGCCATGGGCTGGAATGGGCTAGGGTTAGGTTGCACTAGTGTTTGGTTGGGCCTCCAAGGCTAAGTCACAAGTCATGACTTGTGAAACCACAAGCCATTTCCTATTCAAATTAATTCCTAATTTCCCCAAAATAATTCCAATGGATTTGATGTCACTAACTTAGGTCAAGCTAGGGTTTCTTAACCTAACCACAAGCCATTTCCTAGGACAGTCTCCAAAGTCAACACTAGTCAAAGCCTAGAATAACACCAAATCAAAAATACTAAAAATCACATAAAAATTCTAATAAATATAATTAATATTAATAATTCCAAATTAATTCCAAAATTTTAAAAATAACCAAAATACCCTCAAGCTAGAAAAGTGGTAGTGACAAATCTACCCCCCTTAAAATAATTTTGTCCTCGAAATTAAAGTCGAAACTAACTGCTGAGAAGGATAGAAAAGTATACCTTAAGGTCCAAAAAGATAGGGGTACCGCTCGCACATCTCATCCTCCCGCTCCCAGGTAGACTCTCCTAGAGAATGATGCCTCCATGCGACGCGTACCAAGGGTATCATCTGGTTCCTCAGTACCTTCTCCCGGCGATCCAGAATCTCTACAGGCTGCTCTGGATAACTGAGAGTAGGTCCAACCTCAATCTCCGAATGATCGAGCACATGGCTGGGGTCAGCCACGTACCGTCTCAACTGTGATACGTGGAATACATTGTGAACTCCCACTAGTGCAGGTGGCAAGTCTAGCCTGTATGCCACGTCACCGACTCTCCCGCTAATAACGAAAGGGCCGATGAAGCGCGGGCTAAGCTTCCCACCTCCACCAAAACGTATCGTACCACGAGTCGAAGATATTCGCAGAAAAA
Source organism: Iris pallida (assembly GCA_029216955.1). Taxonomy (NCBI): domain Eukaryota; kingdom Viridiplantae; phylum Streptophyta; class Magnoliopsida; order Asparagales; family Iridaceae; genus Iris; species Iris pallida. The sequence goes on from JANAVB010021999.1 coordinate 27,017,876, forward strand.
CCATGTCTCCAACCTAATCACAAGTAAGGTCTCAAGTTACTAAAAATTAAACACGATCAATCAAACAAAACAAAAAATACAACCTACTTCTAATCCTAACTCTAAATCTGTACCTCAAACTCCAACGGCCTCCGGTGGCTATCGGCCCAGTGCCGATGTCTGTCCTACGCCACACGAAGTCTGTCCCTAATGAGCTTCACCTTCTCGACTGTGTCAACAACCATCTCTGGTCCCAGTAAAGCTCGCTCTCCAACATCATCCCAAGATAAGGGTGTACGACACCTACGCCCGTACAGAGCCTCAAATGGTGACATCTCAATGCTGGTCTGATAACTGTTGTTGTAAGCAAACTCCAACAAATGTAGATGATCCTCCCAGGAACCTCCAAAATACAAGACGCACGTCCGCAGCATGTCCTCAAGGGTCTGAATAGTCCTCTCTGACTGTCCGTCCATCTGGGGGTGGTATGCAGTACTAAACTTGAGCTGAGTGCCCAAACTAGTCTGCAGACTCCTCCAGAAATGGAAAGTAAAGCGACTATCCCGATCTGAGACAATGCTGACGGGAACTTCGTGAATCCTGACTATCTGCCTCATATACAACTCTACAAGCCTCTCTGTAGACGTACCCACCTTGAATGGCAAGAAGTGGGCCGATTTGGTCAACCTGCCAACGATGACCCAAATCGCGTCTTTCCTTCCTGGTGTACGCGACAACCCCGATACAAAATCTATGGTGATATGTTCCCACTTCCACTCTGGAATGGGCAACGACTGCAATAATCCTCCGGGCCTCTACCTCTCTACCTTGACCTGCTGACAGACCAAGCATCTAGCTACGAAGTGGGTCACCTCCCGCTTCATCCCGTACCACCAGACATGCTCTCGCAGATCCCTGTACATCTTGTTGGCACCAGGATGTATAGAGTACTGCGATCTGTGAGCCTCTTGCATGATCTGCTCTCTGAGCTTCCCACTAGGCACACATAACCTGGAACCGTGCCTCAGGGCACCATCCTCTGCAAGTGAAAACTCGCCATCCTCCAACCCTGCACTAATCTGCTCTCGGATACACCGCAGAGCCACATCCTTGAACTATGTCGCCTTGATTCTCTCCATTATGTCCGACTGTATCTGAAGGCCCCATAACTGCATCTGCACCCCGGGCACAATCACCTCAATCCCAAGGCTCTCCAAGTCTACAAGCAAGTGCCGATCCATAGTCAAACACATGGCTGTCGGATACCTACTCAAGGCATCGGCAACCACGTTGGCCTTCCCTGGGTGATACTGAAGTGAGATGTCAAAGTCCTTCATCAACTCTAGCCATCTGCGCTGCCTCATGTTGTGCTCTTTCTGTGTAAACACATACTTTAAGCTCTTGTGATCTGTGAAAATCTCCACCCTCTTGCCATACAGATAGTGCTTCCACAACTTCAGAGCAAAAATTAACGCTGCCAGCTCCAGGTCATGGGTAGGGTAGTTCTTTTTATGGGGACGTAATTGCCTGGAAGCATAGGCAATCACATTCTCATGCTGCTGCAAGACACAACCCAACCCCTTCCCTGAAGCATCACTATAAATAGTGAATCCACCCGATCCTGAAGGCAATGTCAGAATCGGAGCTGTCGTAAGCCGCTTCTTCAATTCATCAAAAGTCGCCTGACACTCCTTTGACCAAATAAACTCAATATCCTTCCGGGTCAACCGAGTCAACGGCTCTGCAACCCGGGAGAAATCCTGCACAAATCTCCTATAATATCCTGCCAGTCCCAGGAAACTCCTGATCTCTGCCACTGAAGTCGGCGCTGTCCAAGCCTCTACTGCTGTGATCTTCTTCGGGTTCACTGAGATACCATCTCTAGTCACCACATGACCCAAGAAGTCAACTCTGTCTAGGAAGAACTCGCACTTCGAGAGCTTGCCATACAATCTCTCCCTCCTGAGTGTCTCCAGCACCACTCTCAAGTACTCCTCGTGCTCTTCCTCTGTCTTCGAATACACCAAGATATCATCAATGAATACCACCACGAACTTGTCCAAGTACTGGTGGAACACCTTGTTCATAAGGTTCATAAACACTGCTGGTGCATTGGTTAGCCCAAACGGCATAACCAAAAACTCAAACTGCCCATACCGCGTCCTGAAAGCGGTCTTGGGAATATCCGCCCTCTTCACCTTCACCTGGTGATAACCTGACCTCAAATCAATCTTGGAGAACACCTGAGCTCCGCTCAACTGATCAAACAGATCATCGATCCGCGGCAGTGGGTATCTGTTCTTGATCGTCAGGTTGTTAAGTGCCCTGTAGTCGATACACATCCGTACAGACCCATCCTTTTTGGGTACGAAAAGTACCGGTGCACCCCAAGGTGAAGAACTCGATTGGATGAAGCCTTTGTCCTGTAGCTCATCCACCTGCTTCTTCAGCTCCACCAATTCACTGTTGTTCACTCGATAGACATGCTGAGATATCGGTTCCTCACCGGGAACCAAGTCTATCGAGAACTCTACATCTTTGTCCGGTGGAAGCCCTGGCAACTCCTCTGGGAATACGTCCACAAACTCTGCGATTAAGGGATGCGGAGCCACCTGCTCCTAAACTGAAGCTCCACAGAAGATGCCACTGTTCTGCTCTGTCTACCGCCGAGTGTACTCAAACTCTAGCTCTCCTGGCGCCCCAAACAAAACTCTACCCCCTCGGCAATCAATGCGGGCATATTGTCTACTCAGCCAGTCCATACCTAATACAATGTCGTAGTTCGGTAGTGGCATGACGAGTAAACTCACTCCCAACTCTCGGCCTCCCAATATGACGCTCCGCCCTCTGCAAACATCACTCACGAGGATGACCCCACCCTCGGTCGTGATCTTGCAGGTCCTAGGCAATGGTTCAGAAACCAGACTGTGTCTAATAGCATACGATACTGACACAAAGCTGTGGGAAGCCCCGGAATCAAAGGGTACAAATGCTGGAAGTGAGTCGAGAAGAACCGAATCTGCTATCATCTCTCCGATGGCCTCGGCATCCTCAACTGCCATGGCGAAAGCTCGCCCCTGCTGTCCACCTCGTGCCTGCAGCTGGTGCTGCTGGAACCTTTGCTGCTGGGTCTGCAGGACTGATCCCCTCTGCTGGCCAGCTGGAGCCTTGGCTTCCCCAGCTCCTCCTGGTATCGGACGCATCGACGCAACTGGACACTCTCGCATCTGGTGGTCCGCTGATCCACACATCAAGCATCTGTCGAGTCTCTTCTTGCACTCGTCCCACTTGTGCCCAGACTTCTTGCAGAAAGTACAACTAATAGCCTGCTGCCTGGGTGCCTTCTGCCCTCTCTGCTGCTGGTGCTACACCTGCTGAAAAGGTGCCCTGTCCTGATGCTGATACTGCTGCTGGTGCTGCTGAACTGGCCTCTGTGGCTGCTGATGCTGGAAGTGAGGCCTCTTGGCCTGCCCCTGACTGCTGCTGCCACCCTGGAAGTCGCAACCCCTCTTCTGCCTCAACCCTAGGTCGTCCTCCGCCGCCATGGCCCCAGAAAATATCTCAGCAAATGTGGCATTCCGGTCGCTCTTAGTCAGCGACCGAACCTCTCTAATCAAGCCTCGGTGAAACTTCTTCGCCTTCGTCTTCTCTGTCAAGTCATCTATAAAATGGGCCAGTCTACAAAAGTCTCCAGCATACTCAGCTATCGTCTGGTTCCCCTGAACCAGACCCTCGAACTGTGCCTCGATACCTTCCAAGGCCACATCAGGAAAGAACTGCTCCTTAAACAGCTCCTTGAACTGGGCCCAAGTCTGGCCCTCAACTCCCATCCTGGGATCTGTCTGATACCACGCACGGGCTAAGTCCTGTATCTGACTGCCCGCCGCCTCGATCTGGAGTCGAGCTGGTATCTCCGCCAGCCTGAAGATCTCCTCGATATGCTCTATCCAGTCGTCTGCATAGTAGATGCCCTCTGTGCCGAAGAACTCCCGAGGGTGCATCTTCTGGAAGTCCTGTATATCCTTCTCCCTCCGACGGGGCTGCTGCTGGGCCCCTTGAGCAGTAATCATCTCGACTGTAGTACGAACAAGCTGGTGTGCCTCATCTATCCCCTGACGGAAATTTGTAGTCTGCCTCGTCTGCTGCTGCTGGTGGGACTCCAGAATCCTCTCCATGAAGGAGAAGAGATGTGCAGCGTCTACCATCCCCGCAGGCGGAGGCTGCTGTGGTGGAAGGATCTCAGGAATCACAATCGGCCTCCTGACTAGTAGAGGTGCTCCTCCAAAAGCTGCAGAAACACCGACTCCTGAGGGCTGCACTGGCCCTGTGGCACCGGGAGCTGGCTGCTGCTGAGGTCAAGAGGTACTAGACCCCTCTCTAGCGTCTCCCAGTATAGGGCGATGCGATCTCGTCTCAACCATCCTAGAGACATAGATCAAACAAGAAACAATTACTGAGAATGAATCGAAATATCAAAGGAGGACGGTTTAAAATTCTAAGGAAGACAATAAGCAGCAAAATAGATATATGGAATCTGATAAAGAGTTTTCCTAGTGTGATTGAGTACCTTCAAAAATTTATACTAATTCCTACTGCAAGCTGCAATGATATTCTAGTTCGAATACCACTACATTTCTAACCTAGGACCTGCATGGGCCACCACTAAAAACATGTCACGACCCGCACCCTAGAGTAAGGGCACGAGACGTGGGTACGTCCAGCCTACGCCGCAGTGTCGGCGGTAGAACGCTGTCCTAGGTCACAACATCTAACAGTTAAAGGTAATAAACAGTTATACTCCCCGAATGGGGGTGACATAACAGAATATATCTCAATCACAACTAAGGTAGAACAGGATAAAGATAGAATGATATAAAAGATAATATCCAGAACAGAAGAAATCACAGAGATACAATCCAGAATTCTAAGTGCCTGAATAAATACATATCCTAAATATCTCAGAATCTAAATACAGTGATCCAGAAAAGTAAGACATCCTAATCTAAAGGAGTGTCGTCAACTGCTAGTGGGTCCTGCTGCTGGTCCAAGTCCAGGCACTCTTCTAGTGTAGCACCGTAGTAGGTAGGGCAGAACGCCTCAGCCTCGTCCTCTGTAATATTTCAACAGGTCCAGTCAGGACAGGAGCGAGCACAGTACATCTCAACAAATCATAGCAGGTTAGGATATATAATCATGCTGAAGAGTAAGATACAAGAAACTGAAAGAATAATATGATAAACATGAAGACTGTAAATAAATAGCTACAGTATATAGAGAACTAACAGTATCTAGTGATTCAGAGAACAAGATGGCTATGTAAATGGCACGATATTGTACACGAGTAATCTACAGAGGTTGTACACGAGTAATCTACTGGATTGAATACATAACCACTTCTACTCCCCCGTCCCAATCAATACACAAGGATCTAGCTAAGTTACGTTATTGTACACGAAGGTCATGTGAATACATGATTATACACGATTTCACACGTTTCGTACATGAATGTCACAAATACAAGGAGTACACGATATTCACGATAAAGTACACGAACACGAATACCCGATGTATCCGCTGAGGGGATAACATCGCACAACAAGATCCATATAGTACTAATCCGTGTTTCCAACGTGTCAGCATCATGTAAAGTAATCTAAAATAGGAAGTATACTCCTAATACAGGATATGAAATGATCAGAGAATGTACTCACCTGTATCCTGAGAATCTGGAGAATATATACTGTCCGAGGAGTGGTGTCTGTCTCCTATAGAACAGTACGAATCACTATGAGTCTACAATGATAATAAGATGCAAGTCAATGCATTCTACATGAATCTAGGTCAATCTAGGCCAAAGTCAACTCTTGGTCAACTCTGGTCAACCCTAGAAGTCAAACTAGGTCAACTAGGTCAAACCTAAGTCAAACAAGTCTGTACTAGTCTAACTAGCCTATTCTAGGTCTAATAAGGCTAAACAGTCTATTCTAGACTCCATACTAGGCATTCAGCCACCTATAGCCCATAGGCTAAGAGCCCTAGACTATAGACTATTAGGCAATATCATGCCTAAATCAATCTATAAATCACATACACAAATCAAAATATATCTATATATAATATACTCTAATATAGGATACACATATTGATATAGCTATATAATGCTAATATAGAATACACCTGGGCATATAGAATACTATATACATATCGCACATTACATAACACATCTCAAATTATATATACATGTGATTAGAATATATAGGGACTAGGAATGAATTGTGTTTGTGTTCAAGTGTGGGTGTGTGGTGGTTTACAAGAGTGTGTGTAGTTAGAGTGGCATGACATAACTGAAATCAGTGAAGTTCCAAACAGTGATTACAAAAGAGAATTCAGGGTATACATGGGTGTGTAATGAGTGTGGGGAAAAACAGTGAAGTGTTAGCATTGTGTGAGACATGAGGGAAATGGGAAACAGGAAACAACCCTGAAAAACAGAGAACAATGTTCCTTTGTTCAAATCCTGGAAACAGTGGCATATTAGCAAATGTGAAACTGGAAAGTGATCTCTGGTATTAGGCAATTCAGCATATTAAGAAGAAATAACAGTGAATACATTTGGGCATACAACAGTGTCAAAATCCTGTGTTTGTTGTTAGGTAAATTCTGAAAACATTAACAGTGAAGACAACTGGAATACATCTCACATAATATAAATTGAGTGTGTGGGGATCAATTCAACTCATAAAAGGAAATCAGTGAAATACAGTTGAAAAGAAAGGACAGGAAACCAATTCAGTGAATAAATAGGAATAAGAAATCTCAGGTCTTGGAAAAACCAATCTCAGTTAACAGTATTACAAACTATACATTTCCAAATTCCATTCACAATATAAAGCCTATTTAGTTTAAAATTGAATCAATCATTTATTTCAGTTTAATAGGAAGAGGATCATAATCTCAGGAAATAGGAATGAGTTAACAGTGTACTCATTGTATAACCTGGGATCAATGATGAAATCCAAGAAATTGTGAGCTGATAAGCATGACAGTCACAGTTTCAACTCAACCCAAATACCAAAACATCCCAATCAAGCACACAGCTCCTGATTACAGTTAAAGGAGAAACAACCTACAGTTCATTTAGGAAAGGATATCAATTCAGGATAATTTAGAGAACAATTCTCAGGTTTTAGCTATTAGTTCAATAACATTCAAAAACCATCACATATGTCAATTCCTCATTCTCAAACTCTAAAGCCAATTCGAATGAAATATTTCATCAATATGAATCAACAAATATGTGGGAGGATATTTAACAGTGATAACATCGAATAATCAGGAATTTAAATGTGAGGAATTAGAAAGGACAGCGTATCAGTCCTATGTATCAGCTACCATGCAATTTAACCAATTTGAAACCAATTTTCCTATTAAAACCTAATCCAATCATGTAAACTAATCTAATATAGTTTGTACATTATAATTTGGATCTAATTAGCAAATTTAAACCCGAATTAAACTAATAAAACTGAACTAAACACAGAGAACCCAAAGAACACTGATACACGCACAGTGTACTACTCGTGCACACGTGATATCGTGTCCGACATGACACGAGGGCTCGTGCAACTCGAGGAACCTTGTGTCAGTCATGGATACAACACGTGTGTCAAGTTTTATGTGTCGAAGTGGCGTGTGCACAGAGCAAACAGCCCCAAGCAGCAGGGGAGGGAAGTCTGCGCGCGCGCGTGAGTGCAACAGCGTGTTCCCGTATCCGTGGCGATACAACACGAGACCAAAACATGCTCAGAGCAATGGAAACACAGAAGCGAGGTCAAAACCTAATTTTCTATTCAAATACATTTCAGAAAATGGATTGAAATGCCCTTTGGGGTATTTCACCAAACACCTATACACATAGACTGATACGTGTCCGATACGGACACGTAATGGACTCGAATCCTAGGGTTAGCTATACCTACAGCTAGGGTAGGCCTAGGGCTTCCTAGATATGCAATAAAATAGCAATTTCATGAAGTAGATTTGAATATACCTATTGATGTGCAAAGGCTCAAAATCTCCAAATGAAAGTGGTTCCTCAAGCCACCAAACTCCTTCAAATTGATTCTTCCCTGAAATTACTCAATACCAACAGCAAGTAGACTAATTTTAGAACCTAATGAAATTGATTTGGGTGGAAAAGGAATTGAAATGGATTTTCTAGGATTTAATGAAGATGGAGACTCACCTCTTCTCAAACTTGGAAAATAATTCTAAGGAGGCTAGCCCTAATTTCTAGGAGCATTAAATAGGGGGGGGGGGGACCTTAGGTGGCCGGCCATGGGCTGGAATGGGCTAGGGTTAGGTTGCACTAGTGTTTGGTTGGGCCTCCAAGGCTAAGTCACAAGTCATGACTTGTGAAACCACAAGCCATTTCCTATTCAAATTAATTCCTAATTTCCCTAAAATAATTCCAATGGATTTGATGTCACTAACTTAGATCAATCTAGGGTTTCTTAACCTAACCAATTAGTCATGACCTAGGTTAGCCTCTAGGACAGTCTCCAAAGTCAACACTAGTCAAAGCCTAGAATAACACCAAATCAAAAATACTAAAAATCACATAAAAATTCTAATAAATATAATTAATACTAATAATTCCAAATTAATTCCAAAATTTTAAAAATGAACAAAATACCCTCAAGCTAGAAAAGTGGTAGTGACAAAAGTCGAGCGTACAAGATCTCAACATATCCTCAAGAGTCTGGATCGTGCGCTCCGACTGACCATCTGTCTGCGGGTGATAAGCTGAGCTGAACTGGAGGTAAGTTCCTAAATTCTCTTACAGACTATGCCAAAAGTGCGACATGAATCTTGAATCTCTGTCTGAGGTGATACTGACTGGTACACCGTGAAGTCGGACGATCTTCCTGAGGTACATCTCTGCTAGCTGAGCCGTCGACTGACCAACTCTGAACGGAAGAAAGTGAGCTACCTTCGTGAGCCTATCGACTATAACCCATTAGCATCTCGACCGACCGGGGACATAGGTAATCCAGTCACGAAATCCATGGTTATATGCTCCCACTTCCATTCTGGAATTGGCGAGGGCTGAAGAAGTCCAGCTGGCCTCTGATGTTCAGCCTTGACTTATTGGCAAACCAAACACCGAGAGACAAACCGAGCTATCTCCCTCTTCATGCCATTCCACCAAAAGTGCTGACGGATATCACGGTACATCTTCGTGCCACCGGGATGTCAATATGAGAATATGAAACAAGACAGAAATACAGTGTAAAAGAGTTCGAGTCGGTGTACTTGCCTTGCTCTGGAAGATCGGAAATAAGGAGATAATCTCTATGTCCACTTGAATATAGGTACATGTTGGTTAAGTTCTAATACTACATCGACATTTTCAGTTTAACTAAATAATCTAATTACTTATCAAGCCACCAATTATTATTAAGAAGCTAACTATAATTTGACTAGCTAGGAGAATTTACTAATTATACACATAGGCTAACTAGAAATCATATGCACTCACTTAGCTAAATAGGGATTAAATACTAATTTATGGGTAAAGACTTGAATACCTAAAATATCTAATAAGCACTCAAATTATTATAATGAGAAATTAATTTGTACTCTTACAAAACATCATCAATGTATTGGTTTTAACAAAACTTAGTTTCAGAAATATATAAGGTTTAGTGAAATTAGGTTTGATCGTAAACTAGAAAGGTTTAAGAAATACTAAATGATGATACTAAAACTATCAATAATAGTAAAAGAATTTGGGCTACTGGCATGTCCCAGGCTGCTGCCATTTAAAATCTTTCTAGCCCAAAACTTGATTTGAATACAATTATTCAAGTTCTATTCCTGGACTGAACCCATCATTACATAGCAAAAAATCAAACCATTTCACACTCTAATTCCCAATCCGAGCTGTTTGCAAGCCCAACTCTACCCATAGGCTTGCAGCCCAGCAACCTATACTTCAATCTCAGCAAAATGTAGGTACAAAGCAAGCCCATCCAACCTATCACCAATATTGCTACTACAACAGAACCCATCATCGATTAACTGCTCAACTCAGTCCAACTCAAAAATTCAGATATAGCAACCACATCAAATGCAGAGCATAATAGTAGTTTTTCAAACTAAAATGGAACATTCAAAACCCAACAGCTAACCCACAGTACTCGCCAACCCATATTAGTCTAAAGCAAACTGAGATCCAAGTTCCTGCCAAACTCTCATTCACTCTCAGGAATAGAAATACCACAAAATAAGGATATGCCTAAATAAAGAACATACAACTCAAAAGGAATTAAAATTAGAATTATTACAACTATATTACAAAATAACAACTCTATAGTATTTAACTTCAGTAGGCAAAAATTGACACAACTCCACTGCGAGAATGTAAGCTACATCCATATCCAGGTCCCTACGACACCAATAAGAATCACAGCCGACACGATCAAATCGACAGACACAAACACTTGACTCCACTCGCATCCAATCACAACCTGCCCAATGCTACCATACTTTAAGTACCACGAAAAATTCTTCAATAACGAGAGGGAAGATGGGTTACCTGAAGGAAAATCGAATCTAGAATGGAAATGCCACTCCTCAGAATCGGGCACTGCCTTCACGCGTCTAGACCACAGATGGAATCCTAGATCGAATTCGACTGATAACTGATCGATCAGATGAACACAAATTTCTACAAAAGAATTCAATGATGAGAAGAAGGATCGGTTCATTCAAAGGATTCAAAAATCTATTCATGAAATCAAGAATTTTAGTTTGATAAAGTTCGATACATACTTATTGAGATCTAGATCAAGCTTCAACGAAGGAGACGTGGATCTGCTTGACACTGATCCTTTCTTCTAAGTATCGGACACAACAGGCGCTAAACCTCCCAAGAAGACATAAAACAAACACCTGGAGTGCAATAACAAAGGATCTGAGTCCAATTCGAATCTCTCGAACATAATCTGAACAGAATGTAAAAATATTACATCAAAGTGGTCCCAGGTCGATTATTGAATTAAGAATCGAGCAACCATCAGAAGTAATATTGATCCCATCATAGATCAACTAATTCGAAGGGAGATTAGAGGGAAGAACTTACCAACACGAACAGTTGAGTTCGAGATGGACGCTCGTCCACGAAGGGAAATTTTGACGTCGTCGCTGATCTGCAATGGAAGAGCCGCCTGGTCGCCGAAAATAAAGCGGATTGGGAATAAACAAATTTCTTCGAAATTAAGAAAGAACGGAAGATCAAAGAGGATCGAGGAACTCACGGTCCTGACGACGCCTTCGCTCGTCTCTGACACAAACGAACTAAAAGGCTGCAAATATCAGATCGATCGATCCTCAATTAGTGGATTCGAACTCGAAATCAAAATCGAGTGAAGAAACAAAAACCTAATTCCTATCAGATCTAGAAATTACAGAGGAAGAAAAATCAAGAACTCAAAGAACCAGTCACCAGAGATTTTCGGTGGATCTCGTCGGAGAAGATAAAGCTCAGTCGAGCGCTTGCCGGAGCCAAAGGTGAGATCTCGACGCTGGAGATCTGAGTGCGCAGTCGTCGCGTGGAGAGGGGATCTCGGAGAAGAACGGCGCCTACTCGCCGGGGGTGAGCACCACCTCCATAGCCTACCTCTCCATGAAAATTAGGATTAGGTAAAAGAAATTTGGGGGAAAGAAGAAAAATAGGAGAGGAGCTCGAGCTTCTTTAGAAAATAATGACTGTGAGAGAAAAAGCTCACTTAAATAAGTTTTGGGTATGGATGGGTATTTTACAAGAAAACTTACAACAATTAGTTTATTACAAACTGGTAGTAAAAGTTAGTTAGGAAAAGTTGTTGAGTTTGTTACAAGTTTGTTGGGAAGGTGGTTTGGTTTGTTAGAAACTTGGAGGACACTCCAAATAATTGTTAGAGTCTTTCCACTCAATCTTTCTAAACAATGTCTCACTTATAAAAATTATGAAGAGTCTTATAATAATTTGAAAATAATTATTCTGAAAACTTCAAAAATATCAAAAAAATAATAAATTTAGTAATTTCGGGAAGCGGGGTTACAGAAACGGAGAGAGAGAAGAGATTATACCTTCTCAAAATAAAGTATATGGAGGAGGAGATCCCCGATCGAATCCAAAATTTTGGAAGCAAAATTCCAAAAGAGTGGAGGGGAATCAAAGATGGAAAAACTAGGGTTTCGGTGCTTTTCGCACGGCTGCTGGGTTCTATTTGGAGGAGGAGGAAGATGAAAATAAAAGTGGGCCATTCAGTTTTGTTTTAACATACCCAACGTCAGCCTAATTCGGGCCGAACTCGGGCCAAATTCGTGCAAAGTTCGTCTAGAGCTCTGGTAAGGTATTTTACATAGGGAAAAAAATATCACTTTTATATTCATCATTCATTTTCAATTATTTAATTCCAAGTTTAGTAAATTTAAATTTCAATTAATATAATGAAAATTATTTTATGAATTAAATTTTGTTACGCAGCAACTGTCTCAAATTAGCTGTCGGGGTACTGTCTCAGCTAACGGAGGTTCACAGGGGAACACTTAAGTACCGTTTCGCTTTAGCCGTAGCCGTGGTGACAGACAAATCCTTTGTAGGCTTGTCTCGAAAACAATTTTTGTATATTGAAAAATAATTAATAAGATAAAAATAATTAATATTATTGGCATAAATTCCTAATTCCTAATTCTCAACGTAAATAATTGAGTCGATCTTCCGCTAAAGATTTTTTAAAGATGTCAGCCAATTGTTTCTCTATGTCTACATATTCTACATTGATCTCTCTATTTGCTTGATGGTCACTAAGAAAATGATGTCGAATCTCAATATGCTTAGTGCGAGAGTGAGATTCAGGATTCTTAGTCAAGTTGATAGTGCTAGTGTTGTCACAGAAAACGGGTATGTGTGTGTAGTGTAAATCAAAGTCTTCTAAGGTTTGCTTCATCCACAAAATTTGTGCACAACTGTCACGACCTCCAACCGGGTATTCGGGCACGAGTACATGGGCCACGTCCAGCCTACGTCGCAGTATCGGCGGTAGAATGCTATCAAGCACCTAATAAATATCTACAATATCTAGATGATCTATAACAACAGTATATACTCCAATCATAACACCTGAGAAGATATAAATAAGACGAGATAACAGTATCACTAGAGCAACTAGAATCTACAAAATGATCATATGAGACAAGAATGTTTCGGAGACAAAACAATAACAAAAACTAAATCAAACTACCAGGCCTAGAACTCCCGGGAGACAACTCATAGTGAAAGAATATCAAGATCCGTCTCAGCTAGCATCATCCTGTAGTCCAATAATGTGGGGCATAACAATTCCAAAAATTTGTCAACGTACCCAGTCAGGATTGGAACGAGCATATCTCCAATAACAGTTCTAGTTAAATGATAAAAAATATGTAGCAGTAAATAGAGAGAATATACAAGGTAAAGTGATATGTACATGAACATGGTAAGACATCATGACTGTAAAATGAGTGTAAGAGCAAGAGAACAGTGTATATCATGTACAGGAATCGAGAACTACTATCTATGTGAGTTAGCACTAGTTTCAACAAGTGATCGGCTTAGCAACTTGATACAAGAGTTTATGGCCTGGTTAATCATACGTGCAGTGTATGATTAACACTGTTCAAGGTTCAAGACTTGATACAAGGAGGGTATTGATCACATATCTACGCTAATACTCTCTGCCCCCAACTAGTATAGTAGATCCAACTATGACACGTTATGACACGAGATTCTCTGAGAAGGTAGCTAGCCTTCGCAGGAATCGGTGTCCATACAATGTACAAGAACAACAAGGAGGTTTGCACAAGATATCCCAAGGTAATCAAGGAATAACATCTCATGACGGAATCCAGACAATACCAATCCATGTGAAAAATGTGTCAAGAGAACAAGGATATCTACACTAAATACAAGAAACATAGGGGATATCATAAAACATAAATATTATCAGAGAATGTACTCGCCTCAATTTAGTTGGAAGTCGACGTACATGACACGAACATGTCAACACGGATTAGGTACGATGCTAAGCTCCATAAGATGGTCCCAAATGACGGCACAGACGGTTCCATTGAGTCTCGAATAGTCCAAATAGCCTAGTTTGGTATATAGAAGCCCAAGCTTAGGGTTCGGCACGATAATTTAATCAAGAAATAGGAAATGATCGATTAGCTATGATTAAGGATAATCCAAGGAAGATTTCTAACTTGGAGGAAAGATAATTATTTAATTAGAAAATATGTTTGGAGTAATACTTATAAACTACCCTCGAAAGGTGGGTATAAACCCCTTTTAAAATATTCATCTTATAAAGATATATCCTTAATATTAATTGGAGAAAAAGGTTATCAATTAGAGAGAGCCAAAACTAATATAGCCCAAGATTAATATACGTATATATTTATTTTGGAAATAATGTGCATATTTATCTTTACTTACATGTACTCTGGAAAATACATGAAAAGTCTAGAAAAACTGTTTTTAAGGCTAAAACCTAATTTTTGTAAAAATATACTTTATATAACCTAAATTTCAACAATAAAGTATATGAAAGCCCATTGGAAAACTAATATATACACAGGAGATCCATTTAGGAATACTTATAAAATCTATAAATACTTTTATAAATATATATTAAAATACTTATCTCTCTATATTGAAAGTAGAATAAAAATTTTAATTAAAATTTTTTAGGACTTAAAGCCCAGTTTAAAGCAGCAAGGAGGTTTCTATTAGATACCATACAAAACCCTAATAAATATGGGAGATAGGTGACTACCGACCAGACAATCCAAAAATGAAAGTGGTGAGCTGCCAATCTCCTCAATAGTCAAAATCCCTAAAACAGAAAGGGATATGAGAGCTCTCTGCTCACTCATCCAAAAATTCCTAATCCATTTAATGCATATTAATCACTAATAGTAGTTACTGCTATTAATCAACAAAAATTATTATTGAACAACAAAATAAATGAACCATAGAGAGGGGTCTGCTGACCCACTCTCAATCTATCCCAAGCTAAAGAATACTTAGAACCTAAACAAAGTGGGAGGCGATCGAAGGGGCTCACAGTGAGGTTCCGTCGGCGGACGCCGGGGTGTGTAGCGACGGTCGCAGGAGAAGGTCGCGCGGCATGGTGAATCGAGGCGAGGCCGTCGGCCCACTGGCGGCGAGGATTGATCCGGAGGATGGGTGCTACGAACGTCGAGGCGGCAAGGAGTGGACAGAAATTCAATTAACGTAACCTCTCACAAAGTTTTTATAAAACCAAAGACAACCCAGGACCGATAGCAATTACGGTCGAAACTATTTCTTAAAATTAGAATTTCAAATTTTTTGAGATTCGGAAAAATTCTGTTTCTTAAAAATTAAAAATTTTGAAAAATCCAAAAAATTGGTTAATGGAGGTAACAAATCTACCCTTCTTAAAAAAATTCGTCCTTGAAATTAAAAGTTGGCACGGGGGTTAAAACATGATAGAAAGTTTAAGAAATATCTTAGACATGATCAAAGGACAACGACTATGGCACGATCAAGATAATCAATTCAAAATTATTTAGACATGACTAGGGATTTTAGCACGATGGAATCATGATATGAACAAAACTACATATGCACGATTTAGAAATAACTTAAGTCATTGGGGTACGTTCTTAGTGACGACTCGGAGGATCTAAGATATAAATAAAGTTCGAGTACGGGGTGACCTATAGCACTTAGTTTGATGAAAATCAGTCTCGAAGTCGCACAGGGTTGATCAGATGAAAAGTTAACTATGACCAAAATAAGATTTGGCATGATTGAGATAAAATTTTAGGCACAAACAAGATTGAAGTTAAGGTCTTATTGGCGCGATCAAAAATTTGATGAGTATGATTAGGTCATGGAATACGATCTGAGTTCGGACGTGGTTTAAAACTACATAATCAAATTTCTGACAAAAATAGAAAATGGTTCAGATGCAATCAAGGTTTAAATTCACTTTAGAATAATATTCAAGTTACTTTTGCGCGAAGTCGCGACTAGAAAAAGCAAAATCGTTCAGTTACGATTTAGTTAGAATCAGGTCTAAGTATTGAATGATAAATATGATATAGGCTCAATACGATTAGATTCATGGTTATATAGGCACGTTCAATACGAAAGTGATGCTATTGGGCATCGTTGGGAATAATGAAACGTTTAATATGATCAGTGACTAAGGATGAAACTACTTGATCATGAGTAGAATCAAGGCTTAAGATTTGAAATGACTAGAATCACTTAGGTACGACTCAGAGTAGAGTGACGAAAATTAAAACCTAGTCACAAAATAGGAATGAAACCTGAGCACGGTTGACTAGAGAATCGGAACTTAGGCATGATGGAAAATTTATTCCGATATAATCAATCTCAAATTCTGACATGACAAGTTCATAGTCAAATCGGACAATCGTAATTTAATGGCTAAAATTTCAGGCACGATTCGGAGGTAAAGATAATATGTATAGTTATGATCGTTAAAATCATGATCATAGGATTCAAGTTGTCTAGTCATACAAGGTCATGTAGGTACGACTAATCACGAGAATGTCAGATATAATCAGGAAATCAAATCATGGTCGAAAAAGAGTTTAGGCACGAGTGTTAAAATTTAAATATGATCATAATTGTAGTTTGACACGATCAAAGATAAGGTCAGTCTAACCTTGGTCAAACAGTATTTAGATATGATGAAGAGTATGATAGTAGTCTAGGCACGACCAAGCATGAAATTTCGGTATGATCAAGGATAGTATGAAGCTTAATCGTGGTTGGAACATGACTTTGTCATTTTCAAGTATAAATAGAAGTTTTGCGCACGAGCAATCATATTGATAGAGATTCAGGTCACGGTTGAATTTAAATCAATTGAGTATGACCAAGGATTAAAAATATTGGTACGATAAAGGAGATAACCAAAGCCGATTGGTCGCGATCAAAGGAAGTTAGATTTTTGCGTTATTGAAAACTTAAAGGATGATTCTAGGATATGGGAAAATTCGAATTTCTTTTACTATGATAGGGAAATCAAAAGGCAAGATTTCATAGAAAAGTCAAGAATGACTACAACACTTCCTCGGCCTTCCCAAAGCAAAAAGATACGAGAATTCAAAAAATTTCAAAGTGTAGCCGACATAAGAAGATACGAGAGAGTTAATCGATGTAATTAGGACAGGGTTAATTAAAACAAAGGAATAATGGTAAGATAAGGAAATAATGGTAAAATTTATTCTTGTTCATTCGATCATAAAGTAGTGAATCGATTTAAGATATGATTTGATAACTATACACGTCCATCCGAAATCATGTTGCCAGAATTTTTGCCACTCCAGTAAGCATAGCTGCAATAAATGATAGAGTCCGTAACTAACGTATACACCCCATAATCATGTTATCTAGAATTCTTACCACGCCAACCGATATGGCTGCAAGAAAATCTAAATTCCATAACTAAGATAAGTATATCCAAAATCTGGCTCTATGTCCTTATCATGCTAGCTAGTATGACTGCGATAAATTCTAAACTCCATAAATAAAGCAGACATTTACCCTTCTCACAGTCCTCATCAATATGTTATCTGAACATATCTTAATTCAATCCATAAAATTTATCGAAATACAAAATTAAATTCAACAACGAACATCAAGATTCAAAATTCAATAACGAATCAAGGATAAGTAAATGGAACAGGCGAAAACAGATTCGGAGGTAGGGTTTAGAGTGAGGTTCTCAAGGGTTATCCCAAAGATACTATCTAGGTTAAAATTCAAAATTCCTTAAATATATTCTAAAACAAATCTCAACCTCTCTATATATGATTGACTAATCATTCTCTCTTCAACCTAGTGGTATATAAGTTTCAACTTCTACTTTCTAGTTCTCTCTGGGGTCCATAAAACTCATCGTAATGTAAGAATAGGGTTCGATAATAGACAGATATTTTGAAATCAGGACGAGAAAAAGCAAGTGGAAATTGACTCGAACGAGTTTTCGAAGTAAGATTCTCAGGGGTTATCCCTAGAATTTATCAAGAGTTTCTAATATGTGATTGAGCACCAAATCTCCTAAATTATTCCATGACTCAAATCTTAGTCCTAGGGCAGGCTCGCAGTAGTACGACTAAGACAAGGTACTACCACGACTTCGTAATAGTTATAAAGGCTGACCTGTATGGGCCACCATAAAAATGTGTTACGACCCGTACCCGGATATTCGGGCACGAGCACATGGGCCACGCCCAGCCTACGTTGTTGTATCGGTGGTAGAACGCTGTCAAGCACCCAATAAATATCTACAACAACTAGATGATCTATAACAACAATATGTACACCAATCACAACATCTAAGAAGATATGAATAAGAAGAGATAATAGTATCACTAGAACAACTAGAATCTACAAAATAATCATATGAGACAAGAATGTATCAAAGACAAAACAATAACAAAAACTAAATCAAACTACCAGGCCTAGAACTCTCGGGAGACAACTCACGGTGAAAGAATATCGAGATCCGTCTCAGCTAGCATCATCCTGTAGTCCAATAATATGGGGCATAATAATTCCTAAAATTTATCAACGTATCCAGTCAGAATTGGAACGAGCACATCTCCAATAAAAGTTCTAGTTAAATAATAAAGAATACGTAGCAGTAAATAGAGAGAATATACAAGGTAAAGTGATACGTACATGAACATGGTAAGACATATCAAGACTGTAAAATAAGTATAAGAGCAAGAGAACAGTGTATATCATGAACAGGAATCAAGACCTACTATCTACGTGAGTTAGCACTAGTTTCAACATGTGATCGGCTTAGGAACTTGATACAAGAGTTTATGGCCTGGTTAATCATACGTGTAGTATATGATTAACACTGTTCAAGGTTCAAGACTTGATATAAGGAGGGTATTGATCACATATCTACGCTAATACTCCCCGCCCCGACTAGTATAGTGGATTCAACCATGACACGTTATGACACGGGATACTCTAAGAAGGTAGCTAGCCTTCGCAGGAATCGTTGTCCATACAATGTACAAGAACAACAAGAAGGTTTGTACAAGATATCCCAAGGTAATCAAGGAATAACATCTCATGATGGGATCTAGACAATACCAATCCGTGTGAACAATGTGTCAAGAGAACAAGGATATCTACACTAAATACAAGAAACATAGGGGATATCATAAAATAAAAATATTATCAGAGATTGTACTCGTCTCAATTTAGTTAGAAGTCGACGTGCACGATACGAACGTGTCGACACGGATTAGGTACGATGCTAAACTCCACAAGATGGTCCCAAACAACGACACAAACAGTTCCATTGAGTCCAGAATAGTCCAAATAGCCTAGTTTGGTATATAGAAGCCCAAGGTTAGGGTTCAACACGACAATTTAATCGAGAAATAGGAAATGATCGATTAGCTATGATTAAGGATAATCCAAGAAAGATTTCTAACTTAGACGAAAGATAATTATTTAATTAGAAAATATGTTTGGAGTAATACTTATAAACTACCCTTGAAAGGTGGGTATAAACCCCCTTTAAAATATACATCTTATAAAGATATATCCTTAATATTTATTGGAGAAAAAGTTTATCAACTAGAGAGGGCTAAAACTAATAGAGCCCAAGATTAATAGACGTATATATTTATTTTGGAAATAATGTGCATATTTATCTTTACTTAGCATGTACCCTGGAAAATACATGAAAAGTCTAGAAAAACTCTTTTTAAGGCTAAAACCTATTTTTTGTAAAAATATACTTTATATAACCCAAATTTCAACAGTAAAGTATATGAAAGCCCATTGGAAAAATAATATATACATAGGAGATCCATTTAGGAATACTTATAAAATCCATCAATACTTTTATAAATATATATTAAAATACTTATCTCTCTATATTGAAAGTAGAATAAAAATTTTAATTAAATTTTTTTAGGACTTAAAGCCCAGTTGAAAGCAGCGAGGAGTATATTTGATACCATACAAAACCCTAATAAATATGGGAGAGAGGTGACTACCGACCATACAATCCAAAAATGAAAGGGGTGAGCTGCCAATCTCCTCAATAGTCGAAATCCCTAAAACAAAAAGGGATATGAGAGCTCTCTGCTCACTCACCCAAAAATCCTTAAGCCATTTCATGCATATTAATCACTAAAAGTAGTTACTGCTATTAATCAGTAAAAATTATAATTGAACCCTAAATTCTTAAATAAATGAACCATAGAGAGGGGTCTGCTAACCCACTCTCACTTCATCCCAAACTAAAGAATACTGAGAACCTAAACGAAGGGGAAGACGATCGAAGGGGCTCACAGTGGGGTTCCGTCGGCGAACGTCGGGGTGTGCAGCGGCGGTCGCCGGAGAAGGTCGCGCGGCGTGGTGAAACGAGGCGAGGCCATCAGCCCACTGGCGACGAGGACGGATCCAGAGGATGGGCGGCTATGGATGTCGAGGCGGCAAGGAGGAGCCTGCGGTGCTGGTGTTCTGGGATCCCGGCGCACGACCGAGCGCACAAGGTCATGGGAGGCACTGATCTACGTCGCAGATGCGGCTAGGTCAGATTCAATCTCTCACTCCTTCTCCCCCTCTTTGTGAATTGTGTCGGTGGTGGTGATGGTGATAAGAAGGGCGGTCGGGATGGTGGTCATGGCAGCCGGGTGGTTGAGTTGGTGGTTGTTGTGTTGGGGGCCGAGGGATGGTATGATGGTGGCGGCAGTGTGTTAATCGGGGGAGAGGGGTGGCTCGGGTGTTATTGATGTTTGTGGAGATGATGGGTGTGGTTGAAAGCATGCTGGCGTTGGTGTCTAAACTGCCCGAGTGGGGCCAATGGTGGTGGCTGTGGTGGTGGATCAATGGTGAGGTCGGTTGTAGTGAGGAGTTGGTCGGGATTGCGGGGACAGGGACAAAGGTGGTAGTGGAAGCCACCGGTCGGGAGGTGAGGTTATGGCCTTGGCAAAATGGGGAAGGGATGGCGGCTAGCATAGGGATTTAGAAATTTTTGTTTTATGTAAATTTGGGGATCTGTGTTATTTACAGGGGAGTGGAGGAAACCCTAAAATCTTATTGTAAATGTAATAGTAATTAGGAATTTAGTTAAAACACTAACACACTAACTCTAGCGCTAACTACTAACATATGATGTTTATTAATTAAATTATTTGTTAAACTAATTACTAGCATTTATTACTTAATTAATTATCATTTTATTTGTAATTTATAGCTAATAGCAATTTAGCTATCGTCCGTCAAGCCGTAGCCTACAATCCAAGCCTAGGCTTGGTAGGCAAATGTTGGGACCGACATTGGTCCTAACCCGACGCGAGAAAATGAATAATCATCTCATTTATCAAATCATTTAAACTAAATAATTAGTAAAATAAATCTCATTTATAAAACAAAACTTTGTAAATATATATATATATATATATATATATATATATATATATATATAAAATACCCCAGTCCCAAAATACTTAGGACTAAGTGTATAGGCATGCCAGCTGTATACATACTAACTATACTCTAATGTATAGAACCCCCGTATATATACATAAGCTGTAAAATGCAGTAAACCATGATAACTAAATCTCATCCACAAAAATCAAGAATAATAATTTGTTCAACTATGAATTTTGCCATTTATACATGTAGTTGAGCGGAGACAAATGTAATGCCCCACTTCGAGTGAGGCATTTGGTTGGCTTGGTGGATGCGATCAGAATGTTGGACCGTAACTTGGATTGGAAATCTGAAGAATTAAGACTGATGCAGTCTTTCTTAGCTGACTAGACGGAATGGGTATTGGAACGTGGCTCGCTAGTGGAGCTATGCTTAGCGGAATTATGTGTGATCGGAATAGGATGACCCTTTATTGCAAGTGAGTGGAACTGTCCTTCCTCCTCCTTACTCCTTCATGCTTAATAAAATAGAGTATTGAAATGCTATGAATTGTCCCTAAATATTCCATGTTTTAGTTGCTAAATAATGGAGATGCTTATGATGAGAATTATTAAAATGTACAACACATGATCATTAAACTACTGAATGAATCACCCTTGAATTGCTAATGTGACTTAATGCTTGAGAATGAATTGATAACATTGCCCCTTATGCTTAAAGCTGTCGGAATAAGTAGAACACTTGAATAATGAGATGCCTTATGAATGATAGAATAAGAAATGAACTGGCTATACTATCGACCCAATGAACTGAATGAAACACTAGAATCATGTACTCTCTGTATATCTGTTGTAAGAATATGAAATGTTGCTTGTCCCTTATAAGAAATGAATGAATGAATAAATATTCCTATGAAATGAATGAATGTTACATTACTTGTCGAAAGGAACGATATGAGAAACGTTGCAATGAAGCAATGAATGAGAATGATAAAGCATGGGATCGTCGAGATCACCAAATGAAATGAATAAGTCTTTGAATATGACTAATGATGCACTGTTGCCTTTACTTTTCTTAATATATTTTACCATACGATTATGCTCACAATCGAGTCGGACACACATTCGCATGGTCATGGACAACTTGTATACAAGATTTGAGTAATAATTTTCTCGAATGGTGTCGGGGCGCCGGGACCGATTCGGCCTAGGAGGAAATAATAATGAGTGTTGTGGGAGCACGGATAATGCGGGGTGGCATAGAGGCTCGCCATCTACTATGCTGACCGTATTATCTTGAAATAAAATAAAATAAAAAGAGTCCATATGTTTTAACAACACCAGCGACCATGTAGTCAGGATGCACGCTAATAAATGTTTTTGTGCAGGCAGAGTAAGTATATCTGATAACCTGTATTTGATACAGGTACGAGGGAGTTGGCTATCGGTAAGAAATCACTAAAGTGTGATATACTCAATATCGGTGTTGGTTTAACTTATGTGCTTAATGTGCCAAATAAATGATGCTGTATGTAGCCTTCAGTATGAGAACCTGCTTAACATATTAAAACCAGTATGCTAGAAAGATGCCATGCTATAAACATTGCTCAAACTTGACATACATGCTAAGTGATGCTTGAAGTGAGAATTGTCATAACATGTTTAAGATGTTAATGTTAACGATGCCTCAATGATGTCTTTACATGATAACACCAAGAATGCTATAATAATACGTCCACATGAATATTGCTAAGAATATGTTTACATGCTTCACTATGAATATTGCCCATGAACTATAAACTGATGCCAGGTCCCAAATAGAAAGATCATTCTAATAAATACTGCTTAAATGGTTACTTAAATGTTGGTTTAGGCGAGTGGGTTGGATTCTGCTCGCCAGTACATAGATGATGTACTGACCCACGTTTTGTGGGCGGGTGCTCGTGCTTGGGATGTTCTGCACACGAAGATTGGTTTGATTGGTCCCGTGGCATCGAAGATTTGTTGGGCATACATAAGCTCTCCTTGTACAAGATGATGTCTTCTGTTTATAAAGGGCATAATGTATGGAACATTGTAATCAGTTGTACCAGTGAGTTGTAAGCCAAGTCGGTATATCAAGTTGTAATCCAATGTATCCAAGTATCAAATGTAAGCTGTATAGTATTGTTCAGTTGGCTTTTAATGTAAAGTGAGATTGGTTGTAAGCATTGTACTTCAATACAAGTCTTGTACTCTTCTTCAATTATCAATAAAGAGAATAAAGTTCTATATATCTCTGTGTAACTTCAAGTTATCCTTTTATCTTTGCTGCTATAATGAAGCGATGTATTTTTATTCAATAAGAAAGATTGTCCTCATTAACTTCAATTTATCTGCTTCTGCCGCTGCGATATATTCCTATTCGAAGATAATTAATTATGTACCATCTTTGCCTTGTACAAGTGCAATACTAGACTTGTACGGCATCACGCTCAAGCGAGGACGATCGATTCCAAGAGATAAAATATGTGAATAAATGACTCTATGAATTGGGGCGTGACAACAAATCTACTACCAACCATTTTAAATGAGAGAATATACAAGGAAAGAATGGATAAAATAGCCAGACGAACCAAAAGCAATCATCTTCGAAGGAATGGAGAAGATCACGGCCTTGGCTAGAACACCTGTGAAAAGTCACAAAGCACACACCTGGAGAGATCACCAGGTCTCCAGAGGGACGTAACAAGATACAGGAAGAACATGCCATATAAACTGGATATAAAATATACCATAAAGTAAAAGTAAAAGTAAGGTGTCCAAACCATAACACGACTCAGTATCCCATCATGAATCAGTAGGCTATCCCTACAACCAAACAAGGACAAGGGATAACCCACTATTCCGCGATGTGATATTGTCCCATGCTATGACTAGAACATGTAATTGACTAAGGTCTCTAAACCTTTCTAGTATGCAATTTAGAAGACATCACAATATATGGGCAGGTAAAGGCTGACTCCCCCAGGATAAGGTAATAGCTCACAACATGCACACATCAAGTACCAATGCTATCAGTCAGCATAACTCGAGGCTAGCGGCCCACGTGACCCATCAGTCCACATAGCTTGAGGCTAGTGACCGTCGCGACACGACTACCATAGTACGCAGTTACTACAGCTTTTGAATTTGGGTAGACCATACATTTAACGGTCTTCTCCCTCCCATGGTTACTAACAGAAGGTAGTCTGCTAAGACTAGGTCCATATGCATATTACAGACAAGAAAGAAAAACAACTGAAAGCAAAGTAAAGTAACTGTAAACAAAATGTCATGGATCCAATCTAAAAATAAACAAAAAATAAATATGCAGTAACTAATTAAAGAAAAATGCAACTAATTATAAGCAGTAAATAAGGCAAGGTATCTTGCCTGAGGTGGTGTGCAAAAGAGCAGGATCCAATAGCTCAAACCAGCAAATCGTTGAAGCAAGAAACTCAGAATCTACGAACAGCTCTGGATGCTTCAAACAAACATCAAAAACATTTCCCGTGTAAAAGATATGTCTAGGAAACGCCTGTCCAAAAGTCCAATTCTGGAACAGGGACAAAATCGTAATTTTGGGCTAAAACGATGTCGGTCGTTGGACCCGTTTTGCATCAAAACGTGTGCCGGTATCTATGGTCTCTAAATTCGTTAAACTACATGTCTATGGGTCTGGTTTGAGAAGACAAATCCAACCGTATGTCCAAAGTTAGATTTCGACGGGCCGTGCACAATTTCGCCAGTTGGACAGGTCGTAGGCCCGCCAAATAGGCATTCTGGTCGACCTTCTCAGAATCGGTCCAAACTTGACATATAGGACAAAAAAATAATACGGTCCTGCTGGCATAAGTTTTGTCTCGATTTTTCGAACCTACACAAAGTAATTAGGAAATTTACAAAGAGGTCGATACGGTAAATTTTGCCGGATATGCATCAAATTCGACGCGCACACGCAAACAATTTGAATTCCGTCAAAGCCCACACGTCCGTGAAGTTAATACACACCTTTCGATGCTTTCGGCTCGCGACCACGTCGCTCGGATTGTCGGGATGGACTCGGTATCGGGAAATTTTTTGAATTTTTTTGTAATTTAAAAACGAGTTTTTCCTAAACTTTATAAACGAAATTATTTCTGTTTAGTAGATCAACAATAAATCTACAAGAAGGGTTTCGCAGTCCTATATGTGGTCTAATTTTGTATTCAATTAGTTTTTCTAAAATTTTACTAGGTTGACGAGAAACAGTCCCCAAATACTGGTACCTGGATCACTTCCATGTCCTGTTTCAGGATAGTTTTCTTCGACTTTGCGTCGACTTATCGGACGATCTAGCAATGTAACAGAGAATCTATTTGTAGAGGATTAAAGTTGTATATATCATGTTCGTACCTTGGAAGATGGTTCATAAAACGAACCATCGTGGAAGAAGAATCGTTGACGCGAAGATGGGTCTTTGGTTGCAGTTGCTGTTGTTTGTGTTGTTGATTTGGCGCGGTTTTCTGGCGATCGCCGACCTTCGCACGGCGGTGCAGATGTGTCAGGGTGGCTGGGGCATTTGCCTGGGTTAGTAGAACATCAAGGGAGGCCACGATTGTCAGAAATTGGGGTTCTCGATCTGTTTGATCGATTTGGCTGAAGATATGTATACTCGTTAATGTGCCATACTCGTATCTCCTCTATCATAATTTAGTTTGATCTCTTAGAGATAAGGTTGAAATAGGTTGTGCCAGGATTTGGTTGGATGGTTATGATTCGAATTTGATTCCATCATGAAGAATACTCTTACTCGTCTATAAGGGGTCGAGTTTGGGTGATACTATTTATACTGAATGCACTTTGTATATTAATTCTTCTCTTTATGTATATTTAAGTCAAATTATAGCTACACCATATATACAGTCTTATATGCATGTGTTTTTCACATGTAAATTCCAAAATATGATAGAACTTATTTTTGGTATGGCTATCTTGTCTCCAAAACAAGATGCCAAATGAAAATAAAAAAATATTGCCAATATCTCTCTCTCTCTCTCTCTCTCTCTCTCTCTATATATATATATATATATATATATATATATATATATATATATATATATATATATGTATATATAATCCAATAAAATTTCTTTAAATTTATAAAATTCAAAAATACTTTTTAGATAATTAACTAATTATATTTTTTTCTACGAGTTTTTACCTAAAATACCAATTGCTTGCTACTTGTTTTATTAGAAAAATATATAAACTAAATACGACTATTTAACAATAACATAAAATACTATATTAATAAAAAAATTCTAAAGTGCTAATAATTCTAATATGCTCAGAATTATTATTATTATTATTATTATTATTATTATTATTATTATTATTATTATTTTATGAAAATAACTTGCAAGCATATACTAAGAACTAGTATTCACTTCCTCGTTTTATATAAAAAATTTCATATAATAATTTACTAACTATTTATGGAATATAAAAAATACCATAAAGTGTTAATAAAATATAAGAAATTTATAAAAAAAATATAGGGGGTTTACATCCTACCCAACTTATAAAAATTTCGTCCTCAAAATTAAAAATAATTTTAATTTCAAGAATACGAATTTCAATACAAGGGAGAGGAGGTGCGTCGAACCATAACTCACTTTTTGAGAACATGGAGGAGGTAATTAAAAAGAATCCAAATTTGATACCATATTCTACAAGATACGATATAGTTGGTTCAAAGCTCTACCCAACTTATAAAAATTAGCTAACGGTAATAATTGTCGTTACAAGACTTTGAGTAGGACAATTCCTAAGGGAAGGCAGGAGGATATTGAACACTTCTAACCGCGGTCATGGGTTCTAAGCGAACCAAGATATTGTCATGGCATTCTTGGTCGATAACTTCTATAAGAGGATTATTACAATTTAACATCGTTTCTATCGGCCATGCATTCAACAAGACGGCAGGAATCTCTTGTTCGAATATAACTAAAACTTGCTAGTTCAAAAGGATTTCATTCTTCGTCTAACATGGATAACTAAGAGATGAGCTTGAAAGAATTTAGGGACAGAATAATTCACGGTCAAGAGATGAGAGTCTATAATTATATGTGGAGGAACCTTGCTATAAAATATGATTAGGTAAGCGTCTGGAACCTTTAAGTCATAATAACTAGGGCACTCGGGTTGGTGTTTGGTATCGTATAGGAAGCTTGTGCTCGCTTGGTGGAACACATATGTTATGGGTGTAATACGTCTTGCATGGATCATAGGGAATCAGTTTGATTTGAGGGAATGAGTCAATATGCATGGTTAAATAAGAAGTGGACGAAAATGGGCCTCTATGGTTTGTTCTAGGGGTAATGTGTCAGTCATGTGGTGTCATTGAAATGGAGCATAGAAAGGTGTGTTTATGCGGGACATGTATTTCATGTATGTAGTTTGATTGGTCTAGTCATGAGTGTGAAATTTTTTGGAAGGAAATGCTAGTATTGAGCTTCAAATGTCAACGTCACGGTAGCGGTCATCAGATGATACAAATAGGAGTGGATGCTATGAACCATTGCTTCATTAGTCCAAATTGGGAACAATCTACCATAATTATCTGCTAAATCTTAGAAGGGCTTGCCTATACACTGGAAAATTCTGTTCTCGATATTGACACTAAGACACAATTTTATGATGGCACGGAATATAAAGTATCAAGGTTGCGATTTTTATTGTGGTTATCTGAACGTACTAGCAAAGGGATATGAAGTGCAATACAAATATCATGTCGCAACTTCTAAATAGATGGAAGAATGACTAGGAAAGGAGTCCCAATTTGGCATCCCATTCTAAAAGATGGAGTACACTAAGTTCAAGGTTCTATCCAACCTACAGGAATTGGTTAATTGTAGAAAGCCCAGTAGTATGACTCCTAAGAAGATTTAATTTCAAAGGTTTGTATGAGGATATGAGGTACCTCAGGTCATAGTCACGGTCTCTATAGGAAGTCTAGGTATTACTTTCTTAATGTTGCCCATGTATAGACCATGTTTTATTAAGGCAGTGGGAAGGTCCTGGTTAAGCAGGACCAGTAGACAAGTTAGTACCAAGGGATTCTATTCATCTCATAATGTAGGCTAGAAAGAAATACATATATGAATTCCATGGAAAGAGAATATAGTGAGCCAAGAGGTGGGGCCTACATAATAGGTGTAAGGACCTATTCCATATAGTTTGGTCTTATAGCCCAAATATGGCGATATACAATGAGGGAATTAACTGGATCTTAATGGGTCCCTATTTGGCCATCAATCTTTGATTGAACAAATCTTAGTTTTTAATCTATATAGGCTAGATAAGATTCTATAAATTAGCATGAAGTATTCTTATTAGGTTAGGGCAATCTTATATAGGTTCCAAGTCAAGTGGTCGGGCAAATTTTCAGCCGGGTTGGTCAACCAGGATCCTAGAGCCCGAGAATATGCCTTCTGTGATGTTTGTGTTTAAGCTGCACATGGGAATCAATTGGGTGGCATACTAGTAGAGTGTGCATAGTGGGCTTCGAGTAGATCAGAACTATATATTGGGTCGAAAGGGTTGGGTCAAGGTTGAGTCTCTAATTGTAGTCAGAAAGGACAATGGTATTATGGTATGGGTTATAGCTAGCCTTTTTGACTCGAAAGTCGCATCATAAAAATATAGTACAAGGGGACGTATTTTAGTGGGACATGATATGTCTATATGAAGGTGGAGTCGTCTATGTCTTGTATGTAAAATTTGTTGGAAGGTAACAGCTGGTCTTGTGCTCCGAATATTAATGTCACGGTCGGGGACACCAAATAATCTAAATGGAAAGTGGAAGTTCATGGGGGCACTAATTATCATTCTAATGGAACCAATTTAATGAATTGGTAATCCCAATGATCCTAAAATTTAGAAAGGTCTCATAATCTATTCATTCCGTAAACTAAGACATGGTTTTAGGATTAATGATGTTAGAAAATTTCAAAGCTGTGATATCGTGCTTGGGCTTTGAGTATAAAGGAATACTACACAATGTGATAGATAACGTGATATGGCAAATATGAATCAATTGGACGGTGGTTCTCCGATTTCGAATGGATGGAACGATTGTGTATATATAGCCTTCATGGACATCAGTGGTATGGCAAAACAAGGGGGACATTCTGGGTACATCTTCCCTCAAATATAAGTATTTGTTTTTTTGCAGTAAGTAAAGAGAAAAACAATAATGAGTTCAAGGGAGGGGGAATCAATGCGAATACGGGGTTCCAAGAGCGATTGAATAATTCGAACAGAGTTGTTATGAGTTCATAGAGAGACCTATATCTCAATCTATGTGGGATAATCATATGAAGAGCGAACCAAGTACACTAAGGTTGATCAGACCATAATACACTGATTCTAATTAGACAATATGTTAGCGAGCGTCCCCAATAAACACACGTCCCGAACAAGCTTGATAAAGAATAAGCTTGCAAAACTAGGCTGTAATAGTGGCATCCATCATGGTAGTGTATATAAGCACGGGAGATAATGATGAAAGCAGTTATAAATAGTTCAAGTTTCACAAGAATCTAAGTTGTGTCTGGTGTTCCTGTTTATACAGTCGTCCTACTGTCTCTGGTATCAGGCCTTGGTTGACCAATAGGGTATGGAGTACTAAAACATATCCTTCTATACTAGCATATACTTCAAGTTATACTTTATTAATGGGTTATAAGGACGCGGGGTGGTAGGCCGTGAGGCATACTACCCAACTTATAAAAGTCAACTGATAGGGGTGATTTGAGCAATATAACACGTATAACTAGTGTGAGTTATCTTCCTAACCTCTCTATTAAGCACGAAGGAAAAGATAAGAGTTACAGTGGAAAGGAATCAAGCAGAAGGAAATCAAGGTAGTCAGACAAGAGTTCGAAATTGGAATCGAATGAGGAGATCAAGCATGTGGATGAGATACCTAAATTCTAGTCCTATATATAGGCTCACATCAATACAATAACGTAACCGAAGTGATAAACTTGACCTACATGGGCCACCACAAAAACATGTAACGCCCCAGTCCCAAAATACTTAGGACTAAGTACGTAGGCATGCTAGCTGTATACATACAAAGTATACTCAAATGTATGGAACCCCCGTATATATACATAAGCTGTAAAATGCAGTAAACCATGATAACTAAATCTCATCCACAAAAATCAAGAATAATAATATATTCAACTATGAATTTTGTCATTTATATATATAGTTGGGTGGAGACAAATCCACTACCAACCATTTTAAATGAGAGAATATACAAGGAAAGAATGGATAAAATAGCCGGACGAACCAAAAGCAATCATCTTCGAAGGAATGGAGAAGATCACGGCATTGTCTAGAACACCTGCGAAAAGTCACAAAGCATACACCTGGAAAGATCACCAGGTCCTCAAAGGAACGTAACAAGATACAGGAAGAACATGCCATATAAACTGGATATAAAATATACCATAAAGTAAAAGTAAAAGTAAAAGTAAGGTGTCCAAACCATAATACGACTCAATATCCCATCATCGAAACAGTGGCTATCCCTACAACCAAATAAGGACAAGGGGTAACACACTATTCCGCGATGTGACATTGTCCCATGCCAAGACTAGAACATGAAATTGGCTAAGGTCTCCTAACCTTTCTAGTATGCAATTTAGAAGACATCACAATGTATGGTCAGGTAAAGGTTGACTCTCCCAGGACAAGGTAACAACTCACAACACGCACACGTCAAGTACCAATGCTATCAGCCGACATAACTCGAGGCTAGCGGCCCACGTGACCCATCAGTCCATATAGCTCGAGGCTAGTGACCGTCGCGACATGACTACCGTAGTACGCAGTTACTACAGCTTTTGGATTTGGGTAGCCCATACATTTAACTGTCTTCTCCCTCCTAAGGTCACTAACAGAAGGTAGTTATCTAAGACTAGGTCCATATGCATATTAAAGATAAGAAAGAAAAACAACTGACAGCAAAGTAAAGTAACTGTAAACAACAAGTCATGGATCCAATCTGAAAATAAACAAGAAATAAATATGCAGTAACTAAATAAAGAAAAATGCACCTAATTATAAGCAGTAAATAAGGTAAGGTACCTTGTCTGAGGTGGTGTGCAAATGAGCATGATCCAATAGCTCAAACCAGCAAATTATCGAAGCAAGAAACTCAAAATCTACGAACGGCTCCGAATGCTTGGAACAAACATCAAGAACGTTCTCGGTGTAAAAGATATGTCTAGGAAATACCTGTCCAAAAGTCCAATTCTGGAACGGGGACAAAATCGTAATTTCGGGTCAAAACGATATCCGCCGTTGGACCCGTTTTGTATCGAAACACGTGCCGGTATCTATGATCTCTAAAGTCATCAAACTACATGTTTACGGATCCTATTTGAGGAGACGAACCCAACCATATGTCCAAAGTTGGATTCCGGTGGGCCGTGCACAATTTCGCCCGTTGGAGCGGGTCACGGGCCCGCCAAATAGGCGTTCCAGTCGACCTTCTCAGAATTGGACCAAACTTGACATATAGGACGAGAAAAATGATACGGTCCTGCTGGCACAAGTTTTGTCTCGATTTGACGAACATGCACAAAGTAATTAGAAAATTTGCAAAGTGGTCGATACGGTAAATTTTGACGGATATGCATCAAATTCGTCATGTACACACAAATAATTTGAATTCCGTCAAAGCCCACATGTCCGCGAAGTCGATACACACCTTTCGATGCTTTCGGTTTGCGACCACATTGCCCGGATTGTCAGGACGGACTCGGTATCGAGAATTTTTTTAAATTTTTTATAATTTGAAAACGAATTTTTCCCAAACTTTACAAACGAAATTATTTCTATTTTGTGGATCAACAATAAATCTACAAGAAGAGTTTCAGAGCCCTACATGTGGTCTAATTTTGTGTTCAATTGGTTTTTTCTAAAATTTTACTAGGTTGACGAGAAACAATCTCCAAATACTTGTACCTGGATTACTTCCATATCCTGTTTCGGGACAGTTTTTCTTCGACTTATCGGACGATCTAGCGATGTAACAGAAAATCTATTTGAAGAGGATTAAAGTCGTATATATCATGTTTGTACCTTGGAAGATGGTTCGTAAAATGAACCATCGTGGAAGAAGAATTGTTGACCCGAAGATGGGTCTTTGGTTGCAGTGGCTATTGTTTGTGTTGTTGATTTGGCGCAATTTTTTGGCGATCGCCTGCCTTCGCACGGCGGTGCAGACGTGTTAGGGTGGCTGGGACATTCGCCTGGGTTAGTAGAACATCAAGGGAGGTCACGGTTGTCAGAAATTGGGGTTCTCGATCTGTTTGATCGATTTGGCAGAAGATATGTATACTCGTTAATGTGCCATACTCGTATCTCCTCCATCCTAATTTAGTTTGATCTCTTAGAGATCAAGTTGAAATAGGTTGTGCAAGGATTTGGCTGGATGGTTATGATTCGAATTTGATTCCATCATGAAGAATACTCTTACTCGGCTACAATGGGTCGAGTTTGGGTGATACTGTTTATACCGAATGCACTTTGTATATTAGTTCTTCTCTTTATGTATATTTAAGTCATATTATAGCTACACCATATATACAGTCTTATATACATGTGTTTTTCACATATAAATTCCAAAATCTGATAAAACTTATCTTTGGTATGGCTATCTTGTCTCCAAAACAAGATGCCAAATGAAAATAAAAAATACTGACAATATATATATATATATATATATATATATATATATATATATATATATATATATATATATATATATATATATATATATTTTTACTGACAATATATATATATATATATATATATATATATATATATATATATATATATATATATATATATATAGTAAATATATATATAAATATTGACTATATAAATATTGACTATATATATATATATATATATATATATATATATATATATATATATATATATATATATATATATATATATATATTGTCAATATTTATATATAAAATATATATATATATATATATATATATATATATTTTATATATAAATATTGACAATATATATATATATATATATATATATATATATATATATATATATATATATATATATATATATATATATATATATATAAATATAGGCTTAATTGCACTTTGCTACCCTCAACTATTCCGCCTTTTCAACTTGATACCATAAACTTTTTTTCGTAACAAATTGGTACCTCAACTATTATTTTTTTTCAACTTAATACCTAATTTTTCAAAAATTCCGAAAATGCCCTTCCCTCTTCCTTCCCTCCACCCCCTTCCCCACTCCGGCCACCCCCCCTGCTCACTCCGGCCGCCCCCCCTGCTAGCTCCGCCTCCCCCCCCGTCCCCCACCCCCCCTGCTAGCTTCGGCCACCCCCTGTCCCTCCTCCCGCCCCGCCCTCCCTCCCCAGCCCCCCTCCTCCCGTGCTGCCGCGGCCTAGGAGAGAGGCGGGGGCGGGCGAGCGGCCGGAGCGAGCAGGGGGGGGTGGGGGGCGGGGGGGGGGGGGCGAAGCTAGCAGGGGGGGGCGGCCGGAGTGAGCAGGGGGGCGGCCGGAGCGTGCAGGGGGGAGGGTTAGGGGTAGGGTAGGGGCATTTTAGTCCAAAATAACTTCTGGGTACCAAATTGTTACAAAAAATAGTTTAGGGTACAAAGTTGAAAAATGGTAATAGTTGAGGGTAGCAAAGTGCAATTAAGCCATAAATATATATATATATATATATTTTTTTTTTTGTTTTTATATATATATATATATATATATATATATATATATATATATATATATATATATATATATATATATAAACTCATATAAAACTCATATAAAATCCAATACAATTCCTTTAAATTTATAAAATTCAAAAATACTTTTTAGATAATTAACTAATTACATTTTTTCTACTAGTTTTTACCTAAATTACCAATTGCTTGATACTTGTTCTATTAGAAAAATAGATAAACTAAATACGACTATTTAACAATAACATAAAATACTATATTAATAAAAAATTATAAAATGTTAATAATTCTAATATGCTCAGAAGTATTATTATTATTATTATTATTATTATTATTATTATTATTATTATTATTATTATTATTATTATTTTGTGAAAATAACTTGCAAGCATATACTAAGAACTAGTATTCACTTCTTAGTTTTATATAAAAAATTTCATATAATAATTTACTAAATATTTAAGGAATATGAAAAATACCATAAAGTATTAATAAAATATAAGAAATTTATAAAAAAAGTATAGGGGGTTTTCTTAAGTTGACAGAAATTTATATATTATATATATATATATATATATATATATATATATATATATATATATATATATATATATATATATATATATATATATATATATATATATATATATATATATATATATATATATAACTTATAGGTTTGCTTAAGTTGACAGAAATTTAATTAACGTAACATCTCACAAAGTTTTTACAAAACCAAAGACAACCAAGGACCGATAGCAATTACGGTCGAAACTATTTCTCAAAATTAGAGTTTCACGTTTTTCAAGATTCAGAAAAATTTAGTTTCTTGAAAAATTCAAAATTTTGAAAAATTCAAGAAATCGGTTAACGGAGGTTACAACAACAACGTCCTTCAGCGATGTACTTAGCCTCAGTAGTCGATAATGCTACTGAATTTTGCTTTTTGCTAAACCAAGAGACTAGATCCTTTCCTAGAAAATGACACCCGTCGCTAGTACTTTTTCTATCTACTTTGCATCCAACAAAATCAGTATCTGAATAACCGATTAGGTCAAACGATATGGTTTTGCATACCATAAGCCGACAGAAAAAGTGCCTTTAAGGTATTTGAAGATATGCTTAATTACGCACATGTGTGATTCTTTAGGGTTAGCTTGAAATCTTGCACACAAGCAAATATTAAATATTATATCAGGGCAACTATTACTTAAATAAAATAAACTACCAGTCATACCTTGATACTTATGTATGTCGACAGGTTTGCCTTGTTTATCTACATCGAGCTTAGTTGAAGTCGCCATTGGAGTGCCAAGTGGTTTGACGGATTGTCACGACCCGTACCCGGTTTTCGGACGCGAGCGCGTGAGCAAGCCAGCTACGTATCGAGCGGACTCCAGCCCGACTCGAATACATATAAGCTGTCCAGAATAGTGTATCATGTCTAATCTAAACTATATCTCAATCCACAAAAATCATATAAAACAAGAACGAACAATTATGGGTCATGGTCTGCAACCCATTAGCCTATTGTCCGATTAGACTCCAAGAATGATATGAGTCTATAAAATAAGCAGAATATATCATGGCATGGAATATAAGACACGACAAGATAATAAAGAAATATCATAAGCAAAATACCTGTACCATATATCGCAATCCTCTACCATCCCGCTCTGCTAACTAACTCCATGTAGTCGCTAAACTTGAAGAGATCATCAGGTCCTCAGAGGACATAGCAAGATAGATATAAACATGCCTATCTAGCAGTTTAATCATGCAAAAATATAAACAGGGTATAAACAGGAACTAGACATGAGACTGACATGTGGCTACTGACAGGTAATTATGAACACGGGTAGGGGATCAACTATGCATAAATGAACTGCTAGAAGAACAAGTAAACAAAAGATCAATGGAATACCAACCCTCGCCCCGAATGTGGACTCGCAGGTCAGTTTCAAGACAAGTCACCCTCGCCCCGTATGTGGACTCGCAGGTGCAATGGATAACCCTCGCCCCGTGTGTGGACTCGCAGGTTGTGGGAACTATACAGGAATAGCTGTTCAATTACACATACTTGTATGATGACACGGTATAACTCAGTCATGACACATGTAAGGACTACTCTAGCATGAACCATAATGTGAATCAAGCCTGGTGTAACTACGCTATCAAGTCATGAAATACTGATATACAAGCAAGACAATAAACTAGTAAACATGGTATCATATAAATCTATAGAAACTAAGGTAACTAAAGATAATATACTAAGATAGGTGTACTATAAGCATAAAAATAAACTATAGAGGGAGGCAAGGTATACTTGCCTGGTGGTAGCACGAAGAACCAATAAGATACCGTCAACTAGTACGCCAAAAAGTCCAAAATCCACAAATGACTCCGAAAGCTGTAACAGACATTGCCAACATTCTCAGAATAGTTAAATTAGCTAGTATTGCCTGTCCTTAAGTCCAATTCTGGACACAAGAGTAAAACGGTAATTTTGGGCCAAAACGGTGTCCGCCGTTGGACCGGCTTTGCACCGAAAAGCGTGCCGGAGTCTATGGTCTCTAAACTCGTCAAACTACATGTCTACGGATTTATTTTGATGATACGAACCCAACGGTATGTCCAATTGTGGATTCCGGTGGGCCGTGCACAAAATCGCCCGTTGAATCGGACCGTGGGGCCCACGAAACGGCAATCCGATCAACTGTCTCAGAATTGGACCAAACTTGGCATACAGGACCAAAAAAATGATACGGTCATGTTGGCACAAGTTTTGTCTCAATCTGACGAACGTGCACAAAGTAATTGGGAAATTTGTACGAAGGCCGATACGGTGAATTTTGACGGATACGTATCAAATTCGTCGCGCACACGCGACCAATTTGAATTCGGTCAAAGCCCACACGTCCGCGAAGCCATTACGAACCTTTCGATGCTTTTGGTTCACGACCACGGCGCCCGATTTGGCAGGACGCACGTCGTATCGGAGTGTTTCCAAGTTTTCTAAACTGTTTTCAAAGTGATTTTTGCTCAAATTCGAAAACTGATTTCTATGTGCGTAATGTATAAAATCTGAAACTACAAAAAGGGTTATGATCTCCTATATATTGTCTAAAATACTGCCTTGATAGATTTTAAAATTTCCCAATAGGTCGATGGGAAACGGTCTTCTAAAGAAGGGGTTTGCTTTGAATTTTCTGTTCATCTCGAACAGATTTTTCGTAATTTTTGACTCGAATCTTTGAACAATATAATGCACTAGAATTTAATCCATCAGAAGGGAATTGTAGGTGGTTAGGTCGGGTACATACCAGTGAAATTGGTTCACGAAACGATCGAACGGTCATCGAGATTTGTCGCTGTAAAAACAGCCCGATGGCTGCAACTGCTGCTGCTGTCTTGCCTTGTATTCAGGTGCGCGCGGCGGCTCTATCGTCGGCCGACGGTGGCCCAGGGCGGCACCGCGCGCGTGGGGGTGCGCTGGGTTGTTGGGGTTCCAGGAGTTCTAGGGTTTTTAGCCGACTCGCATATATATACGTATTTATGTACAATGAGTATTGGCCGAGCGGATGGGGGTCTCGGCATGCTCTGTTTGGCCGAGCAGATGGGAAGGAAAGAATGCTCGGGCTAGGAACTCAAGGCTAGGCCGTGGGCCTCCCTGCAGCTGCAGCTGCTGCTGCTCATTTGTTTTATTATTCCTTTTTTTTTTTCTTTTTCTTTTCTTTTTCTTATATATATATATATATATATATATGTATATATATATATATATATATATATATATATATATATATATATATATATATATATATATATATATATTTTTTTTTTTATATATATATATATATATATATATATATATATATATTTTTTTTATATATATATATATATATATATATATATATATATATATATATATACACACACACACACACACACGTTTATATATGTATATTTATATATATACATATACATATGCACTTGTATATATATTCGTATATACACGCACATATACTCCTTTATATATATGTATATTTATTTATATGCATACACGTATGCGCCTATTTATATATTTATATATATTCACGTATATATTGTATATTCATATATACATACACATACATATATATTTATACATATCTTTATAAATATTCATATATTTATATACATACATACATACTTACATATCTACACACACACACACACACAAACACACACACACACACACACACATATATATATATATATATATATATATATATATATATATATATATATATATATATATATATATATATATATATATATATATATATATATTTTATATATATACCATGAATACAATTTTAAACAATAAACTATTCTAAATATATTTAATATTGTAATATAGATTTCTTAATGTATATACACAACATATATATAAATAAAATAAAATGATATTATTTTATATAAACCTATAAGAGCCCATTTTCATATATTATGAATATATTTCTATATATATACACATGTAACACATGTATATATAATCTAGATAAATCCCACAATCCAACATATGTATTAAGGAAATTATTTACTATAATATTAATAAAATATTATTTAATACTAAGAACTTATAATATATATATACATATACAACCACCTTTTGTGAAATCGACTACCAGGTCACTAAATTAGAATAGTGATACAACATATGTCTATATGGTCTCCCTTGGTCTTCCTACGTGCCTACATGGGTTTGGGATGGGTTCAGGTTAGTTTGGTATAACCGGGTCTTCTAAAAGTCAATAATCTAAATAATAAATAATTAAAACGTCTTTAGAGGTTAAGTCGCAACTTGGTCTGGTTTTCTTAGTTAGATCACACCTATAGCTCATCATTCCCCTACCATGGCTAAACACTAGTCAAAGCACGTCACTGCACTATCCGTGCTATGACTCCTAGTCGTCTTGTACTTCAAAACTCAACCACGGCTAAAGTCATCTACCGTAATAATTAACTAAAAATTATTTATATAAATCAAAAAATCATCATTTAAATCAAATAAATAAAAAATATTTTCAAAAAAATTTTCGGGAAGGGAAGCTACAAATCTACCCACCATAAAAATAATTTCGTCCTCGAAAGTCTAATTCATAACTATTCCTTAAAAATCAAAGTCTACTATTACCTTAATCTCCTCAAATTTAATTTCTCCAAAAATATTTTATGACCTTCTCTAGTCGTTTTATAACTCTGAATACTTGAGGACTTCTACCCACCTTTGGTCACACTACTCCTCAAAACACGGTCACTAAAATCTTATATCCTTCTAACTAGTAGCTAATAATTCTACCAAAAATATCTAGGACATATGGTATCTTTAATCTCTCATAGCTATAAACGACCAAATATTCAATAATCAAGCAATATTATTTTATAACTTAAGAATTTTTGATAAATTCTAGTCAGCACGATCGTTCGTCACCTCGAAATAGGAAGGGACGAGAATCAATGGTAAGGAAAGCAAGAAAGTATAATTGAGAGCAAATATGGAGTTTTCAAGGACGTAGGGAATTTCTAGGAGAATTTTCAGAGAAGAGTGGATTGACATTTCTAAGGGTTTAGTCATAGTCGCAGGCTCGTATCAGTACAGTTACGTAACCGATACGATATGCTCTGACCTGCATGGGCCACCACAAAAACTTGTCACGACCCGCACCCGATTTTCGGACGCGAGCTCGTGAGCAAGCCAGCTACGTATCGAGCGGACTCCAGCCAGACACGAATACGTATAAGCTGTCCAGAATAGTGTATCATGTCTAATCTAAACTATATCTCAATCCACAAGAATCATATAAAACAAGAACGAACAATTATGGGTCATGGTCTGCAGCCCATTAGCCTATTATCCGATTAGACTCCAAGAATGATATGAGTCTATAAAATAAGTAGAATATATCATGGCATGGAATACAAGGCACGAGAAGATAATAAAGAAATATCACAAGCAAAATACCTGTACCATACATCGCAATCCTCTACCATCCCGCTCTGCTAACTAACTCCATGTAGTCGCTAAACCTGAAGAGATCATCAGGTCCTCAGAGGACATAGCAAGATACATATAAACATGCCTATCTAGCAGTTTAATCATGCAATAATATAAACAGGGTATAAATAGGAACTAGACATGAGACTGACATGTGGCTACTGACAGGTAATTATGAACACGG
Organism: Iris pallida; assembly: GCA_029216955.1. Taxonomy (NCBI): domain Eukaryota; kingdom Viridiplantae; phylum Streptophyta; class Magnoliopsida; order Asparagales; family Iridaceae; genus Iris; species Iris pallida. The sequence goes on from JANAVB010021999.1 coordinate 27,058,435, forward strand.
GTACGGGATCAACTATGCATAAATGAACTGCTGGAAGAACAAGTAAACAAGAGATCAATGGAATACCAACCCTCGTCCCGAATGTGGACTCTCAGGTCAGTTTCAAGACAAGTCACCCTCGTCCCTTGTGTGGACTCGCAGGTGCAAAGGACAACCCTCGCCCCGTGTATGGACTCGCAGGTTGTGGAAACTATACAGGAATAGCAGTTCAATTACACATACTTGTAGGCACGACTCAGTCAAGGTACAGGTGATGACACGATACAACACAGTCATGACACATATAAGGACTACTCTAGCATGAACCATAATGTGAATCAAGCCTGGTGTAACAATGCTATCAAGTCATGAAATACTGATATACAAGCAAGACAATAAACTAGTAAACATGGTATCATATAAATCTATAGCAACTAAGGTAACTAAAGATAACATACTAAGATAGGTGTACTATAAGCATGAAAATAAATTATAGAGGGAGGCAAGGTATACTTGCCTGGTGGTAGCACGAAGAACCAATAAGATACCGTCAACTAGTACGCCAAAAAGTCCAAAATCCACAAATTTCTCCGAAAGCTGAAACAGACATTGCCAACATTCTCAGAATAGTCAAATTAGCTACGATTACCTGTCCTTAAGTCCAATTCTGGACACAGAGGTAAAGCAGTAATTTCGGGACAAAACGGTATCCGTCGTTGGGCCCACTTTGCACCGAAAAGCGTGCCGGAGTCAATAGTCTCTAAAGTCGTCAAACTACATGTCTACGGATTCGTTTTGATGATACGAACCCAACAGTATGTCCAATTGTGCATTCCGGTGGGCCGTGCACAAAATCGCCCGTTGAATCGGATTGTGGGGCCCGCGAAATGGCGATCCGATCAACTGTCTCAGAATTGGACCAAACTTGGCATACAGGACCAGAAAAACGATACGGTCATGTTGGCACAAGTTTCATCTCGATCTGACGAACATGCATAAAGTAATTAGAAAATTTGCAGAGAGGCCGATACGGTGAATTTTGACGGATATACATCATATTCGTCGCGCACACGCGACCAATTTGAATTCTGTCAAAGCCCACCTCCGCAAAGCCATTACGCACCTTTCGATGCTTTCGGTTTGTGACCACGGCGCCCGTTTTGGCGGGACGCACGTCGTATCGGAGTGTTTCCAAGTTTTCTAAACAGTTTTCAATGTGATTTTTGCTCAAATTCGAAAACTGATTTCTATGTGCATAATGTATAAAATCCGAAACTACAAAAGGGTTATGATCTTCTATATGTTGTCTACAATACTGCCTTGATAGATTTCAAAATTTCCTAATAGGTCGATGGGAAACGGTCTTCAAAAGAAGGGGTTTGCTTTAAATTTTCTGTTCATCTCGAACATATTTTTCGTGATTTTTGACTCGAATCTTTGAACAATATAATGTGCTAGAATTTAATCCATTAGAAGGGAATTGTAGGTGGTTAGGTCGGGTACATACCAGTAAAATTGGTTCACGAAATGATCGAACGGTCATCGAGATTTGTCGTTGTAAAAATAGCTCGATGGCTGCAACTGCTGCTGCTATCTTGCCCTGTATTCAGGTGCGCACGGCGGCTCTGTTGCCGGTCGGCGGTGGCCCAGGGCGGTACCACGCACGTGGGGGTGTGCTGGGTTATTGGGGTTCCAGGAGTTCTAGGGTTTTTAGCCGACTCTCATATATATACATATTTATGTACAATGAGTATTGGCCGAGCGGATGGGGGTCTCGGCCTGCTCTGTTTGGCCGAGCGGATGGGAAGGAAAGAATGCTTGGGCTGGTAACTCAAGGCTAGGCCGTGGGCCTCCCTGCAGCTGCAGCTGCTGCTGCTCATTTGTTCTATTATTCCTTTTTCTTTTTTCTTTTCTTTTTCTTTTTCTTATATATATATATATATATATATATATATATATATATATATATATATATATATATATATATATATACACACACACACGTATATATATGTATATTTATATATATACATATACATATTCACTTGTATATATATTCGTATATACACGCACATATACTGCTTTATATATATGTATATTTATTTATATGCATACACGTATGCGCCTATTTATATATCTGTATATATTCACGTATATATTGTATATTCATATATACATACACATACATATATATTTATACATATCTTTATATATATATTCATATATTTATATACATACAAACTTACATATCTATACACACACACACACACACACACACACACACAGATATATATATATATTATATATATATATATTATTTTTTTTATTTATTTTTTTTTTTTTTTTTTTTTTTGGGTGTCCTTTTTACTAGAGCTTAGGCGCGTGCGCCTAAGGAGGGGTTCGAACCCGGGCCACCCGCCCGGGGACCCTCGTCGCTACCAACAGGCCACGACCCCGCGGACATATATATATATTATATATATATATATATATATATATATATATATATATATATATATATATATATATATATATATATATATATATACCATGAATACAATTTTAAACAATAAACTATTCTAAATATATTTAATATTGTAATATAGATTTCTTAATGTATATACACAACATTTATATAAATAAAATAAAATGATATTATTTTTTATAAACCTATAAAAGCCCATTTTCATATATTATGAATATATTTCTATATATATACACATGTATATATAATCTAGATAAATCCCACAATCCAACATATGTATTAAGGAAATTATTTACTATAATATTAATAAAATATTATTTAATACTAAGAACTTATAATATATATATACATATACAACCACCTTTTTTGAAATCGACTACCAGGTCACTAAATTAGAATAGTGATACAACATACGTCTACCTGGTCTCCCTTGGTCATCCAACGTGCCTACATGGGTTTGGGTTGGGTTCAGGTTAGTTTGGTACAACCGGGTCTTCTAAAAGTCAATAATCTAAATAATAAATAATTAAAACGTCTTTAGAGGTTAAGTCGCAACTTGGTTTGGTTTTCAGTTAGATCACACCTATAGCTCAACATTCCCCTACCATGGCTAAACACTAGTCAAAGCACGCCACTGCACTATCCGTGCCATGACTCCTAGTCGTCTTGTACTTCAAAACTCAACCATGGCTAAAGTCATCTACCGTAATAATTAAATAAAAATTATTTATATAAATCAAAAAATCATCATTTAAATCAAATAAATAAAAAAATATTTACAAAAAAATTTCCGGAAAGGAAAGCTGCACGGATTCCAGGTCAAACTTTTTTAGCAAATCTTTTGTGTACTTGGCTTGATTGATGAACGTCCCATTATTGGTTTGTTTGATTTACAGTCTAAGAAAGAATTTGAGTTTTTCTACTTTGCTCATCTCAAACTCATTCTGTATACACTTAGATAATTCTTGACAGAGAGATTCATCAGTAGATCCAAAGATAATATCATCAACATAAATTTGAATTAAAAGAAGATTTCCATTTAAAGACTTTATAAACAATGTAGTGTCAACCTTGCCTTTTGAAAAACCATTATCAAGTAGAAAAGTGCTTAGACGGTCGTACCAAGCAGGAGGGGCTTGTTTCAAACTGTATAGGACTTTCTTTAACTTGAATACATAATCAGAATTTTTGAAATCAGTAAAACCTGGAGGTTGAGCTACATAAACTTGTTCTTTTATGAAACCGTTAAGAAATGCGCTCTTTAGATCCATTAGAAAAAGTTTGAAATTATGAAAACATACAAATGCACATAACATGAGAATGGATTCCAATCTCGCAACTAGGACATAGATCTCATCATAGTCGATACATTCCTCTTGGTTGCATCCTTGAGCTATGAGTCGAGCCTTGTTACGAGTGACTAAACCATTCTCATTACTATTTATGAAGTCAGACCTGCATTGGCCACCATAAACACATGTCATGACCTGCACCCGGATGATCGGGCAAGAGTATGTGAGGCACGCCCAGCCTACATCGCAGTATTTATGGTAGAACCATGTCTAGTCTTTAATAGAAATATCTCAACATTTTTATAATCCACAGATATCAACATGTTCTCAATCACATATAACTAAGGAAGATATGAATAAGGAAATATATTTATAACATTAAACGATCAAGAATCTACAAATGATTATACATATCAAGAACGCATCGGAGACAAATCCAATAAATAAACATAAATCTAAATAGAGAGTATTGGCCTAAAGCTCTCCAGAGGTCAACTCACGGTCAATGGTACATCAAGATCTGGCTCGGCTAGCATCGTAAAGTCCAAGAATGTGGGACATAACAATTCCTAAAAATGTGGTTATCTATTCAGTATTGGAGCGAAGTATAAAACTCAGAATGCAGTTCGAAACACATGGTAGAGAATATATGACAAGTAATGGAAATGAATACATTAGAAACAAGTAAGCCGGGTACATATAAAAATAACAAAATAAACATGTATGTATGGTAAAGCATCTAGAAAAAGTGGTCACATGGAGATGTGGTATGAAAAAAATAAGCAATATGAGATAAGAACACTAGCTAAGTGATTTGAAATATAAGTTCGCTATGTGATCGACTTGGGAAAGCACATGAGCTAAGATAATGCTCAATTATACGTGAGATGTATAATTGAAATACACACGAGCTATACTAAAGGTTTTGATCACATAACTAACTTATACTTCTCCCGCCCCGACTAATACTCATGGATCTGAATCATGACACGTCACGACACGATAATCACAACACACGAGCTAACCATGAGTACAATGAGCACACGGTCTAATAATATAAAAAGTGACATCTTCTAACTAAGATCCATATAGTAGCAATCCGTGTAACAGTATCGAAAATCAAGTATAACATTGCTAAAACACGTGATATAGTCGATATCAAGTAAATGAAAACTAACAGAGAAATGTACTCGCCTCAATTTGTTGGAGTGGACGTATACGACAAGAATGTACCGTCACGGGATAGGTACAGATGATATGCTCAATAAAATGGTCCCAAATAATGAAACAGACGGTTCCATTGAGTCCAAAATAGTCTAAATAGCCCAATTTGGTATATATATGTCCATATTTGGAAGTCGACACGATAATCAAGGAAAAAACGATTTAATTAGTCATGATCGCGATTTGATTAAATAGACGAAAAGAAAATTGATTAAGGAAATTTAGTCAATATAGTTAGACAAAAATATTATTTAGAAGTATTTATTATTTCAGAGGCTAAGGCTAAATATTAATTGTAATAGAAGCCAAAACCCAAATATTTAATCAAGTTATTATTTAGGGCCCAAATGCCCAATTTGAATTAATTTAAATAATGTAGGGCTACAAGTCCAAAATCCTAAATGACCCAAATAGTGAATCATTTACTAATATTATATATCCGAAAATCCAATAAGGCTCAAAAGGGCATGTAATACATAAGCCCAAACAATTTAAAAAAATTAATTATTTATTATATTAGGCCAAGGCCTATTTTATAATTTAAAATAAAATATGAAAATGCCATGTTTGTCTCAAAGCCCATAATTAAATAATTATTTAGGGCCCAAGGCCCAATTTATATAAGTAGAATCTAGAATTATATATGTATATATACATATAAGCCAAATATAGGGCTTAAAGCTCAGGCCCATGAATGGAGCCCAAACCCATTTAATAATATTTGTTAAATCATATATTCGCACATTAAAATCTGGGTTAGCCTTCCCCTTTCCAAAGTCCCTGGGCCTAAGCCCATAAAATTCTAAATCAAAACAATTGAATTCATTCAATTTTGTATTGGGCTCCAAGCCCATTCTCTCAGCCCAAAATTATTCAAAGGCTTTTTAAAGTCCAAACACAAAAATGGTTGCTGCTCTGCTGCCAAAGCACAGAGTAGGAAGAGAGAGAGAGAGGGGGGATGGATCGAGAGAAAAAGGAGGAGAGGGGTTCTCACCCAAGCTTCTCGAAAAGACGACCATCGGTGCCGTCACGCGGCGGATCTGAGGTCATCGAGGTCGAGGAGGCGGCATCGACAGCTGGATCGGTGGAGGAAGCTCACACAAAGGATCGACCGCGAGATCTAGACGATGGCGGGGATGAGAACCGACTGTAGCACGGTGGACAAAGCTGTCGATAGAGAGGAGGGCAACCGGGGTTGATCGGAGTAGATCTGGATTTGGGGTTGCTCTGTCGCGGTAGTAGAATCGGGATGGTAGAGCTGGCTGAGGCTTGGCAAAGATCAAGTGAGTGACTATGGTTATCGCTAAGGAGAGGACGGGTTTGGGTCGGGAGGTGGTATTTGGGTCGATTTGGCCGGATATGGTGGCGGCCAAGGAGACTGGTCGGCCAGAGGGAAGTAGTTTGGGGGAGCAGGACAAGGAGGAGGTTGGATGTGGTTGTAGGTGGAGGTGGTGGTGGTTCAACTACGATGGTGTATTATAAAGACAGATGCGAAGCGGAGCTGGAATGATGGTCGAAAAAGTCGAAGGATGACGAGGTGGTTGTGGGTTGCTCCAGATCTAGTTGGCCAACCAAATCTGGTGACTCCGACGAGGCTGTGGTCGACTGGCGATGGTCGAGACAGCTGACGCTTGGGATCTAGCGGCGGTGTCCGTCGACAAAGCCAAGGTGGCAGAAGAGAGAGTGGTAGCAACTGTCCTTGTCAGCACGGACACAAAATTAAAATTTGTCCTACATGTTGGACACGAAAATTAGGTAATGTAAATGTAATACAAATAGGAATGAAATGGGTAGACACGGATACAGTACACGAACACATGGAATGGAATGTTTAAGGAATAGGAATAGCTCACTATATATAGGTGAAAGGCTTGCTCCATAGCATGTGAGAAGAAACTTCTAGGAAGTTCTTCCATATGGAAAGAAATAGTCAAATAAGTAAATCAAGCCCAAATGGTCCATAAATCTAATTTATACAACATGCCCAAACTATTTTCATCTAATTAAAATTTGGACCAACAATAATTTATATAGTTAAAATTATGTTTAATGGGCTGAAGCACATATATAAATAAAAATCCACATTTACTAATTTTGATTAGGTTATTTAGGCCGAAAACAATTTGAAGCCAGAAATAATTATATGCATTAGAAATCTCAACCATTTAGGGAACCCAAAATGAAACATAAGCCCAAAGCCTATAGATTATAAAATATATTTTGAATAATTTATAAAAAGAATTCAAAAATTTACGATTTAAATCTTGGGGAAAATTCTAGAAAAAATGTAAATGGAAAATTTTATAAATTCAAGAAAATTAAGGAATCAGCTACAATGGGTTACACTAATCGTTCAACTTATTCAAATGAGTATAATCTATATTTCCTCTCATAAGTCGTACCACAATAATGATAAATTTTTAGTTTTGTAGGCCTCCTGGTGTTTAATATCTATATCACCGTAGGTACCCGTGCTTTTTTTTCTCCAATTTCGTCGACCTAGGCACTATGACTTAACTCTCCCTACACTTAGTCATATTTGATTTCTTCTGAGATTAATTTCATTAGCCTTCTATATCGTGCTTCGTTAATTTCGAGAACCAAATTCTCCATGGTGGATATATTGTAATCCCTCTCAAATTTGAGTGTTTCTTGGGTTTAACAAGTGATTGCGACAAATTGGTTCCAATTAGGAGAATGAATCAACGATTCATAATGTGCTTCTATATTCAGGTCATTTGATACCCTCTACAGTGACTTTGATAGTTGGAGCAGAACACTAGCCTTTACCTTCCAGCAAATTTTATATGCATGACCTAGACGATACCACCTTTAGTTATGGCTATCATGTCTCAATCAAATACTTCTACTTGTGCACAATTTTAACTACACAACATTCGGAGCAAAAGTCTTAATTTTAGCATCTACCGTGCAACCGTTGACCATTTCAATCTAAATGGGAGGCTCAAATCTGACCCAAATCTTTCGACCCTGTAGAAGCATGGAAATTGTTCGAGCTCAACCAAGCCCGAACCACATCAGACACGGTGTACTTAGGCCCAGAGACCTCTAGTGGGATGCCAAGTCCCAGCAATACCGTGCCCCAAAATATGTTGCCTCTACAGAACCAAAGGTAGCCAGTCCACTCTATACGACCAGGATCCATGCGACCACGACACCTGTGACCCAGACGCCATGCAGCTTCCCTTCCAAGAAACCTCTATGCCGCCAAGGAGGTAAGCGACTCTTGCACATTTACAAGCCCTCCACATCAAAACAAATGGCTTATGCCCTTGGTTAGGCTACCCCAGTCATCAATATAGCTGGCTCGTACCCCGAAGCAGATCACCTCAAAACCCGTTGGCAAGGACTGAAAGGATCAACACCACATTTATATTGTGTGCACCATAACCGCCATATTCAAACTAGAGATTCCTCCCAAATCCTGGCCAACGCCACACATCAACTAAAGATCGTGCCACCTGATTTAAGTCTCTCATTTATGGCACACGCGTTACATAACTGTACCATTCAAACGATGGGTTAACCTAAACACTTGTACGAGTTATGTCACCGTTGATCTAGCCGTGCGTATGGACATTCATAACTACCGACAACTACACTCGAGGATCCTTAAAGTTCTTCTCCGGAGCTCCTGCAGCAACGGATGCCCAATTAGCATATCGACCAGGGCGAGCGGTTAAACAGGCTGTCTAAACAGCTGTGCCAACCTATATGGCATCTTCCAAGCATGAGATCCTCCTACATTATTACCTACTTCATGGCTTGTCCGCTAAAGACAACGATAAGAGGAGGTGCACTCCTTAAATACCAGCATCGAAGAATCGAACAATCGGCCGATCAACTAGCCACTCCACTCAAATCAACCTCAACGAGAAACCCAAAAAAGGGCACCAGATACACAAAAGAGAGTCACAGAGAGCATTTCAAGAAGCTGCTAAGTATCCGATTATCAACGGAGTAAAGGGGTCATTGCAGTTCCTGAACTCCATCGTCATACTTCCCCAGAATCTATATCTGTACTAGCAAATCCTGACCATTAGGACTTTGTTATACTGTTCAAATCGTGATCTATGAAGGAAAGGAGTTTTATCCCAATCTGTCTCTTTTTCCCTTATCTAAAGATTCCCATAATGGCGAACAAGCTTGCGACTTTGCTCGGGATGGCCTTCTCCTCCGACGAGAAGACAGTGATCTGCCAAGTTGGGCACATCCCAACAGACGATGGTCGTCCGGTTTGACTAACAAGCTTACGAAGAAATGCTCTCTGAAGGGTCAAACCTTTCTCCTAGGTTTACAAAAACCTAGGAAGACTCGCAAAGCTGGGTGGCCAAGGCTGTTGCGCCACTACCAGCGACTGCGAAGTATCCTCTGCTGGATTCCACCAATGAAGGCCCGTATCCAGCTCATGTGTATCCTTTCTCTGCTCTTAAAAATAAGAAAAACATATCCTGACACTAGGGTCTGAACCGGAGAAGGTGGTACAACGCCAGGGACTCGAGAATACGTGCTCTCACCATATCATCCGGGCAAGAAGACAATGCTGCATCTTAGCCAACTTGCCAGCAGGAGGTGTGAAGACCTGCTTTGTCTAAATCAAGACGAGTGCCAGTAGACGCACATCAATCCACCCCGAATAGTGCCAGACAATGGCACACACAGGAGATGCGAAGGAGATCTGTCTTCCATAAAATTTCTCGATTAATAAAATATGTATCTAAAAATATTTTGATCCATAAAGGGTAGTTTCCAAATTTATGAAATAATTTTCTATTATTGGTCAAATATTTATCAAAAATATTTTTAACTAAAAAAAATATAGTTTTCTATCTAAAATTATATTTTTTATGAACTTAGAGTTCTAGCCTAAAAAAATAATTTTAGATTTTTAAGTATTTATCTAGAAACATATTTTGAGTAATAAAAATCTAATTATCAAATATTATGAATATTTCCTAAAAATAGTATATGTATTTATTTACACAAAACCCTTAGTTGTCAATCTGGGTCATAACTAATCGTGCGCACCTATTTCCTCGTAACTTTGGACCTCTTCATATCGACCATGGCTATTGGACAAATTGGGATATGTCAGATCGTCGTGCCACACCAGGCAAGATATCTTGTCATATTTACTGTTTATATTATTTTGCATATTTACTGATTATTTACTTCCAGTTTATCCAGTTACATCTATGATTATCTGTTTATGGTTAATTTTGTTATGCTTTCAAGTTATACGTGGTACAAGAGTGTTAGCCATATTTTTATTCTTATCTTTAAATTATGGATATGGACCTAGAGTTAAGGGACTACCTCTTGTTTAGTACATTTTCATAAGCCTTGACACAGGTACGCAATGAGGTGTGAGTTGTACGTAGCATATAGAGGGAGCTTATGTGTTGGCTGATCACCAGTGCGCATGCATTAGATATAACTACTAATATAGATTCAGTCTAGAAGACTTAGCAGTTATTAAAGGTACAATATCGTGGATACGACAATAGGGTGGGGAGGACAGTTCCTTAGTGTATGGACCACGATTGCACATTCTTTTTGTACCCGAAAGCTCTACTGGAGATACGAGCCTGATTATCCCCATTACTGTTCCTGTTAGCCTCTGTCGTTCGAGGAATGTCATGCTTTGAGGCCCTTGGTGCCTAGAGAGGGGACTATGCTAATCATATTATAGCCAGAGAGCCCATGTGTTGAAGGTTTGTTCTGAACTGCATATTCACAGTAGAATGGTTAAGTAACCTTTGTTGATGTCTTATCACACTCCGTTCCAATCATGGCATGGGACGATGTCTTATCGTGGAATAATGTGCCATGCATTGTCTTTGTTTAGTTGTCGGTGTGGTCCACTATTTCGATAATGGGAAACTGGACCATGTTGTGATTCAAAATATTCTATTTTACCTATGACTATGTGACATATTTTATATTCAGTTTATATGGAATATTTTTCTGTATCTTGTTACATCCCTCTAAGAACCTGGTGATCTCTCCAGGTGTAGGTGTTCATGACTTTTCGTAGGATTATCAGCCATGATCGTGGTCTTCTCTTTTTCGATCAAAGATGACTTGCCCTGAGATCATCCTTAGTTGTTTGTGACAAATTCTTTTGTTTGTTATCTATTCTTTCTTGTTTGATCGCTTGGAAGTGGATTTGTCTCTAATCCAGCAATTTGTTCAATTACTTCATAATTGATTTAATGAAATATTCATTAACTTATTTTTGTGAATGAGATTTAGTGAGCCATGCCTATCTATATACTGCATTTACAACTTACGTTTATTTATTATATGGCTGGCATGTACGTTACTTATTTCTCCGTATTTTGGGCCAATGGTTATGAGGGGTTATAAATAAATAATTATGAATAATTCATTAGGTTTCCCATTTGTATATTTAGACCTTTGGACATATATTTAATGGGAATATTGGGCCAAGGTTCTCCAAGGATTTTAGAGGCTAAATAGGAATTGTATGAATGGAACCCTAATACCTAATAATGTATTTTCTCATAGGTTTTGGACTAGACTATCCAAGTAAACTTTGGACCTAAGGCAAGTACACTCCATACTCATGTTTCTCTATACATTATAAATACAATATTTTCTTCCCATGACATGTTTCATATTGCGACACAGTTTGACACGTGATTGTATTTCTTGATCATGATCATATTTCTTTATCGTGATTCATGTTTATTGTTCATGGTCATCATATTGACTTGTTTATTGATCGGTTATTGTGTGTTGATCATGACTTGTGTCCCATATCATTATTGATATTGTTTCGTGTCTCAGGGGAGGAAAAATGCCAAGTAGGTATATGGTCACACCTATATTATCGTAAATATCATACATAGCACACATACATCTCACATTTGACGTGCCATATTTCAATTGTTAATAGCCATCTTCGGATGTGCCGTATTACCCCGTCCTGACCACATATTGAACATGGTATTTTAATTACACATGGTTTATAGTCGTGTTTATTCTTGATCATGGTTATTGTCATAGTTGTTCGTATTGTAGCTTGCTTTGCATGAAATTGTTTCGTATCACATGTTATGGTTCATTTATTTCCTATATTTAGTTTACAACATTATTTTGTATTGTACTAGATTTGTTTGGATGTACTTTGCTCCTTTCTTGACTGGATCGTTGACGTATTAGGCCAGGACATGAGAATGGCATTGGATTGGACGATAACTTATGGAAGGTTCTAGAAGATTTAGATTCTATATGAGATATATGTAGCATATGGTTTGATGAGACAGATGTATAAGTTGTATTATTTTTTTATGGATATGGATTAACAGATTTGTCTTTGGAGGATTGGACATGTACTATGTACTCAAAAGTGATAGTGGATGTTGCGATTGTGCGTGGGCTTGGTTTTGGTTCTACTAGTTTCATGATTGAGTAAAAGATCAATTTTTGTGATTAATTGGTGACTATCAAGGTTTAGACAGCTGCTAACTACTGATGTCGCGGCGTAGGCTAGACGTATCCATGCACTCGTACCCGATCATGCGGTCACGGGTCGTGACATATAATTTTATTGAAAATCAAATCGTTACAAGTATAGAAAAATTAATTGATTACTACAAGGAGAATAAAATCAAATGATGATTACAAAATATGATAGAAAAGAAAGAAAATACAATGTAATCATCCTACACTTCTACAACTACTACAAAGTCTCACTGACCATTATTCCTCAATTGTACTTTTATCTACTAATGCGACTAACAGAATCATGAATCCATCATTCCATAAAAATTAACCTTCTCCCACTAGATGAACTAGATTCTAAAATCTTCTACGTATACAGTCCCGGACTTTATGATCACCTGATCCATAATGGAGGCACTGTCCCAACCTCTCTCTGCATTCATTCGACTTGTGTCCTGATCTCTTGTAGAAATTGTAAATAACCTATTGTTACTTCTGATTATGAGCTAGATCTTGGAATAACTGCTGCATTGGAACCTAATCCTCAGAAGTCTCCTCCTGACCATGGTGGTACTTTGTCGATCTAGGATTAGGATCTTTGCCTTTATCATGATCTCTCTTGGGTTTCAGATCCAAATCAACTTCTAATCTTTGAGATATAGATACTATATCAGCATAGCTCATGGAATCATTAGCTTTGACATGGATTCTAATCTCTTTATCTAAACCCTGACTAAACCAGTGAACCCTATCTTTAGGATCTTTCACCATGTTCTCAGCAAATCTACTAAGCTCGCTAAACTTGGCTGGATACTCATCAACTGTCAGGTTATCCTACTCTAGATTCTGAAACTTCCTCTCTAACCTCTCATTGGCAACGTCCGGGAAGAATTTCTTTTGAATTACTTTCTGAACTTCTTCCAAGTCTGATAAGGGTTTGCTAGCTTAGGTTCATTCCTAAACTAAGTTATAGCTAGGTCATAAAGTTGGAGTTCAGCGGCTTCTATCTTCAAATTATTAGGAAGTCATACAACTCGCATAAGCCCTTCTATGTCCTCTAACCACTCATCAGCATACAATATCCCTTCAGTGCCACAATACTCTCAGGGTCCAAGTTTCTTAAAATGCAGAATAGTTCCTTCCTTAGGTATAGAAATCCCCTGACTTGCTACTTTATCTATTGCTGCTAATGTTGCTAGCTGAATATTCTTCGTTCCTTCTTTCATTATAGCTATCTATTCATATCGTGCTTTAGCCTGAATCTTATGTGCCTCCATCCTTCCTCTAAATCTCAAACATCCGCTCGCACCCATAGTAACTCCCCATGAATAGGAATGGTCGGGATGAATGCTTGGGTTAGAAGAGATGAAGGAGGTGAATGAGGCTTGGTCTCTTTGGAATTCACGTGACGATAGAAAGACGATCCTCCGGAAACAACAACGTCAGGATTACGTCTTCGAGTCACTCTCTTTTCTTCAGCTTTTCTGGAATGAAAAGAAAAGATCGTGAGACTCTAAGATGAATGACTTAGAAATATTTAGGGTAAAAACCAATATATCAAGGAATATATCCTAATGTGCACTCCTAGAATTGCAGGATTCTAATAGCACTCTATTTCTCAGTACAAGATTATAAGGAATAAGAAGATAAATAGAATCAAAAACTCCTAAGTCATGATTAAGCATTCCTATTCTGCAAGCTCTTATTGGTACTCTAGTCCTAAGCACTATTTGATGGACCTGCATGGGTGTTATGTCCCAGAACTAGAATACTGGCAAGTATGGACGAACCAGGCCAGCTACGTATACTAAAGTACTCCAGTACTCCAAAATAACGTATAAGCTGTATGGATGGGGGTTACTTCTACAAACCAACAGTCGATCCTAGGTCAAATGATTCCTAGATATCTCAATCATAGGCAAGCAAGTAATGTACAAGGATATGATCATTAGTCATATAAGACAGTAAAGTGTCCCAAACTATAATATATAGATGATTATGAAGCTAGTAATACAAAGTGAAGAACTAGCTAGACTAAGTCATACATGATCAACTCTAGCTGCAGTCTAAAAAATATTCAACCATGTCTAAGCCAGCAGGCCAAATGTCAAGTCCAAAATACGATCTAAATATATGTTCGGTGGATAAATGCCGCAAAAGAATATGTACAAAAAAGAGTGGATAAGAGAAAGAACACCCACTCAAGCACCCTGGTGCTCCGGGTGGTCACCCTCGAGTGGAAGGTCTGAAAGATTTTTGGGCTTCCCAACTAGATCTGGTCAAACAAAACCAGTGGGATCAGACCCCCAATAGCAAGTACCACAAAGGAAGCCAAACTATGAACTAAAACTAGCATGCAATTCATAACAATACTAAAGCAAAGCAGTAAAACGGGACAAGAATAGTGTAAATTGTACCACAATGTATATGAAAGAAAATTGGAAACATGTAAGGGAAAATAGCATGTGAACATGTACGGGTAAAACTGAGCATGTAGGACAAGTAGTGAAGCCAAGCATGTAAGACATGTAGTAAAGCCAAGAATGAAGCAGGAATAATAGCATGTATAGGAATAATAGGAATCTAAATACTGAAATAAGATAAACTGGAGCAAAACTAGACTAGACTAATAGGAATGGACTCCATCCATCAATCAAGGCCAAGTAATAAATATGGCGTAATACATTAGCTAACTAGGGTTATCACAATCCTAATTACTAACATATGCAAGTTGAAAAATCTAATCCATTTACCTGTACAGCAGACTACCCAACTTATCCAGGCTAAAAGAAGAAAAGTAATGGATACATTGCCCAAGAGACAAGTGTGTCATGTTTGGAGAAATACATAGTCCGAAAGACAAGTGTATCCTACGGACAAGTGTAATAGTCGACGATGCACTGGAAATGTGCTCATCATGACATATAGCTCCAAATCCCATGTATGTATATATATAAGGGCTCGAACAAAAGGGGTTGCAGGTAGGAAGTTCTCCCCTCCCAATGATCTAGATAACAAAGCTAGTTGTTAACCTATAACATTTTTATTCAGAATTCTGGAGGTGGCATTTCGTCGAATCCATCCTAGATATGAGACATGTAAGATTGGACAAGACAAGCAAGAAAGTACACTATAATAAGCCATAATAAGACACGACAATATTAGGACAAGGGTGCGCTTTGACGAGCCACTAAATCAATCTGGACATGTACTGAAATCATGAGTGCACCATGACAAGCCACTAAGTCAATATGGACATGTACTGAAATCATGAGTGCGCCATGACAGGACACTATCAGGTAAGCTAGACATGTACAAGAATCAAGAGTGCGCCATGGCAGGCCACTATAAGGAAGCTTGACAAGAATATGTATCGGGTTCAGATAAGTATGACAAGGCAAGACAGTAAAGCAGTACACAAGAAAAAAATTAGGAAATCAAGTCAAAATCTAGAAATAAACAACTTGGCTATTGGATCGGTATACCAACGGTACACCGTCGGTATGCCGGTTTCTATCGGCAAAAACTCTTTGCCAAATTCTATCTGCCGCACTGGTGTACCGTTGGTACAGACCAATATACCGTCGGTATGCCAAAAAGTGTCATAGCAGCTTTTCAACCAAAAAGAGGGCTCATAAATCGGTATTCCGTCGGTACACATCGGTATACCGAGTGCCGATTCTAGCCGAAAAATAATACTAAGGGCATTGAACAAGTTCCGGAAACCAAAACTCGTCCCGAAAGTTGCTAAAATCAGTATAACCATGAAAACAATACAACAGGATGGTCGTGTACAACATATATACTAAGTCTCATGGCAAGTACTCCGGCATCGTTCCCAATATGGAGTTTTCCTACTATAAAAATATTAGGATTTCACAGGAAATCAAATCCTAGCTCAAACCAAATTCTGAGACGAGAAAAATGATGATAATTATGGAAGAAACATATTTAGTAAAGCAAGTACTAGAAAATATTGGACTATTAAGACAGTAAGAAAACAAAAACCACAAGAAAACCGTAATATGTCCAGTGGTTCAGCAAGACGTACTTGCCTAATAAAGCTTCCAGCCTAATTCTACAAATCCACCACCAAGAGGGGTTCATAAACCACACTCTGAGGTCTCGGGACCAAGCTCCAAGCTCTCAAGGAATACGGAGTGGAAGCGGGATGGAATGAAGAGTGGATAGAGAAAGTAGAAAGAAAAATCGTAAAGAAACGTCATCGTATATATAGAGAAGGTGAATTTATCGTTACTATCCGATCGCGATCCACGACTCGATCAGGATTAATCTCGACCGTTCAGAAGGAAACCAAGAAACCAATAGATAATAAAATAGATTATCACTATTCTTCAAAATATCTAAATACTATTTATAAAAATATCTATACGAAAATATCTCGAATCAAAAATATTTATAAAGTAGATATTATGCACGTTCGGTATACCGTCGGTACAGATCGATATGCCGACAATATGCCGATTTTATAGAAAAGTCTCAAAAATCAAGTTTTCTTCCGGTTCTCCAGAATCCAAAAATGCAAAATTTAGTATAAAATATGTATCCGTATACAAATACGAATACTATGAGACGAGTTTCACAACTCTCCCCTCAGAAAAATTATGTCCTCGAAAGTTCCTAAAGGCAAGCGAGACAAGCAAGAAATCTAGGAAAACATGTTATTAAGATCGAGACATAAAACTAATAAATCATGAAATCCAACTAGAGTAATGTACAAGGAATGTAAAAGCAATAAACATACAACAACAATATCATATATTCCTATAATCACACTCAAAAGGGTAGAACATGGGTACACGAATAAGTATACCTCATGAATCAAATAGATTCGGGTTACGAGCTCGGATATCAACCTCGTGCTCCCATGTCGACTCGCCCAGTGAGTGATGATCCCAGGAAACAAGAACTAATCGGATAGTCCGATTCTTGAGAACCTTCACTCTACGGTCTAAAATGGATACATGCCTCTCCTCATACGATATGTCGGTACCAACGACCAACTCGAAATGATCTAGGATACGGGTCAAGTTCGGAACATAACGACGCAACTAAGATACGTAAAATATGTCATGTACCTCACATAGTAGCGACGGAAGAGCAAGACGATATGATACATCTGCTACTCGCTCGAGAATATCGAACAACCAAATAAATGTAGGACTAAGCTTTCCCCGTACACCAAACCTGATGCCCCTACGGGTAGGCAAAATCTGAAAAAATACGTGGTTATCGATAGAGAACTCAAGATGACGTCGATGTTGATCTGCCTATGACACTGTCGATCCTGAGCCACTCTGAGATGCTCTCTGATCTCTCTGACTACTCCAACTGACTAAGCAATCAATTCTAGACCAAGCATGTACCTCTTTCCAATGTCATCCCAAGCTAGGGTGACCTACATCTCCTACTAAAGAAGTCCTCAAAATGTGCCATCTGAACACTCATTTGGAAGATGCTGTTGTAAGTGAACTCCACAAAGTACAAGTGATCCTTCCAAGAACTACCGAAGTTACGAGTGCATGATCAAAGCATATACCCCAAAGTCTGAATTATATGCTCCGACTGACCATCTGTCTGAGGATGGTATGCTGAACTGAAACTCAAATGGGTACCCAGACTCTGCTGAAGGCTGCCAGAAATGAAAAGAAAATATGAAATCACGACCTGAGACTATGCTAACTGGCACCCCTATGCAATCTGATAATTTGCCTCATGTACAACTCGGCCAACTGCTCTGTAGACTGACCAACTCTGAAAGGTAGAAAGTGGGCAACCTTCATGAGTCGATCCACTATAACCCAAATGGCATCTCTACCAATCGGGTTTCTAGAAAGACCAGTCACGAAGTCTATAGTAATATGATTCCACTTTCACTCGAAAATCGATAAAGGCTGAAGTAGTCGACTGATCTTTGATGCTCAGCCTTGACCTGCTGGCAAACTAAGACCAAGAGACAAACCTATCTATCTCCCTCTTCATACCATTCCACCAGAAATACTGACAAGTATCACGGTACATCTTTGTCCCTCCTAGATGAACAAAATACTGAGAACTGTGGGCCCCTGACAATCTCGTGCCAAATATTTTTGTTTGGCACATAAAGATGACTCCAAACCGGAGTGTCCCATCCTCATGGATGCACAACTCTGCTCTGCACCCTGCCACACACTCTTCTCTGAACCGCTGAAGCATGGCATCCTCTGACTGTGCTGCTCTGATCCTCTCCATAATGGTAGGTTGAACCTGTAAGCCTGCCATCATAGTCGTTTCACCAGGTAGTACTACCTCAATGCCCATCTCCGGAAGATCCTTCTGAAGGTGATGCTGCTCCATCAAGAAATAACCTCCGAGTCTCCTGATCAAAGAATCTACAATAACGTTTGCCTTCTCCGGATGATACTGAAGATCATCATCATAGTCCTTTAGTAACTCAAGCCACCTCATCTGCCACATGTTCAGATCCCACTGGGTGAACACATACCTCAAGCTCTTATGATTAGTGAAAATTTCCACCCGATCACCATACAGATAATGCCTCTAGAGCTTGAGGGCAAACACAACTACAGCCAACTCAAGTTCGTCAGTTGGATAGATCTTCTTATGGTCCCGAAGCTATCGAGACGCATAAGCTATCGCTCGACCCTGCTGCATAAGGAGAAAACTAAGTCCTCAACCTGACACATCATAATACACTATGAACCCACCTAGTCGGACGGGTAATGTCAGAATAGGAGCTGAAATCAAACTTTGCTTAAGTTTCTCAAAATAAACCTGACAAGCATATAACCACTCAAAGCACACATCCTTACACGCCAGTTGTGTCAAGGGTGCGGAGATCCTAGAAAAGTCTACCACAAACTGTCTGTAGTAACCTGTCAATCCTAGAAAGCTACATATATCTGAAGTTGTACGAGGTACTGGCCAACACTCGATAGCCTCTACCTTCTTGGGGTCTATCTCAACAGCACCTCCGGCAATAATAAGATCCAAAAAAGAGACTCGATCGAGCTAGAAATCGTACTTGCTGAACTTCGCATAAAGTTGATGGTCCCAAAGAATCTGAAGAACCACGCAAAGATGTTGCTCGTGCTCGGCCTCAGTTCAACTATAGACCAAGATCTCATCAATAAACACTATCAAAAACTAGTCTAAGTGGGTCATGAAGATGTGATTCATGAGATCCATGAAGATTACTGGCGTATTGATCGCTCCGAAAGGCATAACAAGGAAGTCCCAATGGCTATACCGAGATCTAACTGCCGTCTTGGGTATATCCTGCTCTCTGACTCTGATATGATGGTACCCAGACCACAAATCGATCATAAAAAACACAACTTGTATTGCCCCAATCCCAATTACGTAGGACTAGGAGTCGTGCATGCCAGCTGTATAGTAAATATACATAAGCTGTATAATACAGTATATAGATAGCCATAATTTTCTAATCTCATCCACCAAAATAAAAGAATAAAGATGATATTGAATCAAATATGAATTGTCATTGTACAAGTTGTTGGATGGAGACAAATCTATTACCAAAATTGAACTAGAAAGAAGGGAATAGAAAAATAAAGAATACAAGTAGCAAGCGTGATCTAAGAGCATGTCATCTTTGATAGGAATGAGAATATCATGATCCTTGTGGGAGCTCCTACGAAAAGTCAAAAAGACACATACACCTGGAGAGATCACTAGGTCCTTAGAGGACTAGCAAGATACATGAAAACATACCTACTATGATAGGAAATAACATGTATGGAAAACAAGAACAGTACAAAAAATACATCTAAGAAGCGACATGTCATAGAGAAGTGTAATACTAGACGTGGATAATAATAAATCAAATAAATCCTATAAAGAGTAGTACAAAGCAAGATACTCCTAATCTCGTATATCTTAATTGTAGTTCAATGCAAGTAACTCCCAATCGAGAACGGTCAAGTAGCCAATCCTAGTATAAATCTCCTCTCCTAAAGGAATATGAGATCTGGTCAAATCAAACTCAGGTTAAGTCAATCAGGGGCATAGTAACAGAGTACTGGACATTGACAATCGCAAGAAATATACAAGAACACAAAAATCTAAACCGACAAGCAATAGTGGAAAATAGAAACAATTCTACGTGAACGTATAACGAGAAATCAAGTAAAGTAGTAGACGATAAACCAGGTACAATATAGGAAGCATGTAACCATATGAGAAAAAAATAACATAGGGAAAGAAAATAAGTAAATAATGTATATGTTCGGCAAGGTATACTTGCTTAGAGGTGGTGCAACGATCTGACAATGTCCAGATTGGTTCGGCTAGCCAGGTCAATATGAAGTGGTCCGATTTTACGAGAAAATAGGAAATACGATTAGTCACGATAAAAATCAACCCAATCTAATATAGAATTTTTTAAAAGAGGAAACTCTTAATAAGGAAAATGTATATATTTATTTAGAAAAAGTATTTATAATCTAATTAAGAAAATATATATAATACTTAAAACTATATTTTATTAGTTAAAATAAGTTTAGATAAATACTTTATAAATCTAGGAATACTATTTTTAGAAGAAAAAAAGTATAATTTAATTAGGTAGAAAATATTACAATAATATTTTTAGATCAAATGCTTATTTTAAATAACACAAAATAATATAAATATACATTTTCCCAAAATAAAACTTAAACTTTAAAATTAATTTCTAATTTTTTTTGCATGTTATAGATCATCATATCAGCTTTCAGAAACATCAAACGGATCATAAAACCGAGTTTGGATCTCCCGAAATCTCAAAAATAGTACGACGAGTTGATTTTTGAAAAACTGACAAACAAACAATTTTACAAAAAAACATATTATGAATTTTCTAAAATAAATTATAGATTATAGAAGCTAACCTCAATACACTTCAAATAAAAAAAATTGGAGGTCAAACGGAGTCCGAAGTTAGGAGTTATGAACCTTCGAAGTTGTTACAGTCTTTGAAAATGAGGTTGAATTTATTACGAATTTGTGGTTATTGGATGAAAAAAAATTTTAGAAAGGAAAAGATGAGAGACGTTTATAAGTTCAATAGGGTATAAATAATGAGTAGCTATTACTTAATTAAATTAGGATTAGATTGGAAGGGGAAAGAGCTTTCCTTAAATAGATAGAGATTTCCTAAATAAATATGGATTAAGAAACCAATGATCAAATCTTTCCATAAATTTAAATTAAACAAATATTTACAACTTAATTAATCAAATCTAAATATATTATTAGGTTACAATAATAATTCAAATAAATATTCAAAACTAAGGTAATCTAATCTCAAATCAATAATTGATTCAAATTATGTTAAATGATCGTATACCAATAATTTAAAACAATATTTAATGTCTAAAGTAGATTAATCATATCTTAATCATAATCAATAATAGTTTAAAATACTAATTAATAATCCTATCAATAATAATACTAATATTATCAAACTAGTGTCAATAATATCCAATAATTCAAAAGCAAGTAAAATTTAAATCAATGTAATCTTAATCAAATATTGAGTAATAGTTCAAATTAATAGTTAATATTATCAAAATAATTTAAGCCATATTTGATAGTTACTAGTAAATTTAAATCAATAAATTTAAAAATAGATAAATATAATCAATAATCGATCACATTAATTTTAAAATAATATTTAATATCTCCAAAATAATTTAAATAATATTCGATGCAATCCAAATAAATTAAATTATATTTACATAAATTCAAAATCTTTATTTAAAAATAATTGGCAAGCCTTTTTAATATTTACTATTCAAAAATACGTGTGACTTCCCTTCTATAGAATTTAATGGAAAATTTTATCTTCGAAGCACAATATCAAATAATAATAATAATAATAATAATAATAATAATAATAATAATAATAATAATAATTCAAAATTCAAGGGCCACCACAAAAACATGTAATGCCCCAGTCCCAAAGTATGTAGGACTATGAGTCGTACATGCCAGCCGTATAATAAATATACGTAATGATTTATTAATCTCATCTACCAAAATAAAGGAATAAAGATGTTATAGAATCAAATATGAATTATCATTATACAAGTTACTGGATGGAGACAAATCTACTACCAATATTGAAGTAGAAAGAAGGAATAGCAAAATAAAGAATACAAGCAGCAAGCGTGATCCAAGAGCATGTCATCTTTGATAGGAAGGAGAAGATCACGATCCTGGTGGGAACTTCTACGGAAAGTCAAGAAAACATACACACTTGGAGAGATCACTAGGTCATCAGAGGGACTAACAAGATACATAAAAACATGCCTACTATGACAGTAAATAACATGTATGAAAAATAAGAACAGTATAAGAAAGACATCTAAGAAGCGACATGTCATAGAGAAGTGTAATATTAGACGTGGCTAATAGTAAATCAAATAAATCTTATAGAAAGTAGTACAATGCAAGATACTCTTAATCTATAGTATATCTCAATTGTAGTTCAATGCAACTAACTCCCAATCGAGAACGGTTAAGTAGCCAATACTAATCGATCTCCTCTCCTAGAGGAATAGAAGATCCAGTCAAGCCAATCAAGGACATAGTGACATAGTACTGGACAATGAAAATCTCAAGAAATATACAGGAATACGAAAAAAACTAATACGATAAGCAATAATGAAAAATAGAAACAATTCTATGTGCACATATAATGAGAAAATAAGTAAAGCAGCAGACAATAAATTAGGTACAATATGAGGAGCATGTAACCATATAAGAAGAAAAATAATATAAAAAAGAAAACATGTAAATACTATATGTTTGGCAAGATATACTTGCCTAATGGTGGTGCAACGATTTGATAATGTCCAGATTGGTTCGACTAGCTAGGTCAATATGAAGTGGTACGATTTTGCAAAAAAATAGGAAATACGATTAGTAACAATCAATATCAATTCAATCTAATATAGAATTTTTTTTAAAGAAATTCTTAATAAGGAAAATATATATTTTTATTTAGGAAAAGTATTTATAACCTAATTTAGAAAATATAAATAATACTTGAACTCTATTTTATTAATTAAAGTAATTTTAGATAAATACTTAAAAGTCTAAGAATATTATTTTTGGAGAAAAACTATCATTTAATTAAGTAGAAAATATTACAATAATATTTTTAGGTCAAAAGCTTATTTTAAATACCATAAAATAAATAAATATACATTAGCCAAAATAAAATTTAAACTTTAAAATTAATTCCTAAAAAATTATATGCTATACATCATCATTTCAGCTTTCAGAAACATCAAACGGATCGCAAAATCGAATTCAATATCTCCCGAAATCTGCAAAATAGTGCGACGCATCAATTTTCGGACAACTGGCACTCAAACAATTTTACAAAAAATAATATTAAAATTGTTATAAACTAAATTATATATTATCGAAGCTAACCTCAATACACTTCAAATAAACCAAAACTGTAGGTCAAACGGAGTCTGGAGTTAGGAATTATGGACCTTCGAATTTGTTACCGTCTTTAAAAATGAGACTGAATTTATGACGAATTTTGGGCTACTTTGGACAAAAAAGAAAATTTTGAGAATGGAAAAGATGAGAGATGTTTATAAGTTCAATAACTTATATAAAATGAGTAGTTATTACTTAATTAAATTGGGATTAGATTGGAAGGGAAAAAAGCTTTCCTTAAATAGATAGAGATTTCCTAAATAAATATGGATTAGAAAACCAATGATTAAATCTTTCCATAAATTCAAATCAAACAAATATTTAAAACTTGATTAATCAAATCTAAATATATTACTAGGTTACAATAATAATTCAAATAAATATTCAAAACTAAGTTAATCTAATCCCAAATCAATAATTGATTCAAAATATATTAAATGATATACCAATAATTTAAAACAATATTTAATGTCTAAAGTAGATTAATCAGATCTTAATCATAATCAATAATAGTTCGAAATATTAAATAATGATCCTATTAACAATAATATAATATTATCAAACTAGTGTCAATAATATCCACTAAGTCAAAAGCAAGTAAAATTTAAATTAATGCAATCTTAATCAAATATTAAATAATAGTTCAAATTTACAGTTAATATTATCAAAATTATTTAAGCCATATTTGATGCTTACCAAGAAATTTAAATCAATAAATTTAAAACTACATAAATGTAATCAATAATCTTTCACACTAATAATTTGAAAAATAATATTTAATATCTTCAAAATAGTTTAAATAATATTCGATGCTATCCAAATAAATTAAAGTATATTTACATAAATTCAAAATCTTTATTTAAAAATAATTTGTAAACCTTTTTAATATTTACTATTCAAAAATACTTGTGACTTCCCTTCTATAGAATTTTAAAAAAAAAATTATCATCAAAGCACAATATTTAAAATAAATAATAATAATTAAAAATTTAGAAAAATACCTAAAATATTAATTAAAAATTTTAGGGGTTTACACAACTGCTCCACTAAGCTGATCGAACAAGTCATCTATCATGGGCAAGGGATACTTGTTCTTCACGGTTGCAGCGTTAAGCTAACGATAGTCAATGACCAAACGCGGTGAACCATCCTTCGTCTTCACAAAAATGGCTGGAGCTCCCCAAGTCGCTAGGACGAATAAATTGCTTGATCCTAAGCTCCTCAATAGACTGATACATCACCAACAACTATGAAGGAGATACCTTATAGACTCTCACTGATACTAGCTCTGCTCCCGGAATCAAATTAATGTAATACTCAAATCTCCCGAATTGGAGGCATACCCGGAAGCTCCTCAGAAAATACATCGGAAAACTCACAAACTACTCTAGAAAACTGTACCTCCCCGGCTACTTCCATCTACATGATAACTGGTGAAGACTCCACCTCGCCTCTAGAGAATGAGAACTCCTCCTCATTCAGAACACGAAAGATAACCTTGCAGGCCAGTATGACAATCTTTTGTAGCATATCGAGCACTAAACCAATCCACACCTAGGACGACACCATAATCATCCGTAGAAAACTCTATCAGCCTCGCGAAAAACTCTCTTTCGTATACTATGACTCTACACAAGGCATAGACTCGATCTCCTCCTACTAGACCGTTACCAGTAAGTATATTCAACCTTATAGGTAAAGACTCTGGCTCCAAACCAATTCGTGTCGCAAATCGTGCAAACATAAATGAATACGAAGCACCAGAATAAAATAAAGCTGAATGGAAGTGAACGAAAATGGTTATATTTTATCCGAAGGCTCGTCAACTGCAATCTTGAGAAAAAGGTTCCAATCTTCTTGAACACTTGGAAGATCTAAGCTACTAATCTTGGATACTCTAACACTTTGATGGATGACAATTTAAAGCTTTGTAGAGTAATGGTGGACTCTTTGGTAGATGAAAAATTTAAGGCTCAAGTGGATGAGTATTTATGAAGAAGGAGGGAGTCTATTTATACAAATCCAAGACAAGTGTGTATTTACTATAGCCGAATGGATGATCTGTCGGTTGTCTGCGAACATCCGACGGATTATCTGCCCCAATAGTAACGACTAGAAAACTAGTCGTTGAATGCATTAAATGCACTTGATGGTGACTGTTGGATTTAAATTTCAAACAACCAGCTCAATATTTATGGATTATCCGACGGTGATCCGCGGAGGTCCATCGGATCACACGAATGTCCCCATAATTACTTGTTGTTTCAAAATAGATTATCCGACGGTTATCCGTGGTGATCCGAAGGATGGTCCGAATGTCCCCACAAGAAAACTTGATGCGACAACTCGAATTATCCTTTGGTGATCCGCGATGATCAGAATGATGACCTAATGTCCCCACAAAAAGTTGATGGGACCATTCGGATTGTCCTCCGGTGATCAGCGGTGATCCGAATGTCCCCACAAAAACTTGATGGGACAATTCGGATAACCCGACGAAAATTCACAAATATTCGACGGATGATCCGCTTCTTCATAGATTTTATTTGTTTATCTTTAAATCCACACATAAGTGTTTACACTTGTCTCCTATGTATTACAGACTCTTGGAGATATGAAGCTGGATCTTTGACTTGTGAAGCTTCTGTATTCTTCATTGTGATCCAAGATTAAGCCTGAGCGCCAGGTGATGGATGTTGAGAAAATGGTTCCAATCTTTTTATCCGAATCTTTCTCAATCTTTTTACATAATGAGGGACACTCCATGAATAGACATCCTCTATTTGATGGAACCAACTATAACTATTAGAAGATTAGGATGAGCATCTACTTAAAATTCCTAGATTTTGATCTGTGGGATTGTGTTGTTCCCTAAATCTTCCATAGTTATTGACGAAGTAGTTTCGGAGAGACTTATGGCAAAAATTTCCGAAAACAACAATAAGGTTCTTAGTCAGGATGTAAAGGCTATGTACGCACTCTATTGTGCTCTCGATAGCAATGAATTCAGTAGAATCTCCACTTGTAAAACTTGTAATGAAATGTAAAAACTCTTAGAAGTCACACACGAGGGGACATCTCAAGTAAAAGAATCTAAGATTAGTAGACTCACACAAGAGTACGATTCTTTTAAGAGGAAACAAGATGAGTCTATCACTTTCATGTTCACTAGATTCTTTGATATAATTAACCCTCTCTCTTCTTTTGGCAAGGAATATCCCACTCATAAGAAGATTCAAAAGATTCTTAGAGGACTTACTAAAGGATGGAATCCCAAAGCCACCGCCATCATCGAAAAAATGATCTTAGAACCATGAACCTTGAGACTCTCATGGGAAAGCTCATGACCCATGAACTGGATATGAAGGACCAAGAAGAAGCATCCATGCAAGAAAAGGAGAAAGAAAAAGTCAAAGAAAAAGAAAAATTCCTTGCTCTCAATATAGTCAAGATCTCCTCAAAAGATGACTCAGATGACGATTCGGATGACGAAGACATCGCACTCACCGCTAGACACTTCAGAATGTTTCTTAAGTTCAATGAAGCAAATTGCTCAAGAAGGGACACTAATAAGGAACCTGCTTCCTACAATTGTAAGAAAATCGGATACATCAAGAGGGACTGTCCGATGGGAAGAAGAGAATTTGGCAAGTATGAAAGGCCCAACAAAGGAAGCTCATCCTCACGGAAGTACGCCAATATTAGTATCTGGTGTGAAATACTAGTGACCCAGAAAACGACAAAGAGTACAGACACACTGCAATGTCTGTTAATGGCAACATAGTCAAATAAGGTACTTGATGACATCTCTATGAATGCTCTTTCTTATATTGAATTAGAAAATAACATTCTTGAACTACACAATGAACACAAAGTGTTGACAAGTAAGCATAGAAAATCTCTAAAAGAGATTGATGCACTCAAGCAAGAAATAGAAAGACTCTCAAATATCATTTTTGATATAAAAGAGAAAACTCCTGCTTTTGACACAGATGATATTAAGTCTCTTAGACTAAAGCTCCAAGAAGCTCTAAACATCATAAACAAAAAGGATATTGAATGTCAATCCCTCAAGGAAGGATATGACAATGCTAAGAAAAAATACTTGTTGCTAACCAAAGGGAATATGCAACTTCTATCTAATACAATGATCTTCTTGCAAAAAGTAAGAAACAAGATGATAGAAATGTGGCCTACACAAATATACGACATCATAATCAAAGACATACTAACACACATCACAATACTAGTTACAAGAGTCACACTCACATGAACACACCACATAGGCCCTATCCCCAAAAAGTGCATACACAAATAGACCCTCTGTAAGGAAGAACACGAACACGTCACATCATGCTTTTTACTATCATCACCATAAAAATCATGCTAGAACTCCTCGTGCTCAAAACACTCACTTACCTTCTCCTAGACCTATGACACCCGCCATTTGCTACTATTGTGGTTTACTTGGGCACACATCTCATTACTGTCAAATGAGAAAGCATGTTGACATAAGAATGCTAAAAATGGGTTCTTAAAACTATCAGTCAAGGACCCAAACTTTTTTGGGTACCAGATTCTTCATCTTTAACTTGTGTTGTAGGTGAACCCTCAATCGCATGCTAGAAGCAAGTGGATCCATGATAGCGGTTGCTCATGGCACATGACTGATGATGCTTCACTTTTTGCAACGCTATCGATGAAGAAGGAAGGACACATATCCTTCGACAATAATTTAAGGGGTTACATCATCGGATATGGTAATATCGTCACCTCTCCTTACCCTTACATTAAAAATGTTTGCCTTTGTCACAAATCTGAAGCACAATCTTCTTAGCATTAGTTATCTTACAGATAATGGCTACGGAGTTAACTTTATTAAACACAAATGCTTCATTTATGATAGCACAAATGGTGCCACTATGTATGAAGGGATTAGAGAAGACAACATTTTTGTCTTTTATCTCGTTGAAAGTACCAACAATGGCAGGTGTCTAGTAGTAAAGAATGATGAGAGTTGGCTTTGGTACATGAGACTTGGACACGCCAACATGGACAATATCTTCCGACTGGCCACCAAGAAGCTAGTCAGAGGACTCCCAAATGTTTCTTTCAAGAAAGACATGATATATGAGGAATGCGAGAAGAGTAAGTTAACTAAATCTTCCTTCAAATCTATCAACTCGGTGAGCACTACTAGACCCCTCCAACTTATTCATATGGATTTATTTGGTCCTAGTAGAGTAGCATGTCTTGGTGGTAAACTCTATGCTTTTGATTTAGTAGATGATTTTTCGAGATTTACTTGGATTATTTTTCTTGCACATAAAAGTGATATTTTCGTGAATTTGTTCCTTTTTGTAAACGTGTTCAAAATAAGAAAGGCATTATGATCAACAAAATTAGAAGTGATTATGGAGGTAAATTTGACAATGCCGATTTCAAAAACTTCTGTAGTAAAACTGCTTTTGGTCATGATTTTTCTTGCCCTAAAACTCCACAACAAAATGGTGTAGTAGAAAGGAAGAATAGAACCCTCGACGATATGGCTAGGGTAATGTTAAACCAATACAAGCTCCCTCAATACTTTGAGCGGAAGCCGTTAAAACGGCATGTTATGTTATAAATAGTGTCTTGATTAGACCTATTTCTAAGAAAACTCCTTATGAGCTTTGGTTTGACAAAATTTCTTCTATTGAATATTTTAAAGATTTTGGAAGCAAATGTTTTATTTTAAACACCAAACATAACCTTGGCAAATTTGAAGAAAAAGCCTATAAAAGTATATTCCTTGGATATTCAATACATAGTAAGGAGTTTTGAGTCTTCAACAAAAGAAGTCTTGTAGTCAAAGAATCAATCAATATCTCTTTTGACGAATTTAACACTTCTACAACTAGCTCCCTGAACGATGTTGATGACATCTCTTTTGGTTGGAAAATTCTTCTCTTGGAGATACAAATGCTACTTCATCTAGTAATGAAGTTGAGATTCGTCCACCTGAAAATTCTTCAACTATAGAGACTCCTCAAGAGGATCTTGTCAAAGAATGGAGACATCACTCCAAGGAACCGATCATTGGTGATCTCTCCTCACGAGTAAGCACTCAATCCTCTACACGAGATCACTATATAAATGTGGCATTTATTTCTCAAATAGAGCCTAAAAATATGATCGATGCATTTAATGATGAATTTTGGATTCTTACCATGCAAGAAGAGCTTAATCAATTCGACGAAACAACGTTTGGGAACTCGTTCCTAAGTCCCACGACTACCGTATTATTGGAACAAAGTGGGTATTTCGGAATAAGCTTAATGAGAATGGAATTGTAACTCGTAATAAAGTCCGATTGGTTGCTCAATGCTATAACCAAGAGGAAGGCATTTCAGGATGTCAGGTTGCAGCTCTTGGATTTGGCCTGCAACTGGTGGGAAGATTAAGAGGTTTCTTTCACAGCACCTATTGCTTGGGCGAACTTCAGTGAGAGTTTTCAGACCCGATATTTTGATGCAATTTCGTATTATAATTTACAGTAGAGGTTTAACAACCTAAGGCAGATAGGCACGACTGTCAACAGCTATGCGACAGAGTTTAGCATGCTTAGTATGTTTGCCCCCACCTTAGTGGCGATCAAGTTGGATCGGGTGAGGAGGTCCAACAGGAACTTCATCTGGAGATCATACTGGCAGTTGAGCAACATGAGTGCCAGATATTTGATGTAGTGATGAAGGCGGTGAGGAGGGATGAGTATACCTCATAGAGGATCTTTGATAGAGTTGGAGGCTAGAATCGGCCTCACATACAGAGGGGATCTTTTTTCCAATCGTCAGCACTAGCTCTAGCAGTTCGAGATTTGACGATTGGATCTTCGAAGAGACCGGCTCCAGCGACTTCTTTTCAGCAGTCATTTCAGCCGTGTCCTCAGCAGCAGAGGCAGTCTTCCACAATGAGTTGTTCCTATTGCGAAAAGGTAGGACATATTTTGTCATAGTGTCGTAGGGCACAGGGCTTGTGCCTAGCTTGTGGAGCATCAGACCACATGATAGGTGCTTGTCTAGGAGGAGTTCGGTTGGATCATCATCTTTCCAGCCAGCAGTTTAGCAGTTCAGGGCGCCAGTGCCGGTTCAGCAGCAGCAGGCTCAGAGGCTGTTACCGATGCAGTTTCAATAGTTCCAGCAGCAGCGGCCTCAGCAGTATGCTCAGGCTTAGGCTCAGGTTCAGAGGCAGAGAGGCTAGCAGTAGATGGTTACATTGCCCAGAGGTCAGGGTCAGGCTTTTACGCTTTCTATTAAGGAGACGCTAGTAGCGTGAACTACAATTATCCCATTGCCATCCCAAGTGTGGTGCAGGTTGCTAGCATTATGGGGGCAGTAGTAAACTACAAGTAGAAGACATCAGTGGTAAATGGGTTGGGTGCAAAGTGCATAGGACATTTAGAAACTGTAGTTCAGGGTAACAATAAGTGTGTAACAGGATTTTGAAGGACAAAGGGAGGTAATAATAGTTGATAGGAAAAAAACTAAACAGTAGTGCTAAGGGATCTTTTAAACAGAGAATAGGCAATGGTAGATAGTACCTAGGATGTTGTACAGTAGTAAAATCAGCATCCAGGGGGGTATCCATGTAGGGTATCTATAGATATATAGTCTTGAATAGGTACCTGTGAGTCGACGGAATAGAGTAAACCTACAACATATGAAATTGCAATAGCAGGAGCTAAGTATCATTTATAACAGGGGTAAGTCCTGTAGAGGGTGTATTCTACATGGGTTGTGTCATTTAATTAGTTTTATGATAAAGGGTGGGTGTCTTGAGCAGATACTACCTGTTATATGTATGACATATGGGTGTGGATACTAGGATGGGTAAAAACAACAATAGATAGATTGTATCGAGGACTAGCCAAGGTAAGGTAATAAACATAGTTAAGGGATATGAAGCTTTGCCAAGAAAAGTCAGGGATCATAATGGTATGGGAATCTAAGGATAGATGGAATTCTGCACCTGGGTAAATAGGAAGAACAAACTGAACAAGTTTAGTGGGAATAGGGGTTGTTAGTGATATAGGATGTCAGTGTTCAGAGGAGGTGTACAGTTAGAATTTAAAGTTGTAAGGTAGTATGTAATCGCTGCCTACAAGGTTACCTACAAGTGTCTGTAGGAAATTAATTAGTAGTTAGTCTCTATAGGCAGGTGTGTATTAGTGTTGTCAATAGGTGCACACTGTAGTACAAATTGCAGCAGTCGTAAAACCAAGTGTGTGGGCTATGTAGGAAAGTGGCAGGTGGTGACTGTGTGTAGGATAAAAGGGACAAGACTACAGTAACATATAGGGGCAAGTGTGTTTTTGTCGGGAAGAGGGGGCTTGGGTATCAGATGTTTTGATACATAGGGATATAGTCCATGTTTAGTTGCACAGGTGTGTAGCCATGTCAAATAGGGACAACAGCTACAGGTGAAATAATATGGGGTAGGTTAGGACCCTTGGTGAGTGTGAGTCAATAGGATAAGTGTGTCTAAGCCAAGCAGTAGCAGGGGTGCTGCTACCATGCATAGAGCAGGTGTGTCTAAGCTAGGTATTAGTAAGGGTTGTTAGTAGGGGTTCTTGGGTAGTATCCCAAGAGAGGAAACTGGGTGTGTATTGAATGTCTGGACTACCTAAAACATAGATGAAAGGGGGTTTAGAAATGTGTGTATCCACAGGATACATGAAGGACACTTTGTATAAAAAAAGGGGGGTACATAGATGCCCAAGACTAGGAACTTAGAAATTGGAAGTTGGGGTATAATATTTGAGTGACCTGTAGAGCTGTGAGTATTAAGGCAATGTAAGTTGTGAGTATTAAGGCCATCGCCGCAGCTGCTACAGGCGCGCTATTAAATGTTGCTACCGCTGCTTGGTTGTCGGGGGGAGGGGTGAAGGAAGAATTAGGAATAGGGGTTTTAGATAATATATATCTATATATAATATAGAGTATATATATAATATATATATATATATATATATATATATATATATATATATATATATATATAATATACTCTAATATAAATATATATATAGATATATATAGAATATAATATATAATATATATATATATATATATATAAAATATATATATATATATATAATATATTATATATATATATATATATAAAATAATTATATAAGAGAATATAATACTATTTATATTCAGCTTTCTATATATCATTCTATATATGTATTT
The DNA here is from genome assembly GCA_029216955.1 of Iris pallida. NCBI lineage: Eukaryota > Viridiplantae > Streptophyta > Magnoliopsida > Asparagales > Iridaceae > Iris > Iris pallida. The sequence goes on from JANAVB010021999.1 coordinate 27,091,617, forward strand.
AATATACTATATCAAAATAAATAAATACCAAATAAATTTATATTTAGATTATAATATATTCTTAGTATTATTTTAAAATCATATGACAATATTGGATATAATTTATATAAGTCAT